>JACATO010001009.1:1212500-1217500 GCA_018389105.1 Nautilus pompilius
TTAGATTAGGATGGACATGGGTCTGTGTCTGTGTGGGCGGGGTTAGATCAGGGTGGACATGGGGTTAGATTAGGGTGGATATGGGTCTGTGTCTGTGTTAGCGGGGTTAGATCGGGGTGGACATGCGTCTGTGTCTGTGTGGGCGGGGTTAGATCAGGGTGGACGTGGGTCTGTGTCTGTGTGGGCGGGGTTAGATTAGGGTGGACAGAGATCTGTCTGTGTGGGCGGGGTTAGACCGGGGTGGACATGGGTCTGTGTCTGTGTGGGCGGGGTTAGATCAGGATGGACGTGGGTCTGTGTCTGTGTGGGCGGGGTTAGATCAGGATGGACGTGGGTCTATGTCTGTGTGGGCGGGGTTACTGTTGATGCGATGTTGTGTGCGACTGAAGACCAGTGCCACCTGAACTATGTCTTTGCTGTGCAAGTCTTAAGCAACATTGAAACATAAATAAAAGGCAATGAATTATTTAAAAAAGAGAGAGAAAGAATTGGCCTAATATTTCGCCAAGGGCTCTGTTCGTATCTCTCATGTCTGTCTCTAGGGAGACAAACTTCCTGCGCGATTTTCTCTTTTAAGTTCGTAAAATTTTGATGGAATAGTTACATTTTTTTCTTTAATAAGTTTTTTTTTTTAAGTTTCCCCGCATTTGAGGCGACAGAGACAGGTGTCGTCTGCTTTCAACAACCCCCCCCCAACCACTTGCCTGCTTTTCGGCTTTCTTCAGCAGCTTCATCTTCTCTACATTAAAGAAACACAATCTCGAATTGTTTGACTGTGTAACACGTAACGAGAGCTTCCACGGAAGTCAGAAAACCTTTTAATGACAGGTAGCGTTTACCTTTACTTTCATGGAGTAAAGTAGCAGCCAGTTAGCGGGCACAAAGCTTGCCTACACACGTTGATGACAGGTAAGAGGCTAAAAATAGTATTGCGGCGGCGCACGAGTTTTCTCACCTGAGTCGCTGTAATGAATATATAGCGGGAGACCACTCGTCTCGTGACAGTTCACAAGGCACCCAGCATGGTTGGCTCCAGAGCTCCGTGGATATTGCGATGGCTATTCGTCCTCGGATGGGGAGCGAGTCTACATGTCGGCTCAAGTCGAGCAGGTAGGTGACGGTGCTGACTGGTAAGTAGCTGGCCTGCTTTCTTATCTCTTAAAATAGAAGATAAAGAAACCGCCGCGGGTCGAGGATGGATGGAAGTTGCTTTTTCTGTTTTTTTAAATCTGAAATAAAAGATGGTTATTCTGATCTTTTAGAGAGATGTGAAACTAGTAGTGAGCCACACTCCTTTAAATTACTCGCTTACATTAGTTAAAAAAGAAAACGATATGTGTCTTGTTAATAACTATTGCCATGGAAACTACTATACCAATATTTGGATACAGCAAAACAGATAGATAGTATGTAACTTCCCACTCCATCGATATTCAATTACCGTGTCTCTGATCAGAGAAGGAGTGGAGATTTGCCGCTTAAATAACTTCTCGAACGTGAAGGAGGATCAGTTCGATAAAAGTCTTGTGAAGGCACAAGACCACGTGTGTGGATTTTCTAACGGTAAAGGGGCGGCGTGGTAGCCAATTGGTGAAGGCTATCAGGGTTGGAGTTCGAGTCTCGTTCGAGGTCGGCTCGGCTCGGCACTTTCTGGTATTGTTCCCTCTCGTTCTTTTTGACCAGCCGACCATGCGAGCTCCTTCCTACTTTCTTCATGAAAAGTGCTTGTGGGACCCTTTGTCGCACATCGCATGGCAACGGGAAACCACTTCGTTGCTCGTTTCCTTGGTAGCCAGCCACCTGCTTCGCCGCCAGACATGTTGGGTATTTCATCGGTGGGTGTAATGTTTTTGGCCGCCAGCGTAGATAACCATCATCTGGTCAGTCAGGCAGCTTTATCTATTTATTCCTCGACAGTTTCCATAGCGGGACAGGTGAAGAAAGTCCGGACAAACGGGAAGAGTTTTTTTTTTTAAGGGGGCAGAAGTGCAAACAGAGATAACAAAAAACCAGAAAAGGTGTTTTAAACGAGTGATGATAGTTATAGAAAACAAAAGAACTACGATAGAGAAAGAGAAAAGGTGCAAACATAAAAAAAATATATACGCGAGAACAGAGAGGGAGAAGCAAGAAAAGGGAGGAAAGAGAGAGAGAAGAGAGAGAGAGAGAGAGAGAGAGAGAGAGAGATAGAGAGAGAGAGAGAGAGAGAGAGAGAGAGAAGAGAGAGAGAGGGGCAAGAAAGGGAGAGGAGAGAGAGATACAGAGAGAGATATACAGAGAGTGCAGAAAGGGAGAAAGAGAGAGATACAGAGAGAGAGAGATATATAGAGAGAGATACAGAGAGAGAGAGAGAGAGAGAGAGGAGATATAGAGAGCGCGATAGCATAGAGAGAGAGAGAGAGATCTATTCATTACTTTTCTAGTTGTCAGCGAAATGTTTACCTTAACGTTTTTAATACAATGTGGCTTGAAGCCAGTGGATAACTGGGATCTGATTCTTTGCGCTTTATCAGTTTAATGAGGTTGAAAACAAATGTTGGTTATTTTTTTTAAGTGGCACTCAGGTAACTCTCGCCATTGGTACCTTCCGCCTCCTTGTACAGCCCAGGTTCGTGCAGCAAATATCATTAAATCGCGAAGCTCTCGTGCAGGTGAGCAGGGCCAGTCTGTGTTGTTTAGAAAGCTGCTGAACATAAATGTTACTACTAGTTACCGATTTACACCTGAAGACTGTACAGCTGCAAGAAATATTAAGTTTTCTTATCTTTATTTATTAACACCTGAGTGAAATATTGCATAAAACTCAACTAAGAAAGAAAAAATTCCAAAAATACTATGCTAATATATATATTTTATTTTCGTTGGTCGTTTTTTTCTAATTAAAAATTTTATCTCTTCCACACTGGCGAGAAGCCTTATGACTCTGTGGATGGGGGAGAAAAGGTTTGTAAAGATGTACGAAGACGGGATTTTCCAATATTTTTGTGGGCTTGTTTAA
This sequence comes from Nautilus pompilius, assembly GCA_018389105.1. Taxonomy (NCBI): domain Eukaryota; kingdom Metazoa; phylum Mollusca; class Cephalopoda; order Nautilida; family Nautilidae; genus Nautilus; species Nautilus pompilius. Next base: position 1,215,499 of record JACATO010001009.1, read on the forward strand.
TGGTATGAGAGAGAGAGAGAGAAGAGAGAGAGAAGAGAGAGAGGAGATAGAGAGCGCGAAGAGAGAGAGAGAGAGAGAAGAGAGAGAGAGGAGATCCCGACAGAGAGCGCCCGAGAGAGAGAGAGAGAGAGAGACTAGAGAGAGAGACAAGAGAGAGAGCGGAGAGAGAATCGAGCTGATGGAGACTCTCGAGAGAGAAGAGGCTCCTCTCTCTCTCTCTCTCTCGTCTAGCTCGCTGATTCTCTTGCGAGAGAGAGAGAGACCGCGAGAGCAGAGAGAGAGAGAGAGATAGAGATAGAGGAAGGAGAGATAGAGAGAGAGAGAGACTCTCTGGATCTCTCAGAAAGTCTGTCGACGAGGAGCTCTGTTCTCTGTAGAGAGAGAGCGATATTTCGAGCTATCTCTCGCCTCTCTCGTCTCTGACTCTGAAAGCTCCTCTCTCTTTCGAGAATAGAGAGAGCTCCTCTCAGAGCTATACTGTCTCTCTGGATCTCTCTCCTAAAATTTCTCTTTCTACACCTCTAATTATTCCTCTCGTTGATATTTTTGGCCCTTTGCAGATTCTCTTGAAGCTGTACGTGCACTCACTTATTTTGCTAGTCACGTACAGACGAAACCACGGAGGTACTGACATGGACCTCATCTGAGGCCGTCCGCTTTCCTCCCTCCAAGTATTCTCTTCGTAGGACCGGGTCCACAGGGTTGGGACTGTAAATCGTGCGCCTATGGATACTTCACTCTTTCTCTACCGCAGTAAATGCTGCTGGTCCGTCGATGAGCTAGCTGATCCTCGCGTTGTTCCGGCATCGCAAACGAACAGATGGGCCATGAGGATGTGGTCGCTAGGGAAGTTTGATCGGTAATCTACGAGATACACCGTGCTGCCCCAGGTTGGTCAACGGCGAGAACACCGCCTTTGAACTGGACACGGAGGCCGATACTTCGAGCGCTGACATCACTGGATGGGAGAAGATAGGAGCTGGTACTGACACCGACGATAGACGCTCCGGGTGAAAGGGGGGTTATCAAGGTCACCCACAACCATAAGACATACAAACTGCCATTGAATATCGTCTACGAACACACATGCAAACACACAAACATAAACACATACACACATACAAACACACAAACACAAACCAACATACACAGCGCACTCACACACAAACACATACAAACATACATACACAAACACATTCAAACACAAAAACACACACAAACACATACGCACTCACACACAAACAATCACATACAATTACACACAAACATACATACACACTCACTCACAAACACACAAACACACATACACAAACACACACAAACACTTACACACTCACATCACAAACACATACACTCACACACACACACTCATACACTCACAAACACACTCACAAACACAACAAACACACACACAAACACATACGCCTTTACACACAAAACAATCACATACACTTACACACTCACTCACAAACACATACACACTCACACACACACACACTCATACACTCACAAACACACTCACAAACACACAACACACACAAACACATACGCAGTCACACCACAAACAATCACATACATTACACACATACATACACACTCACAAACACACACTCACAAGCACACTCACAGAGACACACAAATCATTAAAAAATTCAAGGTTGCGAATCACGAAGAGGCACAAATCGATTCACAAACCGACTTCTGACGTATTGTTTGGCCTTTTCTTTCTTGAAAGGAATAAAAACCAAAACAACAAAAGAATATGAAATAAATATGCAATAAATCGACGGCTATCCTGGCAGAGACTCTGAATTGAAGTCTTTGCTAGCATAATAATAATTCGTTATAGCAGAAATTGAAAACTGGGCTAAACTAATAAAACGTCTCATAAAAATATCGGAGAAAGATTTTCTTTGGTACTCTCTGGCGCTGCACAATCTCCATCCGATTAGTTTTTGTTCTTTTTAAAATAAGTAATAATACTTAAAAATATATAAAAATC
>JACATO010001009.1:1222500-1699065 GCA_018389105.1 Nautilus pompilius
GACAGACAGACAGCACGAGCAGACCACTTCACATCTGTCTCGCAGTTTTGCTCTGTCACTAGAGATGCTTCAGTGAGGTAGAGAAGAAGAAGTGAGGCGGCAGACAGACAGACAGCACGAGCAGACCACTTCACATCTGTCTCGCAGGTTTGCTCTGTCACTAGAGATGCTTCAGTGAGGTAGAGAAGAAGAAGTGAGGCGGCAGACAGACAGACAGCACGAGCAGACCACTTCACATCTGTCTCGCAGTTTTGCTCTGTCACTAGAGATGCTTCAGTGAGGTAGAGAAGAAGAAGTGACGCGGCAGACAGACAGACAGCACGAGCAGACCACTTCACATCTCTGTCTCGCAGTTTTGCTCTGTCACTAGAGATGCTTCAGTGAGGTAGAGAAGAAGAAGTGACGCGGCAGACAGACAGACAGCACGAGCAGACCACTTCACATCTGTCTCGCAGTTTTGCTCTGTCACTAGAGATGCTTCAGTGAGGTAGAGAAGAAGAAGTGAGGCGGCAGACAGACAGACAGCACGAGCAGACCACTTCACATCTGTCTCGCAGGTTTGCTCTGTCACTAGAGATGCTTCAGTGAGGTAGAGAAGAAGAAGTGAGGCGGCAGACAGACAGACAGCACGAGCAGACCACTTCACATCTGTCTCGCAGTTTTTGCTCTGTCACTAGAGATGCTTCAGTGAGGTAGAGAAGAAGAAGTGAGGCGGCAGGCAGACAGACAGCACGAGCAGACCACTTCACATCTGTCTCGCAGTTTTGCTCTGTCACTAGAGATGCTTCAGTGAGGTAGAGAAGAAGAAGTGAGGCGGCAGACAGACAGACAGCACGAGCAGACCACTTCACATCTGTCTCGCAGGTTTGCTCTGTCACTAGAGATGCTTCAGTGAGGAAGAAGAAGAAGTGAGGCGGCAGACAGACAGACAGCACGAGCAGACCACTTCACATCTGTCTCGCAGTTTTGCTCTGTCACTAGAGATGCTTCAGTGAGGTAGAGAAGAAGAAGTGAGGCGGCAGACAGACAGACAGCACGAGCAGACCACTTCACATCTGTCTCGCAGGTTTGCTCTGTCACTAGAGATGCTTCAGTGAGGTAGAGAAGAAGAAGTGAGGGGCAGACAGACAGACAGCACGAGCAGACCACTTCACATCTGTCTCGCAGTTTTGCTCTGTCACTAGAGATGCTTCAGTGAGGTAGAGAAGAAGAAGTGACGCGGCAGACAGACAGACAGCACGAGCAGACCACTTCACATCTGTCTCGCAGTTTTGCTCTGTCACTAGAGATGCTTCAGTGAGGTAGAGAAGAAGAAGTGACGCGACAGACAGACAGACAGCACGAGCAGACCACTTCACATCTGTCTCGCAGTTTTGCTCTGTCACTAGAGATGCTTCAGTGAGGTAGAGAAGAAGAAGTGACGCGGCAGACAGACAGACAGCACGAGCAGACCACTTCACATCTGTCTCGCAGTTTTGCTCTGTCACTAGAGATGCTTCAGTGAGGTAGAGAAGAAGAAGTGACGCGGCAGACAGACAGACAGCACGAGCAGACCACTTCACATCTGTCTCGCAGTTTTGTTCTGTCACTAGAGATGCTTCAGTGAGGTAGAGAAGAAGAAGAAGTGAGGCGGCAGGCAGACAGACAGCACGAGCAGACCACTTCACATCTGTCTCGCAGTTTTGCTCTGTCACTAGAGATGCTTCAGTGAGGTAGAGAAGAAGAAGAAGAAGAAGAAGTGTTTAATGGTTTACTTAGGTTAACATGTCTCGGTGAAAACGTTTACGAATTAAGCTAAAATGGCTAAAACACAACGGAATTTTTTTATTATTATTATTATTATTATTAAATTTAATCGTCATCCGAAACCCTACAGAGGGGAGGGTCCCCCCCCCTGATTCCCCACAGAGGCTTAAGGCAAAGATTCATTACGTATTCTCTCATCCCAGTTGTTCTCTTGACGAAGCCAAAATGGTGGTCTATGCACGACATTAGGGAACTGATATCTGGTGTTTGGAACAGCCCAGAATTATAAATTTTGTTTTAATTATCATCAGCTATGAGGACAAAAGTCCGCTCCCCCCCTCCTATGGAAGTATCCTTATAAGTACATATAACAGGGGGAGCAGACGATTTCTGGGTTTAAATCAAGAACGATAATCGAGAGGATCATTGGATTAATATTAAGGATTAATTCGCCTTTGCTACTAATCTTTGGTGTTCATATTGAGAAATAGATCGGACACATAACGTGCAAGGTTGTTCTTTTTTCTTTTTTTTTTAAAAAAACTGCAGCAACAACAAAAAGCTTCTTGAATTATTTAAAAATTAATGGTAACTCTGAATAAGGGTGGCTACATAAACTAGAGTTCACGGCTAAGGGGGCTGTAACGTCGTGACACCAGCGTAATCTCAGCCATACGAACTTCCTAATATCGATAAATAATTATAGAAGTTACTACGAAAATAATTTTTCTATTTGAAACTGTCCGAAAGATTTTTTATGCATGTTAAAGTCTATTTCACTGTTCTGGAATTTAGTCATCATCATCATCATCATCATCATCATCATATCATCATCATCATCATCATCATCATCATCATCATCATTATTATTATTATTATTATTATTATTTTTTTTTTTTTTTTACCTGGAAGATAATCTATGCAAATTACTACTATTATGATTTGCAAAATTCTGTTACTCAGAAGAATTAAATAAAAACGTTTTAGAATTTTTTTTTTTTTTTTAAAAAAGCCCTAAAAGTTGAGTTTATATTTATTACTGTTATTCGTTTTTTTTAATTATCTTTTAGTATTTCGGTCTTTATCAAGACAAAACTAATGGCGCTGCCATATTGGTTACGTGCAAAAGGGCAGACCAAAGACGCTGTTACCATGAGCTTGTAAGTATAACACATCAGGATTTCTCAAGGAAGTACTTTAATGTAATTTAAGTTTCAATAAAAGAAAAGATACGCTAAATTTTACTAATTTTACATTCTCTCTCTCTCTCTCTCTCTCTCTCCTCTCTCTCTCGGCTCTCTCTCTCTCTCTCTCTGCGTCTCTCTCTCCTCTCTCTCGATGATCTCTGTATTGATCTCTGTATATCTCTCTCTCTCTCTCTGTATTGATGTCATCTCTCTCTCTCTCTCTGTCTGTAAGATTATGTCCATCTCTCTCTCTGCTCTGTATTGATGTCCATCTCTCTCTCTCTCTGTATTGACGTCATCTCTTCTCTGTATTGATGTCATCTCTCTCTCTCTGTATTGATGTCATCTCTCTCTCTCTGTATTGATGTCTCTTTCTCTCCTCTGTATTAATGTCATCTCTCTCTCTCTGTATTGATGTCATCTCTCTCTCTCTGTATTGAATGTCATCTCTCTCTGTATTTATGTCATCTTTCTCTCTCGTATTTATGTCATCTTTCTCTCTGTATTATGTCATCTCTCTCTCTCTCTCTCTGCATTTATGTCATCTCTCTCTATTTATGTCATCTCTCTCTGTATTCTCTCTCTCTGTATTGATGTATGGGAATCTGCATGTCTCTGCTCTCTCTCTCTGTATTGATGTCATCTCTCTGTATTTATGTCATCTTTCGTCTATTATTTATGTCATCTCTCTCTCTCTCTGTATTATATGTCATCTCTCTCTATTTATGTCATCTCTCTCTGTATTCGCTCTCCTGTAATTGATGTCATCTCTCTCTCTCTGTATTGATGTCATCTCTCTCTCTGTATTTATGTCATCTCTCTCTCTATTGATGGATGTCATCTCTCTCTCTGCATTGATGTCATCTCTCTCTCTGTATTGATGTCATCTCTCTCTCTGTATTGATGTCACCTCTCTCTCTGTATTGATGTCATCTCTCTCTCTGTATTGATGTCACCTCTCTCTCTGTATTGATGCCACCTCTCTCTCTGTATTGATGTCATCTCTCTCTCTGTATTGATGTCATCTCTCTCTCTGTATTGATGTCATCTCTCTCTGTATTTATGTCATATCTCTCTCTCTCTTTCTCTCTGTATTGATGTCATCTCTCTCTCTCTGTATTGATGTCATCTCTCTCTCTCTGTATTGATGTCATCTCTCTCTCTGTATTGATGTCATCTCTCTCTCTCTGTATTGATGTCATCTCTCTCTGTATTTATGTCATCTTTCTCTCTGTATTTATGTCATCTCTCTCTCTCTCTGTATTTATGTCATCTCTCTCTATTTATGTCATCTCTCTCTGTATTCTCTCTCTCTGTATTGATGTCATCTCTCTCTCTCTGTATTGATGTCATCTCTCTCTCTGTATTGATGTCATCTCTCTCTGTATTTATGTCATCTCTCTCTGTATTTATGTCATCTCTCTGTATTTATGTCATCTCTCTCTCTGTGTATTGATGTCACCTCTCTCTCTGTATTGATATCACCTCTCTCTCTGTATTGATGTCATCTCTCTCTCTGTATTTATGTCATCTCTCTCTCTATTGATGGATGTCATCTCTCTCTCTGCATTGATGTCATCTCTCTCTCTGTATTGATGTCATCTCTCTCTCTGTATTGATGTCATCTCTCTCTCTCTGTATTGATGTCACCTCTCTCTCTGTATTGATGTCACCTCTCTCTCTGTATTGATGCCACCTCTCTCTCTGTATTGATGTCATCTCTCTCTCTGTATTGATGTCATCTCTCTCTGTATTTATGTCATATCTCTCTCTCTCTTTCTCTCTGTATTGATGTCATCTCTCTGTATTGATGCCACCTCTCTCTCTGTATTGATGTCACCTCTCTCTCTGTATTGATGCCACCTCTCTCTCTGTATTGATGTCATCTCTCTCTCTCTATTGATGTCATCTCTCTCTCTGTATTGATGTCACCTCTCTCTCTCTATTGATGTCATCTCTCTCTCTCTGTATTGATGTCACCTCTCTCTCTGTATTGATGCCACCTCTCTCTCTGTATTGATGTCATCTCTCTCTCTGTATTGATATCACCTCTCTCTCTCTATTGATGTCACCTCTCTCTCTGTATTGATGTCATCTCTCTCTCTTTCTCTCTGTATTGATGTCATCTCTCTGCATTGATGTCATCTCTCTCTCTGTATTGATGTCATATCTCTCTCTCTTTCTCTCTGTATTGATGTCACCTCTCTCTCTGTATTGATGCCACCTCTCTCTCTGTATTGATGTCATCTCTCTCTCTGTATTGATGTCATCTCTCTCTCTCTATTGATGTCATCTCTCTCTCTGTATTGATGTCATCTCTCTCTCTTTCTCTCTGTATTGATGTCATCTCTCTGCATTGATGTCATCTCTCTCTCTGTATTGATGTCATCTCTCTCTCTCTCTGTATTGATGTCATCTCTCTCTCTCTGTATTGATGTCATCTCTCTCTCTCTGTATTGATGTCATCTCTCTCTCTATTGATGTCATCTCTCTCTCTGTATTGATGTCATCTCTCTGTATTAATGTCATCTCTCTGCATTGATGTCATCTCTCTCTCTGTATTGATGTCATCTCTCTCTCTCTCTGTATTGATGTCATCTCTCTCTCTGTATTGATGTCATCTCTCTCTGTATTGATGTCATCTCTCTCCCTCTCTCTGTATTGATGTCACCTCTCTCTCTCTCTCTGTATTGATGTCATCTCTCTGCATTGATGTCATCTCTCTCATCTCTCTCACTCTCTCTCTCTCTCTCTCTCTCTCCACCCCCTTTGGCCTCTTTTAATAAGAATAAATCACATCCTGTTACAATAAAACTATTTTCGCTTTGCCTACAAAAAGTGTGAACTTGTTCTTAGCATTCTTGTCCTAATCAAGATAATTAACTCGATAATTCATGCTATTTTTTAGTGTTTTCATGATTTTTTATAAATCTGAAATGCTATATTTTGAGTTAAAACCCGTATGCACAGTTATCCATTAAAAACATTTCGTTTTACTGTTTTTTTTTAAATTATTTTAAATGAAAATGTAGATCTCTTCCTCGGGATTATGACGGCAGTCACGAGAAATTCTGTATGCAGTTTTATTACTCGCTATTTTTTTATCAAATTAAATTCTATTATTTCAATTTATTACTTCAACAATATTATCGTAGTAATTTCGCTTGTTGTTGTTGTTGTTTTTTTTAAAGTAGGAAGTAAATCTTCGCATACTTTAAAACATTTTCTCATCTCGAGTCAGATCCCCCCCCTTTTTTGTTGTTGGTGTAACGGCTGTGCGTTGTTCTCTGATGTCTGCATCATACAAAACCTCTTCTTTACCGTAGGAGGGAGGGCTGTTGGTTGTCAGTACAAGAGTACCTTCTGAAGCCGTCCGATGATAAGCGAGTCAGGGCAAAACGAAACTTCAAAGAGTTCCTCAATGAAAGATACGAAATGTCGGAAATTAGTGGAACTGGACTGGGATCGTCGGACTACCGAAAAATCCGTGAGTATTCCTCGCGATTACCAACAACGAAAGTGGCCAACGCCGCTAAAATATGTCTTAGATCCGGGCACCCTGGCATCACCAAACCTCTCTTAAAGATGGACCGTGAAGCGGTCGCTGCACCCGTTTGGTGTTTCTAATTCGGGCAGATATGGAACGTGGCCAGACGCCAGGCACCGCCACGTCTACTCCTGACTCTTCTGGAAGATTCCCTTTTAGGTCGATAGTCTATCGACTTGTATTATACCATTCGAATTTCGCGATGTTGCTCTTTTTGTTCTGCAGCTGGTGGTGCCGCCAAGCAAATACAGGTGGTTGAACAAAGGCCAATAACTCCATCATCACTGCTGGTGAAGAGGCCCAGGCGTGCTAGTCAGACCCAGTACTACATTGACGTTGTGATTGTCATTGACTACTCCGTGTATAGAGAGTACGTGAATTTTCTGCATTATTAATTTATCCATTTACATTTGCATTCGGAATCATCTAGAAATTGTAATAGAAATTTCCCTAAAATATTCAAATGCATCAAGCTATTAATAACAATACTTCTTCAGTTTTACGTTTTGATGTTTTCCAAACTTTGGCGGATAGTGAACCAATAGTTAATTTCTAAGACAGGTTACTTACTGAACATTAAAATAACAGAATACATGCGGCTGAATCTTGAGATACAATATGAAAATAAGCAACACACACACTTACTCACACTCACAAACACACACTCACACACAGACACATACATACGCAAACAGACACTCACTCACTCACACATACGCAAACAGACACTCACTCACTCACTCACACATACGAACACAGACACACACATTCACTCACTCACACATACATACGCAAACAGACACTCACTCACACTCACACACAACTCACTCACACATACGAACACAGACACACATTCACTCACTCACACATACATACGCAAACAGACACTCACTCACACACACAACTCACTCACACATACGCAAACAGACACACACTCATGCAAACTCACTCACTCACTCACTCACTCACTTACACATGGTATTTTGTAATCTAATTTCATTTCCATAACCGCAACTTTTAAATTAACCAATAATCCTTGTCAATGGTGTATCAGCTATAGTTTATCGCTCTTAGCCGAGCCTCCCTTCACCTGTGTCCGTAAGAATTTTCCCGGAAGTGACATCACATCTCGTACCTGTTACGCCTCTTATACTGCCTGCACATGTACGTTTTTAATAAAAATTTAAAGCTTTTAATTTAATTTTTTTAGATGGTTTAGACGAAGTGGCAAATCTACTGTCTCAGAACGAGATGTGGAAGCAAAGAATGAAATTAGGAAATACTTTTCGTTACTGATGAACACAGTAGGTACAAACGCATTTCCTAATTAATTATGAATATACAAACCACATTATCCTGTTTCACATGAAGACTGATCCAGATTAATAAAACCAATAGCCAAAAACGACTTGTTTGGGTTCCTCTATAGTCTACCCTTTTTAAAGTGTAAACTCTTCATTTTCACCTTAGTAAAAGTTTGTTTTTTTTTTAATGTTTGTTTGAACAAAAAATATTTGCGAATCATTAACCCTTTCAGAAATATTTTTTGCTCTTTTTTAAAACCCGCTATTAAGGTTGCTGTTGTTCGTTTTTTTTCTTTTCTTCTATCCGAGGATGATGAAACTATACAAAACGTTTGAAGCATATTTAGCCCCGAGGAAGTATTCCGACGCATAACTTTTCGTAACTGAAAATATAAATTAATAATAAAATACACATATATACTTTAATAAACTTCACTTTAGGTTCGAGAGTAGTTCCTTTAGTTGACCGCAATGCCGGAAGCAGTTTTCTGGTTTCCGAATGTCTTTAATAGAGTTTCCGGATAAATAGGATTTTTTTTTCTTCTTATTTAAAATGTTACTTTTAATGAAAAACATACGTAAGTTATTCATCTTTTATTGCACAAAGTTTCTTAGATTTATTTCTACATTTAACAACAAAGAAGGGGGTGTGTGTATACTAAACCATACTTTTTCGTACGGCTCCTTAGCGCAGTAGTTCGTGTCGATACCCATCTTTCCTCCATCAGACAGGACACAGCGCCACAGAACCTCCGGGTGCTCGAGGCTTCAGCTTTGATCTGTCTGTGTGGAGCATCAGGCTTCCGATGTTTAATTTCCAAAATCCTACTGTTCGCTATCAGTTTAGCGAATGGTTGAGGCTGAGAAAGATGTTTTGAGATTATGTGATAGGAAATAAATTTTAAAAAGAATAAAAACATCGCTGTTTTCATGGTAACCAGGTGAGTAAAACTGAATGGCTTACGTGGTGCATGTTCCGTTAAAGATGTTGTTTGAATGCAGGTCAGAGAGAAAGGGGCTTTTCTCTATTGGACCCAGAAGTTTCATTAAACAGTCAAAGAAATGCTTGTTGTGTGTGTTGTGTGTATGTGTGTATATGTGTGTGTGTGTGGTGTGTCTGTGTGTATCTGTATGTTGGTGGTGGTGGTGTATGTATGTGTGGTGTGCGTGTGTGTGGTGTGTATATGTATGTATGTATGTGTGTGTGAGTGTGTGTGGTGTGTATATGTGTGTGTGTGTGTGGGTGGCTGTGTTTGTCTGTATGTATGTGTGGTGTGTCTGTGTGCGCGTGTGTATGTGTGGTGTGTCTGTGCGTGTTATATGTGTGTGTGGTGTGTATATGTATGTATGTATGTGTGTGTGAGTGTGGTGGTGTGTATATGTGTGTGTGTGTGGTGTGCCTGTGTGTGTCTGTATGTATGTGTGGTGTGTCTGTGTGCGCGTGTGTATGTGTGGTGTGTCTGTGCGTGTGTATATGTGTGTGTGAGTGTATATGTATGTATGTGTGGTGTGTGTATGTATGTGTCCGTGTGTGTGGTGTGTCTGTGCGTGTGTATATGTGTGTGTGTGAGTGTGTGTATGGTGTTATGTGTGTGTGGTGGTGGGTCTGTGTGTATGGTGGTGTGGTGTGGTGGTGCGTGTGTCTCTGTGGGTGTGGTGTGTGTGTGTGGTGTGCGGTGTCTCTGTGTGTGTGTGTGTGTGTGTGTGGTTGTATGTGTGGGTGTATATGTGTGTGTGTCCGTGTGTGTATGTGTGTTGTGTTGTCTGTGTGTGCGTGTGTATGTGTGTCTGTATGTATGTATGTGTCTGTGTGTTGATATATATATGTGTGTGTGTTACAGTGCATTTCAACGAGTAATTTCACGGAGGTTCATTCGCTTTTTAATATTGTAAACTCTCATTTAAAATAAAGATGCCGGTTTAATCTGGCTGTACCAAAAACTAGAAGGAGAAGAAGAAGATTACCAAAAACTATTTTTCATATTCGTTCAGATCAACATTCGATACAAAAGTCTCAACGCCAGTGATTTCGGAATCAACGTCCGGCTGGCGGGCTATGTTATCCTGGAGGTAGGTGTCATCTCACTATTCACATGCTCTCCACAAACTATTAAGTTACAAATATGTATATATTTGCATAAATAGTAGAAGTCTTTCATATCAAAATGCGTCACAATTACAAGAACAAGTCGGTCTTTGGGTCTGTACTCGATCCTCCGTCTATTCCCTATGGCTTCTTTAAAATTTTACCTGTCAGCATCACCAGCGAAACTACTATTTAAAATGACAGAACCGTTTTCATTAATTTAAAAAAAAAGGATTCTGCATCTAAAAAACAACAACAAATAATTCTTTAAATTAGGACGAGTCTGCTGCACAATGGATAGAAAAAAACAAGGAACCAGCGGACGGAAATGAGAATCAGCACCTGATCAACGTCGACAACATTCTGAAGGAGTTCAGAGACTGGCTGAGCGAGGAAGCTGACTTCCCGATGTTTGACCACGTGATGCTCTTTACCAAGTAAGTGGTAGCATCGCGTCTGGGCGCCCGACTTTGCAGGTGCGTGCACCAGACCGTCCAGTCCGCCTTCGATGGTTCAGAACAAGATGGCATCCACTGACTCGCAGCCGCCTCTCTTGTGTGAATGAACAGCCGAGAAATGAAATAAATTATAGTAAGAACGAAGTTAGGAAAATTGTCACGTGATCCAGATTCGAGCGGGCGAGTTCATCAAGACGTGTGCCGGAAGTAGACGTCGGATACGGTATTGTCCACCTTAATTGTCAAACTGTTGGGTGACCGAGTCCTCCTCTCACGGTTTCCGTCAGCGCTGCTTCTCGTATTTTTTTAAAAAAATATATATATTAGATATTTAAAAAAAAATAGCAATGATTGTCATTATTAAAACGATTTAACCTTTGTTTTCTTTTGCTTTTTCAGATATGATTTATACTCAAATATGGCAAATCGGAAGATTACCGCTACGTCAGGTGACAAAGTTCAAATCTCTTCATTCACCCGATTTGTACTGCGGATGTTCGAGTGAATCCCAACCCGGACACGATCAGAGCGGCCAACGTATTCCAGACGGTTTTCATTTGAACATTCTTAGTATGAAAAGGGTGAAAACTGATTGAAGTAACTGATAATGTAGCATTCTTTTATCCGAAATCCAAAGTCTGTTACTTTTGCGCTGTTAAATTATATTTAAAAAGTTTTCCTTTTCTCAGGTATTGCATACATGTCTTCCGTTTGCACCAAGTTTTCTATCTCAGTGGTGGAGGCTCAGGGTGGAATGAAAGATGCTAGGATCGCAGCCCACGAGTTGGGACACAGGTTAGAGGTGTAATATATTTCTTGTTTGAATTACGGCGACAGGTATGGCAAACAAGAGAGGGAAAATAAAACCGGAATCTTTAGTGTAAGTTCGAGTGGACAAGTATACATTGTTGTTTAAGTAAGCTGATTTATTATTATTATTAGTAATCTAACGTGTAGTATATATTTTTTATTTTCACGCAGCCTCGGAAGTAAGCATGATGGAGAACAAAACAATTGCATCTCCAGCGACCAGTATATTATGGCCGCCTCTGGAGGGCTGCCCAGTCTGGAACACACCAATCCTTGGCATTTTTCTTCCTGCTCCGTTAATTACTTCCGCATATTCTTAGAATCGCGCACACGGTGAGCACATGAAGTATATACAGAATGCTTCAGAAGTTAGTTGTCTTTATGTTATCCATAATTTGTTTTAGCAAGATGGTGCACGCCGCGCCATGTTAGACTCAGCTGTTCCTGGTCTTTTAGAAGAAACGTTTCCAAGAATTCGGTGAGTGGCCAGCTCGGTCTTCGGACCTCACACTGAACGGGTTCTTGGCCTGGTCGGTCATCAAGAATAGTGTACACTCCCGAATGCCTCGAACAGCGGAGGGAGAACCTCAGGATTTACATCAAAGATGAGTTTCTCCAAACCAATTAACGGTATAAGTTCAGAAAAGATCACGCCAACTCGTGAATGCGGAAAAACACCATTTTGAGCCTCTCTTGTAACCGTCGCTTCAGCAATCAAGAATTTCTCTTAATTTACTCACTATCTGAAATGTTACTCTGTAATTGATAATAATAGAAATAATAATATCGGAGCAACTAACTCATGGAAAGCCCGGTATTTCATAGACGTTCAAAATCAAATAAATAAATAATAAAGTATAAACTAGAACCTTATATTTGAAAAAAATTGACATGACTTGATTTTATCGACTCTAACGAACGTGTTAACCCTTCTCAGCCACTGAATATGTATAGGTCGGTTCGACTTAATAGTTAAAAGAAAAGAGATAAAATATCGAAACATATTAAGTAGATACTTATTAAAATTGATAGATTATGAGAAATACATGACTTTTTAAAATGAGAAAACAATCCCGTTTCTAAACAGTGAATTAAAACTGAATACAGGTAAGATGAAAGTACCGATAAAATTGTTTCCAATTGAATGGATGTGCAATTTTTCCCGATGATGCAGATATTTCCACATTTCAGGGATTTGGTCGATAAACAGGGCGATGTATCTAAGGACTGTAGAAAATGGCTGATTGGTCATCATGTGCTCTACAGTACCGGAACCAAGAACCCAAACCAGTTGGGAAAGGGCCAGTTGTATTCAAGTTCCATCCACTATAATAAAATAACCTTTTAGAACTGAGTTGGAGCATCCTTAGAAAAGAGACAAAGAATAATTGACCGGTAAAGTGAGAGGAAAAGTAACCGCGTCAATAATGGTTAGATATCGAGCAGACTAAACAAACTAGCACGCTTCACTACATTAATCCACCCTTCAGAAATACTGGAAACGTTTTATTCTAATAGTGAATTTGGGAACCACTTTCAGTTAATCTTAAGGACCATAAACCTAAAAGTAGTAATAGGCTCTCTAGAATCAGGAAGGATCGGATCAAGTGCGTCCAATTAAGAAAGCAGACTGCATCTCCTCTTCATAATTCTCATCAGTTGTATGAACTTTGACCTTTGAACCAGAAATTCTTCGAATTGGCCTCTTTGCTTTAGCGAAAACGTTCTTTGCAGACTTGCTGAAAGCGAGCTGGCAGCGTGTTTAACATTGTATCAACTGATTCCATTGCAGCTAACCCTCCACTGTATTATTACCACATTTTTAACCTTCTTCAGACAGCTGTACGTGTGCCATCTGAAGAAAACGCGGCCAGTCGACATCGTTTACCAAAAGAGGTTCAGTGGTAAAATGCCTGGGCAAGTCTACAGTGTCGATGAACAATGCAAGCAGATTTTGGGAAATGAGTCGTATTTATGCAGGGTGAGAGCTCACATTTTTGGTCTCTGTTTCTTTAAATTTCCCTTAAGTTTCCGGAAGCTTAAGAGTTATCAGCGCATTTCCGCAATGTAAAACCAGCGACTTATGGCGATATTTCGCACTTCAAAGTCCAATGATTGCAACTGTTGCTCGATATCATAGCTAAAATATGTTGTTTTTGTGATGAATTATTAGCATTTATAAGGACAGTTAATATTAACTGGTTACAAGTCATAATTATTACGACAGTAAGATTTTACTGTGACGGTCTCAGCCTCCTCTTTATGCCCTCTGCTTGGGTGATTAAATTAGTGTTCAATCCCCTAAATTCCCCCCTTTTTTTTCTTCTTTTTAAAAAAAGAAGCAATTATCAGATGTCCAAGGTTAGTTTTCTGTTATTTTAGCGAACAAGTTCTCGGAATTCTTGGCTTGGTTATCCTTTGAAACTTGGTTTTATCAGCAGTCAAAGAATTCTGGAGTTTTCCCTTTGGTATTCCGTAACTTCCGTAGTACATTAAGGACAAGTTGTCCTATTGTTTTTGTTTAAACAAAGAGCGAAAACAACTGGGGGTGGGGATACTGAGAAAGAACAGGGCTGGAACTGTTGAAAAGAACGGCACGTATTTTAAATCTAATAGTTAAGCACTGTTTACGTGGGGTTTTTTAATTTATTTAAATAAAATGAAACACCATAAAATTCTACCTAAAACCTCAAACATGGTGTTACTAGGCACATCCGCCATTCTTTCCCTTTGTTTCCATCTACGACGAAAGGATCGCTGTTATTTAAATATCTCCTCAGAATCCCTCGACAGGTTCCCTTCACGACGTGTGCACGCTGATGTTTTGCTCGATACCTGCGTCTAGGAATCTTTGCCAGGGAAGTTTCGCAGCCAGGGGGACAAGTTGTGGCAATAAGAAGGTAGATGCAGCACCTGCTGTTTGTGGGCTTTGCTTTCTCTCTATCCATATGACGAACGGGGCTCTGCTTATTTTGCCACGAGTCAATAATCCGCTTTAAGGGGATCATCCGAATCACCCGCCACTTTCAGATAATTACAGAGCAAACCCAGTACATAATTCTGAGGAAAATAACTTTCATTAAAAATTATTAATTCCGTTTGTAAAAAAAAAAAACTTTAAATAAGCAATATTTTTAGCCTTAAAAGGGTTAATCCGCTGCTTTACATCGTTTTACTACTAAATTCTATTTCGCTCCACGAAGATGTTGTTGATGTTGTCGCTTTTTCAGTGGTGCATTGATGGACACTGCGCATACAGCAGCCAGGCTCCTGCACTATCCGGTAAAAGACAAACACTTTCAATATCTCTATTGATGTTCGAATCACGTAGTTTTGTATATTTAATTATACACGATACCTTGAACTGTATTATTATCACTAGTGACGATTTACAAAGGTGTGGATGATGATGATGATGGTTCGCTAACTATGGTCCTTAATCATTTCCAGAGCTTAGCTTCATTTTAATTTTAAATTTCAAATTTATTTTTAAGAGATTATAATGTCAAAGAATGGGAAATAATACCTGGTTTTAAAAACAACAGGAACATACATTAAATTTTAAATAGTTTACCGAATTCATAAAAAGAAAAGGCGTCTAATAATTACCAAGAAACTATTTACTTACTGTTTAATGTCTGACATTTTGACACTTTCAGATGACTGCCTGTTCGGTGACAAGCCTTTCGAAATTACTGATGGCAAAACTTGCGGGGAATTGGTCGAGACGGCACCGACTTATTGTGGTAGCGCCACCTTCAGGAAGTTCTGCTGTCAGACGTGCGCTGACCTGCGCAGTAAGTCCTTCCGCTCCACACTTTCAGTTTACAGCTATGGGACCTTTCATCCCAAATATTCCAGGAAAAAGTCAGTCTCAGTTTAATCGACTAAATTTCAAAATGAGTTTAAAGTTAAGCAAATCCGTCCCACAACGGTTTGTTTCTCAAAAGTCTACTGGCAGATAATTTAATTTTCTCTTTCGTGCTTATTATTATTATTGCTATTCTGTTTGTGTTTGTTTTATGGTTAAAAGCTGAAGGTCGCCTTCCTTCTTTTCAGAATCAGAATAAATTCAGATCTGGCTCCATACCCACATCCACAAGCCCCCCTCTACTGTTCTACATTTAATTATTATGCCACTACATTTGTTTTACGTTTCCTAATCTCCCATAACAACAACTAAGACATCTTTATAGTAATTAATAAACCCTGTTGTTTACAATCCATTCCATCTACTGTCACTTGCATTCTAAATGCAGTTACCATAGTTTTTAATTATTTTCTACGGTAATGGTATGTTTTGTATCAGTTATCAGCTCAATCATTCACTGATCTGTCTTCAGTTCAGTTACACGGAATAAGGTAGTGACTCTCCAGTTGGTCAGCACATCAGGAAAGTCTGTGGTGCGCACCGGACGGGAGGAGAAAGAAAATAATAATAATAATAATAAGAATAATAATAATAATAATAATAATAATAATAATAATAATAATAATAATAATAATAATAACAACAACAACAACAACAACTCTTCTCGTGCATCTTCACTTTTGACACTAAAAAAACGTTAAAGAAATAAAGAAAGAAAGAAACAAAAGACTGTAAACGGGAAACCAGTTTCTTTTTTTTTAAAAACAAAACAAACATAACAGAAACTCAATTCTTGTTAATAAATTATTTTTAATGGATTTACCAGTATAAACCATATATTCATATGTACGTTGGAGGGGTTGTCTCGTGGACCCGTGGTGTGTGGAGCTAATTAATGGTCCGGTCTGTCAGAAAAGTAATTGATTATTCCGCTTTATGTGGAGAAAGATAGAGAGAGATACAGAGAGAGAGACGAGAGAGAAGAGAGAGAGAGAGAGAGAGAGAGAGAGAGAGATACAGAGAGAGAGAGATAGAGAGAGAGAGAGAGGAGAGAGAGAGATGGAGAGAGAGAGAGAGAGATACAGAGAGAGAGAGAGGAGAGAGAGAGATGGAGAGAGAGAGATGGAGAGAGAGAGATGGAGAGAGAGAGATGGAGAGAGAGAGAGAGATGAGAGAGAGAGAGAGAGAGAGAGAGATGAGAGAGAGAGAGAGAGAGAGAGAGAGACTGGAGAGAGAGAGAGATAGAGAGAGAGACTGGAGAGAGAGAGAGACACACAGAGAGAGAGAGAGGAGAGAGAGAGAGAGAGAGAGAGAGAGAGAGAGAGAGAGAGAGTTTGGTTCAGTTCTTGGTAACAGGATTTAAATCGCTGTGCTGCTGCTCTTAATTTGAATTTATTTGCACCTGTGCTAACTTATAGTCGATTTATTTTCTAAAAAAAAAAAAAGACAAATTCACTTAAAAACAAAACAAAACAAAATATTTTCTCTACTTTCAGGATTCTTTATTCTTAAACAGTAATACATTAAATTTGCAAAAGTCCGCCGCTGGAATATCAATCTCAGCAGATGCTGCCACATTCTGTTTTAGAGAGCCCTGCCAAAATAAAATGAATACTGAAGAAAATCACAGAACAGCCCATATTATCCACAAAGCTGTGCACTTAGGCCACAAATAGCATGTGCCATAAAACAGTGGAGCTGGTAGAACATTAAGGATTCCTCGTATGGTTGGCGAACGTGGTACGCCACCATCTACGTGGGTTCTTGTGAGTTGGTCAAAGTGGGAAATAGACGGCACAGAGTCTTGGTCTCGCAAGTGAGACAGTGTATAACCTCGCTGCTAATTTTTGTCAGACAAATGAAAAAGCGACTAGCCATCGACCAGGCCGGTCATCAGTGGTTACAGCGCGAACCAGAAAAGACCTCGTGTTCACTAGGTGCAATCCAGACTATGTCCAAGACTTGCAGACATTCGCCGGAACTGTGCATGTGTCACAGGTCAAACTGAACTGCGAAGGAAGCCTGACTCGGCGAAAGATTTACATGGGCCGAGGAGATGATACCCAGACCTACGAAATTTTGGAAATCTGTTCTGTTCTCTGACGATTCTCAGTTCCGTGAGTTTATGTCGTGTGGACGAATGCGGATGTGGAGAAAGGCCAGTTAGGAGGCATTTCAGAGGGTCCGCCTGCAGCCCACAGTGTTAGCAAGGTAGTTTTACTATAATGATGTGGGGCAGAGATTCGGGGCACTGGGAAGACTGACCTGGCGCTCATCGAAGGACGTCTGGATCATGTGGCATGCGTATCAATTCTCGATGCTAATCGTCTCGTGACACTCTTCCAACGAGAGTTTGCAGTTGATGTTACATCTTCTGCAAGAATCATGTTGTGCCAGCCGTCACACCTCCAAAACCACCAGTTTATGGAGGAGACAAAAGAGGCTGCAGGTTCTTTCCAGAGAACCTAGCAGCCCTGATACGAATCCAATCGAACTCAGTTGAGAGAACCTTGATTACCAACCTCGAAACTCAGGCTTTCCGCCCACATCTGTAGAATTGAAGGAAAATTTACTCAACTTTGGCAACATTCTGACCATGCTTTATTGTAAAATCTCTTGTGCTCATGCTCCAGTGTGTCCTGGCCTTCCTCGTGTCCATGGTACCGTGGGTCCTCTCTGATACTGATGCTTCATGGCTGCTCGCTGGACCTCTGCACAGTTAGCTCAACATTTCTCTTGTTTTTTCCATTTTATATCCTCATTCAGCCGTGTACTTTAAAAACTTCCACTCTCTTCTGGAAATGTGAAAACAGTCCGAGTTCTTTGTTTTTTAGATGGCGGTGAACATCGGTCTTCGAGGAATATGGTCGTCGCTCGAGAGTGGAACACATCGCGCCACGCAGCGCCGTCGACGGCGCCTTCCTCCGCCAGGGGGACGTCGCGCGCCGGGACCCTGACCCCTCCTACACGCGCGCACCGGTCGGACACCTCTGACTGTAACCGACAGCTGCCGGTTTTCGGACGTAAAATGTGCAACCAACCCAGAACCCAGACCACGTGTGACGCGGCGTGCCTGGCTGCCGTGTACAGAGCCCTATCGGGTAAAGTCCAGCTCTCTTACAAAAGGGGGCGAAACCCTAATTCTCTTCTTTACCGTTTCAGCTTTTAAAGTCTCGATCCCTGCCCAAGGGAAGACTGGGATCCATAGATTTTCGATTTCGTGGTCTTAGATAAATGCAGATGTTTCCCCGAAGTTTTTTTTAAAAATTTGCATTAAATTTTATTTGTTAAAGTTAAAACCCCTAACCCTGGCTGCAGGGGCCCCCCTTTTCTTCTTTAAGTTTAAAATATCCATTATCGCTAATTAGTAAATATTAATTATTTTGTAATAACTTCTCACCGATGACAATTTCTTCTGATTCTCATCCAAGTTATCACCTAACTTGCAGTTGCATTCGTTGACAATTAAACAAACCCATCAGCATTCGCCCAATTTCAGTGGGGGCTGAGGGAGGAAAAAAAGGGCCTTTTCCCCCATCGTTACCATCTACGAACTGAAGAATCCAGTCTTTTAAAAAACTGTCTTAAATAATCTAAATACGTAACCCCACTGGCGATTCTAGAAAATCCATGCCGATTTCTTTAACCCTTGGCCACCACCCATTCCTGCACCTGTACAGTGTATTCAAGATCAAACCACTTGTACAATAAACACAACTGCTTGTTGTCCTCTCTCTCTCTCTCTCTCTCTCTCTCTCTCTCTCTCTCTCTCTCTCTCTCTCTCTCTCTCTCTCTGATTATCTCATACACCCTTTTAGGCCTTTGGTCACCCACCACGCGGACCATCACCGTGATACTTTGTGAACCATGGCTGTGGCACATTCGCGTTGTCCGGGGCGACACCTGTTGTATATGGCGCCATTACCAGCGCTGAACTCGTCTCCTGATGCCCTTTTTTTTTGGTTATTTTTTTGGGATGAAGATGCTCTCTTCCGAATTTTCTTTTGCGATTGCACTAAACTGCCTTTCCCGTCGTTTGTTTCAGGCTGTTCGGCTGTTGATGCGGTTCCGCTCCTCTGCGGGTCAGTTTCCGTGAAAAACCCGACTCTCTGTCTCAGCAGAGGCAGACCTTGCTGTAAAACCTGCCTAGAGCTTCTCGGGGCGGCCGGGAGACATCCGCCCTCGCCAGCTGCTGTGATGATCGCGTCCCTGCTCAGCCTGATGACATTCTACAGCTCCTCAAAAGTATGAAGTCGCTAACCGATCGCATTACCAATGATAACTTTTAAACAGCTGCATCTGTGATATGAAATGACTTCGATATGACCACGGATCCCGAATGTTCAAGCCAGGCATTAGTGCACTGGTCAGTTGTAAGCGCAA
Organism: Nautilus pompilius; assembly: GCA_018389105.1. Lineage (NCBI taxonomy): Eukaryota > Metazoa > Mollusca > Cephalopoda > Nautilida > Nautilidae > Nautilus > Nautilus pompilius. The sequence continues at coordinate 1,241,893 of JACATO010001009.1, forward strand.
TTTGTGACTTTAAATATATTTCGCATTTTAGCCGATAATCTGCTGAACCGGATTAAATTAATAAATTCGCAACTTTATTCAGATCTTGAAAACTTTGTAAACTTTTTTTTTTTAATTTAGAAAGCAATTTATTCTACTTCAAACTGCTCTTGGAAAAAGTACGCTAATAAACCTTCTCTAGCACAAAATTATTTTAAAATGGATTCACAACATTTACTTCAATATTTTTAATCGACTGGAACCGTAACAATGGAATGATGTCTCCGTATTCCAGAGTTACCCACTCTTTATGTAAAACCATTACCTGGGTTAAGTATCGTAAAACCACGAATGATTGAGTACACAAGTGATGTATGAATTATTATTTATTTATTTATATTTGTAGCTAAATGTTCATTTAGTTAGTAATGGTTATTTATATGCTGAACTGATTAATTGCTCAGCATTTTTAGAAATTCTTCTAAGCAGTGGCAGTCTAAACTGATCGGTGTCTACTTTACGGCATCACACCAACTTCTTTACGGCATCACACCAACTTCTTTACGTCATCACACCAATTTCTTTACGTCATCACACCAACTTCTTTACGACATCACACCAACTTCTTTACAACTTCTTTACGGCATCACACCAACTTCTTTACGTCATCACACCAACTTCTTTACGTCATCACACCAACTTCTTTACGGCATCACACCAACTTCTTTACGGAATCACACCAACTTCTTTACGTCATCACACCAACTTCTTTACGTCATCACACCAACTTCTTTACGGCATCACACCAACTTCTTTACGTCATCACACCAACTTCTTTACGGCATCACACCAACTTCTTTACGGCATCACACCAACTTCTTTACGGCATCACACCAACTTCTTTACGGCATCACACCAACTTCTTTACGTCATCACACCAACTTCTTTACGTCATCACACCAACTTCGCGTCATCACACCAACTTCTTTACGGCATCACACCAACTTCTTTACGGCATCACACCAACTTCTTTACGGCATCACAGCAACTTCTTTACGGCATCACACCAACTTCTTTACGTCATCACACCAACTTCTTTATGGCATCACAGCAACTTCTTTACGGCATCACACCAACATCTTTACGGCATCACACCAACTTCTTTACGTCATCACACCAACTTCTTTACGGCATCACAGCAACTTCTTTACGGCATCACACCAACTTCTTTACGGCATCACACCAACTTCTTTACGGCATCACACCAACTTCTTTACGTCATCACACCAACTTCTTTATGGCATCACAGCAACTTCTTTACGGCATCACACCAACTTCTTTACGGCATCACACCAACTTCTTTACGGCATCACACCAACTTCTTTACGGCATCACAGCAACTTCTTTACGGCATCACACCAACTTCTTTACGTCATCACACCAACTTCTTTACGGCATCACACCAACTTCTTTACGGCATCACACCAACTTCTTTACGGCATCACACCAACTTCTTTACGGCATCACACCAACTTCTTTACGGCATCACACCAACTTCTTTACGTCATCACACCAACTTCTTTACGGCATCACACCAACTTCTTTACGGCATCACACCAACTTCTTTACGGCATCACACCAACTTCTTTATGGCATCACACCAACTTTTTACGGCATCACACCAACTTCTTTACGGCATCACAGCAACTTCTTTACGGCATCACACCAACTTCTTTACGTCATCACACACCAACTTCTTTACGGCATCACACCAACTTCTTTACGGCATCACACCAACTTCTTTACGGCATCACACAACTTCTTTACGGCATCACAGCAACTTCTTTACGGCATCACGCCAACTTCTTTACGGCATCACACCAGCTTTTAGAACAACCAGCATGAATAAAGCAGAACGATCGCTACTGTTTCCTGCCGTATGCATCCTCTCCCTGTGACATCTAGAACTAGACGAGTTTTGGTTACCTATAAGCAAATGAAAAAATCTGATGGTCAGAAATAATACAAAATGTATATACTTTTAAAATCTATTTCTTGCTTTTTAAAAATAAAGAGCAAAGTTCAGATTGTTTGGTGGGAAAGTTTTTTGCAATATACTTAAATTGTGTGTAAAATATGAATTATACATTCATATGTACAAATTAATAAAGTAGCATAAAGCTGTAATCTTTATTAAAAGATTATATTAAGTTCATCTGAAACGTGATGCAGTTATATTTACATACACATGTTTTAACACTAGACAAAACACATTGCTAGTGTGAGAGAAAATCTCATGTAAAGTCTGGTAATACTCGTTGATGAGCCAGAAAATCTCATGTAAAGTCTGGTAATACTCGCTGTTGATGAGCCAGAAAATCTCATGTAAAGTCTGGTAATACTCGCTGTTGACCAGCCAGAAAATCTCATGTAAAGTCTGGTAATACTCGCTGTTGACCAGCCAGAAAATCTCATGTAAAGTCCAGTAATACTCGCTGTTGACCAGCCAGAAAATCTCATGTAAAGTCTGCTAATACTCGCTGTTGATGAGCCAGAAAATCTCATGTAAAGTCTGCTAATACTCGCTGTTGATGAGCCAGAAAATCTCATGTAAAGTCTGCTAATACTCGCTGTTGATCAGCCAGAAAATCTCATGTAAAGTCTGGTAATACTCGCTGTTGATCAGCCAGAAAATCTCATGTAAAGTCTGGTAATACTCGCTGTTAATCAGCCAGAAAATCTCATGTAAAGTCTGGTAATACTCGCTGTTGATGAGCAAGAAAATCTCAAGTAAAGCCCAAACATATTTACGCTGTTATATAAACGTTAATTACAAATTAAACAATCTAGTAGCTTAATTGTTATTACTTTAAGATCGCCATTTTTGTTCCTCCATTTGTTGATCTTAGTTGTTCATAAAAAATTCTAGTATCCAGAGAAGAGAAAGTCAAAAAATTATTTTCGGTAAAAGTTTCATCTTTAGTTTTCCTCATTTTATTTAATGCTCTTCTGTTTAGAGCATTGGGGTTTTAATAATTCAGCTATGTTATTAGATTAGATACTGTTCACTCATTTTGTCGAGCTCTCCTCCCTGTTTTCTGAACCCGCCATATTAACGTCTTCATGCTGTCTCTCGACCTACGACGCAGCGTCCGGCCCGTAGACAGCAGGTGCGTCAGTTACCCTGTAACGAGAGAAATACCAATGCCTCGTACTTCCATAAAAAGAAACAGGAAGTAGCATGGTACTTGTTGTGTTACTATAAGCCGATAATGGCAGTGATAGTGCCAAGGAAACGCCAAGTTGATTATGCGAGAAAATGGAATGGAAAACTATGCAGTGTCAAGGATTTCTTTTTTTGGATCAGCTTCTAAGGTCTTCAAGGTATTTTCTTTCGATCTAAAAGTTCCAGATTAATGGCATGTTAACGAATGTGTTGGGCCAGATCGGTTGGGCACTTTCGTGAATCGTTATCCAGAGTACCTTATGCTACCAGCTTGTCACCAGCAGCGGTTACTCGCTCGAAGGTTTAAATCCAGTCCAGCGCACGACAAGAACTTCTGTTCTGGACGTAGTTTTGGTGCTATCACCTGCCCCGGTGTACGGCAGGACTGACCTCGACCTTGACTAAACTGTAACACTTTGGCAGAAGGACTAAGTTGTATGTATTGTTTCATCATAATAACTATATATGATTGGTTTCTTGTTTCGAACCTGTACGTAGTTCCAGAATAGAGATTCGTTTGAAAAGTGTTAATCAAAGATAAATACAGAGGGAACAATAACAAAGAATAAGTTGAATCAGAATTTAAAATTATGATTTTTGTTAATTAAGGAAAGAGAAGTTTTGATTGCTATATGGAATACCCGTCCATCAGTTTTAATCTTCCCATTAACAATTAACACGTCTAAGGCTGTTTTTAATGGATCAATCTGGCTACAGAGGGAGTAATCCTTATAGATCAATCTGGCTACAGGGGGAGCAATCCTTATAGATCAATCTGGCTACAGAGGGAGCAATCCTTATAGATCAATCTGGCTACAGGGGGAGTAATCCTTATAGATCAATCTGGCTACAGGGGAGCAATTCTTATAGATCAATCTGGCTACAGGGGGAGTAATCCTTATAGATCAATCTGGCTACAGGGGGAGTAATCCTTATAGATCAATCTGGTTACAGAGGGAGTAATCCTTATAGATCAATCTGGCTACAGGGGGAGCAATCCTTATAGATCAATCTGGCTACAGGGGGAGTAATCCTTATAGATCAATCTGGCTACAGGGGGAGTATTCCTTATAGATCAATCTGGCTACAGAGGGAGTAATCCTTATAGATCAATCTGGCTACAGGGGAAGCAATCCTTATAGATCAATCTGGCTACAGGGGGAGCAATCCTTATAGATCAATCTGGCTACAGGGGGAGTATTCCTTATAGATCAATCTGGCTACAGAGGGAGTAATCGTTATAGATCAATCTGGCTACAGGGGGAGTAATCCATATTTACTGAGGTGCTCAGCGTGAAACTATAGGACAGTTACGTGGAGTTTTGTACTTGGTGACAGCCGTTTCTCAGCACCGTCTTCCGTGGCAGAAAAATGGCCAATACTAATAATAAGACGTTAAATGTAATTTTTCTCACTGCCAGAGGGACCAAATTTTAAAAAAAACCAATTCTGACGCGTTCTTAGTTGGTTTACAGAAACTAAATATAGATGTCTTGTGCTTGGACGAGCTAAATCTCAACAACAATAAAAACACAACCTCTAAATTCGGCCGGTGGAAAAGTAGAGACCTCTGCAGCTCAGACACCACGAGTCGCAAACGCGGAACAGAGATACTGATACATCTAGACTGCTCTGCCAAAATTAACCAGCCGTAACACAGCGCCACTAAACAAAGCAGGTACTAGTCGGCTCAGGCTACGCTTTTAACACACATCCAAGGGGATGCCTAGAGTTCTTCGAACACCTCTAAACGATTAACCAGATCTTCACCATCCAGATAACGTCCTCCTAGTTGAAGCTTTTTTTACTGCATCCTCAACCATCGAGTCCTGTTACGTCTGTGGAACATGATGCAGCTGCGTACCTTGTTTTCAGTAATCAGTATTACCGACACCTTTAGATCCAAATACCGGTGTCCCTCCACCTCTTTCGACTCAAAACCATTTCCGCAGTGCTTCGGTCCTCAGCATACACCTGCTGCCACCTATTGACGGTATATATCAGTTATCCGGCTCGCTACATAAAAAAAAAGAAATAATTAACAGCACATGCGCACTAATTTAACGATTATTGTATAAGACCAATTTCCATCACAAATTACAGCCCCATGAAACCGGGAAAATAATTTAAGAAAAGAGTACATCTGCTTCATCTGTAGCCATGGCCACAAACAAGACTCAAAGCGAGACGTCTATCGCCGCACACATGGATTGCAGAGACAGCCTTCTCCCCTGCAGATGAAGATGTGCCTAATAATCAGTTAGGCCCTCAGTGCGGCACAGTGGGTCAGATTTAGGGAGAGTGAACTCTGGGAACTAACGTTTAGTTGTCTGGGGGGATGTGTTGGCGCTTTATCAAAACCCCAAGGCGCCCATGATTGACTCTCCTGATATTCGGTCGGCTGATACGGTGGGCAATAAAAAAGATTATCCTTGGATAATGCGCAATGCTGGTGTTTTTGGAACGCGCACTTTACACAAAGACATTTTTCGAAATCGAGGCTATGCGGACGGCAAACTACGCAGTGAAAAAAGAAGTTACTTTACTCCGAGTCTCCTGATCTCGTCCAACTACAGAATCTAAATGGTGTAGGGGGCTTTAGATTTAATCTGCGTTCACAATATACTGCTACAAACAATAGTAGACCACATTTAGTCTAGAGGGGTTAGGGAATGAAAGGAAGATGTTGTTGGTGAATTAACCAGGTGTGAAACTTTGAAGAAAGAAGATCCCTGTTTGATTTTTTTTTTATTACTTAATTGAACAAGAGGCTCAGACTGCAGAGATTATTGTAGAACCTGTGCTGAGCTGCCTCGAGCTTCATGGATTCAATGACGACTATCTAATAGGAAATCTTGTAGCGTTTGCATACGATGGTGCCAGCTTTGTGCTGGCGACGATATCCGGCAGAGCCACTTAATTACCTTTCCATCAGGTACTCGTGTCATAGCCACAGGCCTGAATTGGAAGTCGCTGACACGATCAGTGATATATCTGCCGTATACACCCCGAAAACGAGAGAAAACCGAGATCATGCGGAGAGCAGATACAAAAACTGTGCGTTTGTCGTGAGCTCATAACGAACCGTATCATGTCTGGAATGACTGCCAGTTGCTGTGATTCAGACAAAGATGACAAACAAAGATCGACTTTTCTTGAATTGTTGGAAACAATTCGTTCTCTTGAAATATTGTTAAATCTAGGCCTAATATGTGATGCATTGCATAAGCTTTCAAACTTTTCTACGGAGCCAACAAGCATTCTTGGTGTATGCAGACAAACAAATGCGTCATACCATCCGTACTCGCGAGTATATGGAGAAGAGAAGCGGTCCAAGAACAGGTGAAATTAAAAAAGCTGCTCAGACCCACAAGTTAAAGAGTCACATTAAGTCCAGAACCACAAGTTAAAGAGTCACATAAGTCCAGAACCACAAGTTAAAGAGTCACATTAGTCCAGAACCACAAGTTAAAGAGTGTCACATTAATCCAGAACCACAAGTTAAAGAGTCACATAAGTCCAGAACCACAAGTTAAAGAGTCACATAAGTCCAGAACCACAAGTTAAAGAGTCACATTAGTCCAGAACCACAAGTTAAAGAGTCACATAAGTCCAGAACCACAAGTTAAAGAGTCACATAAGTCCAGAACCACAAGTTAAAGAGTCACATAAGTCCAGAACCACAAGTTAAAGAGTCACATAAGTCCAGAACCACAAGTTAAAGAGTCACATAAGTCCAGAACCACAAGTTAAAGAGTCACATTAGTCCAGAACCACAAGTTAAAGAGTGTCACATTAGCTGAAAACAGAAAAGTAATGGAAATTATTGAAAATCAATTGCTGACAAGCTTGATTAATAATCTCTGATCTGATTATTCTGCATCACCTCATGAAATGTTGATAGGCCAATAACGGCAAGTGAATAACTGAACTTCTGAAGAAGTTGGCCGTTCTTGACCATGAGAGCTGCCAGTCGATGGTCCAGAATACTGCGAAGAAAGGACTCAACAGTGGTGCATGCGATGTTTTATAGTAGTGAAAACAGCAGTTCATTCGTATCGTGACTGCTTGGATAACCACAGTTGGACAGCCCTGCTCACCTACGGACATGTTGTTCCCTGCAGTACAGCCGAATGCGAGCGGGGCTTCAGCTCCATGAACATCAGCTTGTCTCACGTTCGAAGCAGCTTGTCCTAGAGTCCTACACCAACGTTAGACAGACCGGCTTCGCGTCTGCGTGTCTTTAACCCTTCGGCCGCCATACTTCGCGTCCACACAGAAGAGAGTGAACATTGTGAATTTACAAACACGGACTGATGCGTCGCGGGCGGGACCCTACGATACGCGGGCTGAGACGCTTCCCCCTCATAGCAGTAGTAATCAGGAGTTACTTCCGGCCCCATTAGACCGCCAGAAAGCACCCAGTAAACAAACAGACAGTTCGTCTCTAGGGGGTCTAAATTTACTGAACATAAAGAGAATAGAAAATGTCGGGCTTCGCGCACACGGATGGCAGCCGCATCCTCCGTTTCACCCTAAGAAGACCAGACTTCAGAAGGGGGCGCTACAATTACATGTTGAAAAAAACAATGGAGGACAGCAGGCATCCTCCTCGTTACAGGAAAAAAGGGATCATTCGCGGCTTCGCCTACAAACGACTCCGAGCTTAAGCCGAGGCTGTTACAGCAGCGAACCCCTATTCTCGCTCCTCCAGGACGTTGCCCGCCCCACAGACCGCCGGAGGATTAGGGGTTGGCTGTCGTGACTAATTAATTATATATATCAGACCAGGGTCTCCCAAACTTTCTGAAGCCACGGATCCTTTTTATTCAGAGAAGTAGTTTATGGAACCAAGTCCAAAAAGTAGAGCTTAAGTGATAAAAGACAGAAGATAGGAACACAAAATTTGTACCAAGGGTTATTTCTATGGTTTTCTATGACACACAAACATACGAGATCGTCCAGATTTCAGAAACCAAAGTGTATTTTGAAAGTTTAGAGAAAATATGGAAAATCATTTACTATTTTTATATCATCATAATTATTGTTATAATAGAAGAAAAAGGCTTTAATTATTATAAGAATAAAAAGTATATATTACTAGTTAATAATTTTAAAAAAATAAATTAATCAACTGTTTTATTAGTATGATTTTTTTTTTCAAAATTTTAACCCTAACTATACTGTTTGTCTTTGGACAAAAGTTCATTATTTGGAACAATAAACATCACCTTCAATCGTAGATCATCTTCTACGTCCAGTCTGTCTCTACACTTAGTTTTGGCTGCTGTATATAAAGAGAAGGTTTTCTCGCAGAGGTTTGTTATTGTAAAGGACATGAGACATTTCACAGCTCTTTTGACAATTTAAGGATGTTCATTTAAAAATTGGATCCAAAAATTCATAACATGCACTTGATCGAACTTGGATTTTATTGTGAAATCATTTTAAATGTCTATCAGTTGTTCTTTCTCATTTAGTAGCAAATTAGACACTTTTGCATGAGCAATAAAAGGATTTTGCACCCAGTATAATATTTCTGCAGGAGCAGGAAAATACTCGCCAATAGTTAAACACACATCAGGCAAATGCTGTATAACTGAGATTTAAACCCTGTTATCAAAAGATATGTTTTGTTTAAGTTAAAATTTATTAAGATTTGAAAAGAAGTCCAGGTGTTTTTTTTAGAAATACATTCACTGCAAATTTGGGCTTTTGTCGAAATGCATCCATTTTACATTGAACTTTCAAATTAGTTATACCTACACCTTCCACTGGTACATTAAGTTCATTTAGATGTGTAAATATATCTGCCAAGTATGCCACCTTCTGTACCCAATATTTGGCACTTGATTTCTCTGTTAATTCAAATAGCTTATCTCCTCTTCCAACTCATAAAATCGAACTCCATTTCTTCACAAAATATATTAAAAATCCTGGAATTTAGTGATCTTGATTTTTGAAAATTCACAGTTTTGACTGTCGCGTTCAGCACAACATCCTTAAGATCCTGCTGCATGATGATGAAGACAGCAGTGGTTGTGTTCAACACGTGGAACAATCTTTGATGCGTGACAGGGACACTTTTCATTTTACCAACCGTGGCTGCTGCTCCATCAGCGGACATGCTGATACATACTTGCCAAGATCTTTCGTGTTTTTCATAGATGAATTGACCAAATTAAAGATTTCACCACCCGTGGTTTTTGCCAAGAGAAGTTATCATGTAGCATCTTCAGCGATAGGAGATTGCTGTATATATCGTACAAACAAGAGCGAGGCGGCCAAGCCCCGTAAAGTCAGTAGACTCGTCCACCTGAGGTGAGGAAAACTGGACTTGATTTCACTCGTCTTATAGTCTTGCTCTACAAAAAGCCGACACTTCCTCGATTCGTCTGGACACGGTATTGTCAGAAGGCGGTACACTGTTACATAACTGACGCGATGAGAAGCAACAACTGCAAGTACAGAGAGGGAAGAAGGGAGAGAGAGAGAGAGAGATGGAGAGGTGGAGGGAGAGAGACCGAAACGCTTTTCTCGTGAAGTTCGGCACATTTTCTCATAGAATACTGAGAACTTGTTATCTCCCTCTCACGGGAGGTGAAGGGGTCAAGACGGGGGTATGGCTGATTCAACCACAATGATGTATATCCAAAACACGAAACAAAACAAAGACTGTGAAGATTTATTTCTCCTCTCTTCTCCCAGTCTGTCAGACAAAACCTCGCAGAACCACAAGGAGCTCCGAAAAGCCCTGGACTGAACCGGACACAGCGGCAGCCAGACGTAAAACAAGTACGAGAATGGTTCCGTTTCTAAATTAACAGCATCTTTCACATGCATTAATTCCCTAGGTAATCAAAGCGAAAGAAACTGATCTTATAACAAAATGGTTCAAACAGTTGAGAATGGCTAGGAAATGGAATAAACGTATTTCCTTGAAATCAACTTTCAGGTCTCCGTTGGCGATGTTACTGAAAGAATTAACGTGCATCATGAACCAGATGCCGCAGCACGCAACACACACACACACACACCACACACACACAGACAGAGACACACACACAGACACAGAGACACACACACACATACACAGACCACAGACACACAGACACACACACACACACATACCACAGACACAGACACACAGACACACACACACAGACACACAGAGACACACACACACACACAACACACACACACAGAGACACAGACACACACATACACAGACACAGACACACAGAGACACACACACACAGACACAGAACACAGACACACACACACACACACACACATACACAGACACAGACACACAGAGACACACACACACACACACAGACCACACAGACACACAGAGACACACACACAGACACAGACACACAGACACACAACACACAGACACAGAGACACAGACACACAGAGACACACACACAGAACACAGACACACACACACAGACACAGAGACACAGACACACAGAGACACACACACACAGACACAGAGACACAGACACACAGACACACACACACAGACACACACACACACACAGAGACACAGAACACAGAGACACACACACAGACACAGAGACACACACAACACAGACACACACACACACACACACACAGACACAGACACAGACACAGAACACAGACACACACACACAGACACAGAGACACACACACACACAACACACACACACACACACACACACAGAGACACACACACACACACACACACAGACACAACACACAGACACAGACACACAGACACACACACACACACACACACACAACACACACACACACAAGGGTTGCACCCTAAACAGTAGAAGTAGGCGAAAATGGCCCTCAATCATGCCGGACGTGACTTCAACAGCAGGGCCACGGTTCGAGCTACAGTGACGACATTTGCTGCAGTACCGCGCTATAGTGAGGTTGGCGGAAGGCAGGCGCCCCCTGGAGGCGCTGCCCGTCTTTAGTTACCCTAGCGGGCAAAGGTAGCACGACAACGCGAATTTTCACGCTGTCGGCCATCTTTACGAGAAATTTACGTGGCATCAAATTTGAATGATAGTGAATGTCACGCAGATGCCGCTTTAACTCGATCTTTCAGTTACCTGTCGGTCGTCAGCAGTGAAGGTAAGCTGATTTACTGTCTTCTTTAAGCGGTGTATTTTCTGTGATGGTAAATCATAAGGGGTTTATGCTGCTCCTACAGTCATTATACCCAACCAAATACGCAAAATTCTGGACTCTCTTAAAATTTTAAAAGATGTTTTAATTGGTAGAAGTGATAACCTGCTCCAATCAGTATAATAGCAAACAGCTTTAGTCACTGCCCGCCAATATAAAGTCAAATGTATAGTGATGGCGGGTATCCTTATTTAATAACTCATCCACATATAAGAACTCCCAACTTAACATGTCAGATCGATCAGCTGACAGTCCTCACCTACAGGAAAGCACCTTCAAAAAGCTGCACTGACATGACATATCCCACCCACTATAAGCCCGACTTAACAAAATTGTCAGCGTATTAGTTAAGGTTCAGCTATAAAACGAACTGTTCCAAATAGTTTCATAAGCAGAACTTCGCGCTCTGAGCCAGTGACTTGAGCCACTTGGTGCTGACGATGCTTCGGACTTTATAACCTCTGGACCAGTCCTCGCAGCCTATGTAACATAATAGCGAATTCGTGTTGCTTACCCATCTCAATGATAAGACCAACTCTTTGTTTGTAAGTCGAATTATAAACCCAAATGAGCCGTAAAAAATTACCAAATAGTATTGGCTGTATTATCGTTAAACCTACTTTTTCAGGAGTAGAAAATGACATCTCATCTTTTATAGAAACGTTTGGACAAACATAAATGAGAAGCTACAATATTACTATTTTTTTTTAAATTTATTTATTTACACTCTCACTTTTTTCTCGTACATCAGCCTTCGCTACCGACTGCTGTAACAGGACGCAGAGGTTTTTGTATTTCAGTATTCTTTCCCGTTTCTTCTGCTCGACGGCTTTGCTCCTACTCAACACACTGTGCCCCCTTTCGGAAAGTGACTTGAGCCAAAGGCGAAATTCTTCCTCGCGTTTTACCATCTTGGTTTTCAGAGTCTCTATCATTTCTTCCCATTCTTCCGGATTGTCATCTTCGATATCCACCTTCTCCAAATCCGGATAGCTGCTCTCTGCAGTGTTCGACGCCACTGTTGATTAATTTCCGTCCTAGCCAAGAGTCTGACATTTGGAAAATACCTACCTGCCCTGTGTTCTGAAAATACAAATTCAATTTTTGAGATATAATTGAATATTATAAAAGAAACAAATGAGATATAATTGAATATTATTAAAAGAAACAAATGAGATATAATTGAATATTATTAAAATGAGATATAATTGAATATTATTAAAAGAAACAAATGAGATATAATTGAATATTATTAAAAGAAACAAATGAGATATAATTGAATATTATTAAAAGAAACAAATGAGATATAATTGAATATTATTAAAAGAAACAAATGAGATATAATTGAATATTATTAAAAGAAACAAATGAGATATAATTGAATATTATTAAAATGAGATATAATTGAATATTATTAAAAGAAACAAATGAGATATAATTGAATATTATTAAAATGAGATATAATTGAATATTATTAAAATCAGATATAATTGAATATTATTAAAATCAGATATAATTGAATATTATTAAAAGAAACAAATGAGATATAATTGAATATTATTAAAATCAGATATAATTGAATATTATTAAAAGAAACAAATGAGATATAATTGAATATTATTAAAATCAGATATAATTGAATATTATTAAAAGAAACAAATGAGATATAATTGAATATTATTAAAAGAAACAAATCAGATATAATTGAATATTATTAAAATGAGATATAATTGAATATTATTAAAATAAAGTCTTGAGGTTGTATATAAGCGTGGAGTAAAAGGATTCTCATTTCCTCTATCAGGGGCGTATTATACTTTCGTATCTCGATAGCGGTAACCACTGGCCGGCGCCGATGGCCAACAGAAGACGGTGCGTCAGAAGAACAGTAAAATGCGGCGTTGTATCACACCTGTCACATTACCTTGGCGCCAGACCCGCAAGTTAACTGCACACGCGTTTTATTCCTTTGTCACGTAACAGGGAAAAATATATAAATTTGTTTGGACAACGCGAGTCATAGCATTAATGCCAACCATTCGAATAAAGGTTTCGAAGACAACGGTGGTGAGTGCAGAACCGCCCGCGACCTTCAACCCTGACAATAAACCACGTGATTGTCTGCTTTATTTTCCCGGCCCTGGGGCGACGACGATAAATAAACGGTCGTTTCAGACTAAGTGACCGTTTTAGTCGATCTTTATGGCAGCTCTGCAAAACGACCAACAAACACAAACTCTTGGAAAGTTGTCAATTCCAGTTATTCTCGATAATTGTCATGGATGTATGGAGAAAGAGCAGCAGGAGCAGATACCCGGTCAGCCATCAACACGACATAAGTAAATATACAGCGCTTGTGAAAATTATTTGAACACTTTTAGATATGCAGTGAAAAACTACATTCCGGTATTAAAAACTTTTAACCCTTCCAGTCACCTAAAACCAGGGGGCTAAAGTGATGGGGGATGGGGCTGCTAAAGAAAAAAAACTGTTTAGGAGAGCCCGGTTCGCTGTGGTCAAAATGGAAGTAGGGTTAGGGGAACGACCAGGGCTCAGAACCACGATGTACCAGCAGAGGGATACCGTTAATGTCAGCTCGCCAACAGAAGCGGCTCACGGGGCCGGTGAGGGCGCCGTCCAGCGATCCGACAGGGGTAGACGGGGCCCGCCCCCTTCCCAGATTACTGCTTCCGGGTTACGGTTCCACCAGCGGCGGTCCGACGTCAGCTCCACATCGATAATACATATATTTAAAATATTATTATGTAACATGTAGCAGTTCAAATATGTAATGTACAGAAACTGAAAGGCTATTTGGCGGTGGTGCTCTTCCATTCTTCCCACACCTAACTGTACAAAGGTCATTCAGCCCCCCCTTTTCTAGTGCTTGCTCTCAAACATTCTCGATGGGTCTGTATCGGGGTCATGATAGGTTACTAGATCATTTCAAGAAACCCCTTTTTTCTTACCCCGATTTGCTAAAATCCAACGTAACTAATTTGCTTGTTTCAATATGAATACAGTATTTATTACTATAAAAATATAGTAATACGTGAAATTAAAATAAACTATTTTAACATCTCAGTCATTTTTTCTTAAAGTTAACGTTTGAAAGAAATTAAACGCATAACTTTCTTTTGAAAATAGTCGGATGATTTTGACAAATACACGCACATGTTTGCTTTGTAAGTATGCATACATTTTAAACTGATGGCTCGCGCAGGTGAGAAGAAGCTTACCTGTACAGGTTCTCCTCTGCCTTCCTGTACCGTGCAGAATTTTCCAGTGTTCAAACCATTTTTTTTTCTTTTTTCATGTTCTAAAAAGGGACAGGGAATGTTCCTCTGGTAATCGTTATACCAGCAAGGCAAATTGGGAAGTGTTTTTTTTTTTTTTTAAATGTATTAACTTTCTTGAAGAAGCTGTTTAGGTAGATAGGTTCATGTCCCGACAGGTAACCGACAGATTTTTGTTTAAATTAGCCTTATATCGAAAGGTATATTTGCACACCTGTATTTGGAGTATTTCGATAGGCACTGAGCAATGAATCATGACTTGACTTGCCAGGTCAAGAATTGTTTGGAACTAATGGTTACCTGTCCTAGTTGTATTATTATTATCTACCTAGCAACCGCAGACCTTGGGGAAAGGAGGGCAATGTAGATAGAATGAACACCTGTTTGTGCGGGTAGAACGGAGAACAATAAGTTTGTTTTTTGTTTTTTTTAATTAAGCCAATTCTATAAAACACACGTGACTCGCTTCCACCGCCTAACGGCTGATGGTCAGAAGGGAGATAATCTAAACTTCTTCAAATTATTTCAAGTTTAATAATAAAAAAGAAAATGCAAACTTAAATTTTTTTTAATTTAGGTATAACCATTTTCAGCGTAAAGAATTAAGGAAACTATTAAAAATTATATCTTTCGGTTATGAAAAGAAATACTTATTAATTATTAGATGCAAACATTAAGGTTTCGGAATCAGCTATCACTGGGACCAGCTCAGCCAACAAAAGCCCCCACAGTGCCCCAAATACCAACATTCAAACTTCTAGACACGTGATCGCTACCAGGGCAACAAAACTCGCCGCCTGGGTGCGCTCATTCTTAAATGAGCGAATAGCCGATCGGAAACTGAAAACTTTATTCAGTGTGATTAGTAAGTTTGTCCCAGATCACAGGCGACTGGGGAAAGTACTCAGTTATTTTCCCGTATTTCTGCTAAGTCAGTAAGTGGTCTGCTGATGAGGTCAGCATCACATGACCTTTCATTAAGAGTTCATTACTGAATGCTATCCGAAATCATATAACATAAGCAATAACATTTTCAAACAGTTCATTTTGAGAACATAGGAAGAAAACAATTATTCATCTATCTATTTACCTGTTTATTTATTAGGATTTATATAAGTATATGCACATTTAGCTAACATTTTCCCAGAAAAATTGCTTTCTTATTTTCTTAACTGAAGGAAAAACAAAAAGAATTTTGTAAGATCGAAGCAATTTGAATACTTCTGACGGAGATCAGATCAGATCGGCCCGGACTGGACAGCTTCTTCTTGATAACCGCCGTGCTGTGTTTACAGTATTGTACAAATTAACGTGAACATGAAAAAGCTTCTTAAATATTGTGCTTTTATCAATAAGAAATTATGCATGGTGTACAGTGCGTTGTTGCATCATCTCCCGATATTGGGCATGAAATTCAGCTTCTGCCTAAGTTGTTATATTGTTGTCATTCATCAGATTCAGATGTTTGGCATCTGTCCTTTTTGTGTTTGTTGGAATTAGATCAAGGAAATAGCTAGATGATCGCCTTGAATTAACACATCTTTCCCCACAAAGAGGAATTGCCAATGAAGTCAAAGTTTGTGTAGGGGGCGATCGTTAAAATTACTAAGAAGAAACAAATTACAGGTTTTAAATTAATGCTAACACAACGATTAACTAAAACTTTAAATTGTTAGTATGTGGATTACTCTTTATTTTTTTCTTTTAAAAAATAAAACGGTTTCATAGGTGGGTTTTGAGATTTGCTTTTACTTTTAACCAGCTTTTTGTGATAAATGTGTATTTTTTCGTCAGGCCAACCATCAATTTTTCCATCAACTAAATTTTAAAAACGTTTCTCTCTAGTTTCGAAACAATGTACTTCTCCAGACAAATGAAGTTTACATAATTTGCCAAAATTATTTAGAATATGTGTGTGTGTGTGTGTGTGTGTGTGTGTGTGTGTGTGTGTGTGTGTACTTTTAAATTTATTTACTTTTAATTTTTAAAATATATTTTCGTAATCCAAGGGAGACAACTCAAGTAAAAAATTCACAAACTTCTGGCTCTTATAGAGAAATATTACTTACGATCTAATGGTAAAAATACTGATGAAATAGATAGATAAGTGAACAATTATTATTATTATTATTATTATTATTATTATTATTATTATTATTATTATTTAATTTGTTAGATTACTGAATATATTACATTTAAATTATGTTCGGTTAATTCCTGTATTACTATAAAGTATCGGATGTGTATCATTGTAAGAAGAAGATTAGTCCTTTGAAACCTGGTGGCCATTTTCTGAAGACAGGGTTAAGGGGGTGTGTCAGACCTCTCCATGAAGTTTTACTCCGCTATCAGTGATCTCTACACACAGATGCTTGAGTCATTCTATTTAAATATCGATATGGTAAATTTAAAAAAAAAAAAAAAAACGATGTACGTAGGAATGTGAAGTTTTATTTTTATGCTTGAAGAAAAAAGATTTCATAAAAACACAATCTCTAGTTTATTAACTAAGGCGAGTCTGTGCCTTTAACAGAATCGTTGGCTGATTTTATGCTTTGAGCTCTCGTAAGTCCCGAACAAGGTCACGTGCTGGTAACATGACCAGCTTTCCCTTGAAATATCAAGATGTGGTGCTAACCAAGAACCTTAAAATCGTTTTGTTTTTTTTACATCTTTGTACTTCCATTGTATAATGTTCATTTTTTTAAACGCTGAAAGGTCTTACAGTTTTGATTATTTTTGTTACACTTTATTTATAATTCACAATAAGTAGAATATCTGCGCTTGTTTTAGGAAAATCCAAAAAAAAAATGTGGCAAGTTAGAGAACTCTGGTTTTTTTTTTTTTTTCACAGAATTATCGCGACCTCCCGACAGGTGTCGCGGCTCATGACGTCACAAAAGACCCACTAACACTACCTCTTCTCCTGCAGAGCGTCGTTCTCTCGTATCGTGGTGTAAGTGTTATGTTTTTTCAGTAAATATTATTGTAAACAATAGTTGTTTGATGAAACGCATAATAATGAAATGGCTGTAGTTAATATTTGATTTTTTGCCAGGTCAGAGTAACTTCCGTCAGTCACGTGTTTATTAGTCAGAGTAACTTCCGTCAGTCACGTGTTTATTAGTAAGACATCTTTAATTTCCCCTACCTTCTTTTGTGGGAGGAGCTGATGATGATCTTCGCGAATGAGCGATATATGTATATATAGATAGATAGCAAAGCCGTGTTCTGTTTCTCAACTGTCGCTAAAGAAAAAACGAGTAGAATTAAATTAACAAAATACATTGTTTGAGAACTGATGCTGCTGCTTATCTTTTTTTAAATGGCACTCTTCTCCAAAGCCTTATTATTCTACTGTTTGTTTTTAAAAAAAAAAAACTTTTATTTATAAATTGAGCAACCATATGTCGAAAGCTTCGTTTACATCTAAGGAACTCTGGTATCTGAAAATTCACGGATTATTTAATTTATTAGTATTTTATTAGAGAATTTATAAATACATAGATTTGAAACTCATCGAGCCTGATTGGTACCGTTACTTTAAGTTCGTCTGTTTGCTGCTGACCTTGAAGTTAACATCAGGATACACGTTCGACACTCACATCCTCAGTATCTGATGCAAAAGTTCCTCTGTTAGTTACGAACGTAATCTAGATTTCAGCATCTTCATATTATAAAAGTCTGTCCGTAAGCATAGCAACACGCACCAAAGATGGTTATCACGCCTGGAACCTGAATTTTGATGTGTATTTTGTGGAAGATCTGAGTAAAACTTAGTAAAGCCACGTGCTGTATGTGTCTTTCAGGGAATCGCTTCTTTATAATTCTATTTTCAACTGATACATAGAAGAAACCTCATCAATGTCTACTTCTAACAGATTTTGCAAGAATCAGATTCTTTCGGCATGCTTATGTAAGTTCTGAAATTAATCTTTGAATTTCATCTGCAATAGCTACAAGGTCCCAGTGCCCTTCGATATCCTCATATTGAGACATGTTTACAACTTGGGGGATGTGAAAACTCTCTCTCTCTCTCCATCTCTCTCTCTCTCTCTCTCTCTCCTCTCTCTCTCTCTCTCTCTCTCTTCTCTCTCTCTCTCTCCTCTCTTCTCTCTCTCTCTCTCCTCTCTCTCTCTCTCTCATCTCTCTCTCTCTCTTTCTTTAAGCTTTCTCACGCGTTTCGAGTAAAATAAATTCAAGTCGGAAAAAATTTTCACAAACTGGCTTTCCCTTCTCCTGCATCTCCGTATCCCCCCTGATGTCCACCGAAAAAGTCGGATCTTTTAATTTCTTTTTAAAGAAAAAAATCCATGATAAGATTTTGTGGCTTGGAGATCATCCATGAAGATTGCTACAAACACAACGTAGACAACTCCCAGTGCCAACCTTACAGTGGTTAGACTTTGAGCTAATTCAGTACCTAACCAGTAATCCTTTTCTACATCTGCTAACTACTACAAAGATGTCAGGTCTCAGAGCTATGAAGTATCAGATCCTCACGACTCCGGCTTTGTTTACCTTTTGTTTGAGAAAGATTTCCGATTTCGTGTCGCTCTTCATAATATCAGCGCATCACTCGAAGATTTTAACCCTTTCCTTGAGCTGGAAGAACGAATCCCCACCCATTTCTTCTCTTCCTCTAGTAATTGTGCTGGCAGATAAACTGGCACTATATATGTTGTTTTTTTTAATTTTTTACTTAAATTACTCTCATCATACAATTTTTGTTGAACTCCTAGTCGGTAAATAGCCTTTCCACCATTAGCAATTACCTTCGCTGCACGGTAAATAGCTGGGTTCTCCTTTACACGCTTTCAAAAAATGCTTTTGCTGGTTGAAACATCTTTTAAAAGTGATTCAATTTTATCGGTTCGCACCACCCTTTGTGATGTGTGGCATAATAACGTCTGATATTGCATTCTTTAAAAACTGAAACTGTCCTTACGTATGCGACAAAGTGCTTTGTCCTTGCATTGTGCGGAATAGTCATAATTAATCCACTGATCCTTAAATACCCGGAGAGAGAGAGAGAGAGAGAATGATAATGATGTCAGTAGAGAGAGAGATTGAGATAGAGAGAGAGAGATGATGATGATGATGATGTCAGTAGAGAGAGAGATTGAGATTGAGAGAGAGAGAGATGATGATGATGTCAAGTAGAGAGAAGAGAGATTGAGATAGAGAGAGAGAGAGAGAGAGACAGAGAGAGAGTGATGATGATGATGATGTCAGTAGAGAGAGATAGAGAGAGATTGAGAGAGAGAGCTGATGATTGTCAGTAGAGAGAGAGAGAGAGATTGATGATGATGATGATGTCAGTAGAGAGAGAGAGAGAGATTGAGAGAGAGAGAGATGATGATGATGATTCAGTAGAGAGAGAGAGAGAGATTGAGAGAGAGAGATGATGATGATGGTGTCAGTATAGAGAGAGAGAGAGTGAGAGAGAGAGAGAGAGAGAGAGATGATGATTCTGTCAGTAGAGAGAGAGAGAGAGATGATGATGATGATGTCAGTATAGAGAGAGAAGAGAGAGAGAGAGAGCGAGAGAGAGGAGAGATGATGATGGTCAGTAGAGAGAGCGAGAGATGATGCTGATGATGCTGTCAGTATAGAGAGAGAGAGAGAGATGATGATGATGATGTCAGTATAGAGAGAGAGATGATGATGATGATGTCAGTATAGAGAGAGAGAGAGAGATGATGATGATGATGGTGTCACTATAGAGAGAGAGAGAGATGCTGATGTCAGTAGAGAGAGAGATGAGATGATTGTCAGTATATCGAGCGAGAGAGATGATGATGTCAGTAGAGAGAGAGAGCGAGAGAGAGAGAGATGATGATGATGATGTCCGAAGAGAGAGAGAGAGAGATCGCGAGAGAGAGAGACGAGAGAGATGATGATGTCAGTAGAGAGAGAGAGAGTGAGATGATGATGATGTCAGTATAGAGAGAGAGAGAGAGATGATGATGATGAGTCAGTATAGAGAGAGAGAGAGAGAGATGATGATGATGATGTCAGTATAGAGAGAGGAGAGAGGAGATGATGAGATGATGGTGTCACTATAGAGAGAGAGAGATGATGATGTCAGTAGAGAGAGAGATGGATATGATGGTGTCAGTAAGAGAGAGGAGAGAGAGATGATGATGTAGTAGAGAGAGAGAGAGAGAGATGATGATGATGATGATGTCAGTATAGAGAGAGAGAGAGAGAGAGAGAGAGAGAGAGCGGAGAGAGAGAGATGCAGGTAGTTCGTCTTTCGGAAGTATAGATATTAGATCATTAGCAACATTTATCGGCCACAAGCATTAAGAAGTACAGTGCCATGTATAGACGTCACTGTTGAACCATATTCACACCAAATCAGTGGCGCTAATTCAGCCAAATTGTAAGGGAGGAAGGGTGAATCGCACACCGAGAACCAGTGGTGACGCCAGGATTTTCAGCGGGAAGTGGTGGTAGTGGGAGCACAAGAAAAACTGTCACAGAAGGATTTCTCCAAGTGAGAAATTTGTCCTGTATAGATGCTCAGTTGAGGGCATCCTCCATCTGCAGCCTGCAGTATCACGGCCCTTATAGCACCGTGTTTACAGAACTTAAACAGTGGCGGCGATGAACGGCCCGACGACTGGGTTCTTTCTTTCTTTGGTGGAAGCTAACTAAATAACCAAGCGCACAAGAACGACATCCTGATCTTAAAGATGCACTCGATGATTCTACTCCGCCGAGATTTTAGAGAGAGTGCTCCATTAAAGGTGACATTTATTAAAAAAATATCATCATTATTATTATAATGTAGTTCTTGTCTATCTTTTATTTATGTTCGGCCAAACGCCGCCTGAAACACGAACTTCTCTGGAGCTCAGCCGAGTTCGAGAGTTTTCCCGAAACAGTTTAATAGTCGGGCAGGACAACTCAACAGTGAGTGTCCAACTTACCCAACTGTTAGGGGTAATATGCTATGCGTATAAACGTGCGCGGTCGTTTATTCGTACATCATCGAGTGTTTTGATTTCTGGCTGAATAGAAAAGTTGTTTCGGCTGTTGACTCAGTTGTCCTCATTTGGCGGACACAGGATGATGAAGAGAGCAAACAAGGTACACGGACAAGAATCGGCCGGAGTAGCAGTTAGCAAACGCCTTTGACTGTTTGTACGGCCCCGCGGACTCCCGGTAACAAAGAGTCGTCGTGGGTGTGGCTCCCGTTCATCGTTTGACACGGATCTTCATCGCGTCCAGCTTTTCAGTTACCAGCTCGTATGAATCATCACCTCTCAGTCCGCTTGAGGCATCAGGTAAAGTTGTCGCTTTTGGCTCTCGGTTTTCAGCCCACATGGGCCCGTGTCGGCAGGTCGGACGTTAGTCTCGCTTCTCGGCGCAGGTGCTGCTGGCGAGCCCCCTTCCCTTTTCTTGTTGTATCCATTTATCTGGCATAAATTCAGAGCACTGAACGCTGACTTGTCATTTACTATCCGACCGGAGCACGATCTTCTTTGTGCTAGCAACCGTCGTAAATTTGTGCTTTCGCTTTTAAGAGAAACCGAATCTATGGACCATCCTATCTGTTCTATCTAAAATGCTACAATCGCGAATTCCGTGCCCACTAAAACAATAAATAAAATTGGACGGGGACAAATACAAAGGAAAAACAAATTCGTAATAAAAGAAAATAAAGAATAAAGTTATAAAATATTTACCTCCAGTACTCGTGTGTGTGTGTGTGATGTCATCGTGTAATAGTATATATTTTTCTCCGCATATTACCGCTCCTCCAATAAGCAGCCTAAGAGTTCTCGCCTGGGCCCAAACAGAAGTAATTCTTAACCTGATCTATTATGGTTGTTTGTTTGTTTGTCTTTAAATAGCGGATTTCGATTGATACAAGACTGTTGGTGTGATAATTACAGTACCCGACGATGGCATATTTAAACTGTACACTCAAGAAGGTGTTGTTTTTCCGCATGATTATCCACAAGAATTGAGTGTAACTTCTGTGAAAGATCGGAAACAAGTTCCATTACCTTCTAAAAGGAAATAGTATAACTTGCACAGGATTCACTCTGCGGAGTCTTGTATCTCTCAGTTCGAAGGCCCCACCAATAGATATTCCTATTGGGGCACTCAATTTAAATCATTTTTTGGACAATGAAGTCCGTCTTGTCCTGAGCTCGCCATTCAGAAGCCGGTGTTTAATCTAGATGGACTATGCTACTGTGCTGCCCAGGCCACGTGCAGCTTCATAATACTGGTTTTACTTAAAGAGCGGGGCCCGAAGACTGCCCACCCAGTCGCTCCCTTAGAGGTACCAGGCAGATAGCAGCAGCACCAAACACCTTAATGTACTCCATTGTTGAATGACTTCATCTAAGAACAAGAAAATCGGACTTACCTGCTCAAACAAACAAAACCATACCGTTTGTAGTAGGTTTCCTTTAAACTGAAGGATCTGTTGGGAGACACGCGCAGGGCAACTGCTGCTTCTTATAATGGGTCGCGATACAAGCAAACCTGGCGGCAGCGATTCCTACAGATATTCTGACATGCGATCGATCACCTTGGATCATGGCGGCAACGGCGGGAAATAAATTCCTTGTCGGTGTGTGGTTTTCAAACTGGTTTGCACTAACACTCACAGCTCTGTTACCATCCTTGCTGATATGCTCGCGGCTCCTAGTATTTCTAACTGTAAGTAACCGAAGGAATCTGCTGTCAACTCCACTAAAACACAGACAAAGCTTAACTATCCCTGCCTCAAAACACTTAGACTGGGAAAATCTAATGTTTTTTAAACGTTATACACGCTAAATTAATAATAATAATAATAATAATAATAATAATAATAATAATAATAATAATAATAATCTAATTGAAAGTACTGAAACAGCACACGCGGACGGTAGTTCTATTCGAACTACATGTTTCCTGCTGACAGTTTCCGTTTCCATTTCCAGACATCTCACCCCCAAATCAAAGTTGCGGCACAATGACGGCGAGTTTGTCCCCCGAGATCTGCCCGCCACCATCTTTCCCCTCTGCGAGAGCCGGCCAGTAGAAAACAACATTTAATTATGCACTCGCACAATAGATGTCACCATTATAATAGATTCTTACAGCCTTCTGTTCATATTCATAGCACATAACAAAATCGACTGCTCTCCCTCTCTCTCTCTCACATATATATATAGTCGCCCCTCTAAACTTCGATATAGAACCGTTTGGAAACACACTGGTCTTATTCTCTAGCATCATGTCCCCCCGCCTGCTGCACTGACCTCTCGGCGGACGGCTGAATGAAGCTTGTAATAGACACAGCTGCATGTTTTCACTCGCTGCCAGCGGACGCCGATCACGCACCTGCTTACAGCACATGTCCAATTATTACTCAGGTCGTCGGCACTGTTCGGCTCTCGCCGTTTGTTCCCGGAGCACTTTGATTCGGTGAACGTCTTTCCCCCACTTATTCACGCGTGTAATGCAAGCAAATAAAGACAGACCGTTACCCCCACCCCAACGACCATTTTACTAATTAATATTTATATTTCGGTTTTTTGTGTTTTTTAATAAATACATCATTCTATTCTCCGTTTAATGCTTTCGAATAACAATAACGATAATAAAAAGTACGTTTATTGTTCTAATCTCCCCCCTAAATATGCAGTTCACGGTTCGCTTCAAGAAATTTAAAGTTCTGATCCTTGAATAAGTGCTCAGTTTCCCTTAATTGGATTTGTTTCCTTCTTTACCTTTAATAAATGTTCAGCAGAATCTCAGAGCACAACTGATAGATAATCTTAAGAGTAAAATATCGGAAACCAAAAAAATCCTAAAATATTATCTGAAAACATCATTTAGAAATCTACGAGAGAGTTACTGATGCTCCTTCCTCACCAGGGAATAGCAAGGCCGTTTCGCTTTTCGGGACCTCAGGCCCTTAATCCGACTCCTCCAGCTCAGTAAAATGCACTGCTGTTTGAAATCTATTTTTTTTTAAAAATTTTTAAAAAAACTGTAGCACTTTTACTTAATTCGGTTATTTTTTTTTTTTTTTTTTGTCGAACTGACTGTCGTGGACTTGTTACCTCCCTTAGAAAGTAATCTGCAATCGTTAGACAACACTGATTAAAGAGATGGAAAAAAACGTTCTGAAGATGTCGGAGACTGGTTCGATTTTTTCCTAGTGCGCGGTACGATCGACACGGTTCGAATTCGTGAAAGTCTTGTTGTCGTTCTGTTTATTTATTTACCAATCCATATATGCGGAGAAATAGCACTCTTTGTTACGGCACAGAGAGAGAGATATGATGATGATGATGTCAGTACAGAGAGAGAGAGAGATGAGAGAGAGGAGAGAGAGATGATGATGATGATGTCAGTACAGAGAGAGAGAGAGAGAGAGAGAGAGAGAGAGAGGAGAGAGAGAGAGAGAGAGAGAGATGATTGATGATGATGTCAGTACAGAGAGAGAGAGAGAGAGAGAGAGATGAGAGAGAGAGAGAGATGATTGATGATGATGTCAGTACAGAGAGCGAGAGAGAGAGAGAGAGAGAGAG
Organism: Nautilus pompilius; assembly: GCA_018389105.1. Taxonomy (NCBI): domain Eukaryota; kingdom Metazoa; phylum Mollusca; class Cephalopoda; order Nautilida; family Nautilidae; genus Nautilus; species Nautilus pompilius. Next base: position 1,267,134 of record JACATO010001009.1, read on the forward strand.
AGAGAGAGAGAGAGATGATGATGATGATGATGATGTCAGTACAGAGAGAGAGAGAGATGATGATGATGATGATGATGTCAGTACAGAGAGAGAGAGAGAGCGAGAGAGAGAGAGAGCAGCGTCATCTGGCAGAGAAGGGTAACTATCCCTTTAAGTCATATAGATATCAGTAAGCAATTAAATCGTTGCCATTACATTACTGAGCTCCCAGACTTCCGAACTGTTTGAATTTCTCAACTATACACCATCATAAAAACAAAAAAAAACCTTGGATGACGATGATGATAATGAAGAATGGAATCATCTAAACCATTAAACCTAGTGGCTTAATTAAAATCTACAAACTCGTCGGCTGGTTAAAATCCAAGCTGTTCAGCATCATTTATTAAGCAGTGTTAATATACATTATTATTATTATTATTATTATTATTATTATTATTATTATATTATTATTATTATTATTTATTATTATTATTATTATTATTATCCTCAACCAATTGTTTTCCGTGTCTGAACATTGAAAAAACAAAAATACTTAAGTTTGGTAAATTGAAGCTTATTTAATAATTAAAAATATAATAAGTCTTCAAACAAGAAGCAGACATATAAATCAAATACAAACAGTGTGCATAACAAAATTAAGTATTTGAAAAGAGTTTTCTTTAACAACAACAAATTAACATTATCCAACAAGAAAAATAGAGTTATCTTTCTTTTTAAGGCACTAAGCAAGGTATTTTTCTTCTTCTGCTTTTATAAAAATTAACTTTGGCTTTTAATATATTATTTGTTTTTTAAATTTCGCATTTTAAATAGTAAAAAAAATAATATATATTTTGTATTATGAGAAACTAATAATGAATCTGATCTGCTTATTTAAAAGTAAAGCAAAGCCAATATTTCATGGTTAGATTGCAAATGCAAAACATTAAATTGTGTTGATTCGTCAATAAAGCATGAACTGTTAAAATGTCACGTGTTGACTTATAAATGAACTTTAATTTAATGGCATCATTGCTTCTAACGGTAAATATCAAAAGAAAAGCAATAACTATGATATAAAAATTTATTTCCAGGTTTCAATTGAACTGAACATTTTTTTTTTTTTTGTTTTACCGATAATGAAAATTCTAATGATGATTTAAAGTTTCTTTCGCAAAAATGTAATATTGTTGTACCTGTGATCATTAGCTCTCTTTTTGTTTACAACCAAAAACCGGTGTCACTATAAACATTTATTTACTAGCAAATAAAAAAAAAAAACGTATTTTATAAAACGCTTAAAAACACAATTCTGACACTTGTCTCCCAAATCAAAATAATGCTATTCACATAATAGGAAACTACTGGGATAATTTATGTCGATAGTAAAATAATCATATTAAAATACCCGATCAATCACCATTATACAATTTGTTTCAGCAGCTGATAAAAGCAAAGAATTAATTTTAAAAAAAATTTTTTCCTTATAATAAAAATTGCATTAAATTCTTAGATTGTTGTTTCATTTTCAGGCTAAAATATAAATATATATATATTTTTCTTTCTTTCTGGTTTTTAGTTACGTTTGGAAAAAAAAGGATATATTCTCATGCGATAATTCGAAAAGTTGATCCAGATATGAATAATATAGCGGTGCGCAAGAGATACGTGCAAATTAATGTCTATAGATGCCTACCTCTTATCATTGCCGTAGTTATCTCCCCTTCTATATTGAGGTTTGTTTTTGTTTGTTGTTGTTGTTTTTTTTTTTTTTAAATGGTTAATAAGGTGTTGCTGCACGTGTTACTGGACAAGTGCGTGCACCTTGAAAGTCGTTCACAAATAAAGGGAAAGTAAATATAATTTAAGGAGACCCCCCCCCATCTCTCCTTTTAAACAAGTGGTTAGTAAAGTTTGCTAAAAGGGTTTAAAGTTTACAGAAAGTTAAGTTGTGTATTATTATTATTATTATTATTATTATTATTATTATTATTATTATTATTTAAAATTATCCTTCTTTTTGGTTTCATGTTTGTTTGTTGTTGTTTTTTATGTACATATTTTGTGCTGATTTATGGAATACAGACCGGGGGGGGGAGGTGCTTTTTCCAGCGCGCGCGCGCGTGTTTCCAGATGAGAGGTCGCGTAACGCACGTGCACGACGTAATAATATCTGACCTCTCATGAATATTAAGCAGGCAGATCGAGCGCCATCTTGAATCGCTTTCTCATTGTTCGTAACCGAAAACGGCAGCTGCGCGACCCGCCGAGATAACGCGCCATTTGGGGACCCGCTCCTCGCAGGCGCATCCCAGGTCCACGAACGCCGAGGTAAACGTGTCGCCGGGGTTCCGGGATCCTTTCGCTGTTCCGCGAAGTTCTGCTGTCGCGCGTGTTCCACCTCTCCCCCCCCCCTCCCTCTCTCGGCACCCTGACAGGTTCGGAGTAAAGGGGAAGCAACTCTAACGGGAGCCGCGGCTCCGCTCTTGTGTTTTCGCATCTTTGTTCGGGGAATTCCTCTCCCGGCTCTCCTGAAGCCATCCATCCTTGTGCCGGGGGTCTAGGACTAGCCCGGTCCGGTCCGGTCCTTCGCGCGCGCCGCCCGTCTTTTAGGGGGTGGAGCCCGCCCGCCCCCCCTCCCCTACGTGTTCCCTCCGTGCAGGTGCCCGTCGAGACAACGGTAACGTCGACCGGGTAGATGGGAGAAGGAACCAGCAGCAGCAGCAGCAGCCGCCGCCGCCGTCGTCCAGTCCAAGTAAGTTCCCAGTAGAAACACACTATCAGTCAGCTCCGGAAAAGGGGACCACTTCCGACGGGGTTGCTCCGGGGGCAGGAAGCACGCGTCTGTACTTTGTGAAATGTTATTGTTTTTCCAGGCTGCTGCGGTTGTATCCGTCTCTGTCTCCCAGGGATGGATGGGGCTGCTGCGGTTCTGAACCACTCGAGCCCCTCTCCGGCATTTTCTCTACCTACCAGAGAGAGAGGGAATACCGAAGTGTTCCCTTAAAAGGGGACAATCGTGGATGTTTCACCGCACCTGGAGATGACAGACACCTTGGCCGCCTGGTCACCTTTAGATTAAAACCCTTCCAGTCTTCACCAACCAACCCCCCCCCCTCTCCCCGTGCGCCCTAAAAGAATTAGGGATTTCGTTACCCGCCGGGGCTTTGCTTGGGAGCTCCGAACGCAAATCAAGGCAGCTTTGCTAATTGAGATTTCGCCATGAGCCTGCTTCCAGCCGGGTCGTAGGTCGGATACGGGCACCTGTCGTGTTTGGAATCGAAAACTCTGCGACTAAGCTGTTCCTTTTTTGCATGTTCTTCATACAGAAGCGGTTCTCGTTGGAGTTGTTTCTGTAGAAATGTTGTTGTGTAACTGTCAAGTAATGAACGGTTTAATTAGAATTGTTTAAAACGCAGATTTGTGGAGAAATCTCTATTTTAAATTTTCTCTGGCAAGCAAGAACTCTTTTTATATTTTTAAAATTATTTTAGAGCTGATTTCTGCTCTGGTCCGTTTGTTTCATGAATTCTAATAGTCTGAAATTTTTTATATTTGCAAAAATGTTATCAAACAGTCAAAAGTAAGCTGCTGTAAAAACAAATTCTTGGGTGCTCATCATACATTATTATTATTATTATTATTATTATTATTATTATTTATTTTGATCTTAATTTTCCTCCTCCTTTCTTTTTACAGTAATACCGTTTTGTTTGTTTGTTTTTTTTTACACTTACCCATAACCTGGTCAGGACAGTTTAAAATGTTCGCTCCTAAATATTCCACTCAACAAGGAACTAGTATTAAACTTCTTCCACCATTTCTTTAAAAGTATTTTCTTGTACCTAAAAAATAATAGCAAAGAAATTATTTTTACAGGAGAAACATTTATTTTAAAATTAAATGCTGAATGTTCTTTGGTAGTATTTAGAATCGTAAAATGTGATTTCAGTTATAAGTTTTCTCTGGCCAGCTAATGCTGGACAGTCTCAGTTGCAGTTCTCTTATAAATCTATCTATATATAATTAAAAATTCAACAGATTCTTGTTGAGCAAAAGAACATTCGCTATCAGAACTGCTTGTTTTGCTTTTTTTCCTACTTACTGAGTCAAAGGCATCTCTGTGCATTCATTTGTTTTTTGGAGATTGCTAAACCGTGGAAACATTTTGTCAACAGATTTATTTAATTATGAATATCTTGAAAAGCCTGAGAAGGTAGATTTGTTTTTGTGTAGTGCTAAAGATAATCATGTCATTGAGCTCCAAGCTGTAGCAGAATAAGATGTTAGCTTTATACTCTGATACTACATTGAGGCTGCTAGAAATATGGCAGAAATGAGGACTTCGAGAAAGACTGAGCTTGCACCCTTCTTATATTTTCACAGAATGCTTACTTATTTATCTTAGCAGAGACTTTGGGTATCCTTATTGCAACAAACTTTAAGAAAATACAGACTACTAACTGAGAGAAGTGTCCAACTTATGAATGTTTTAATAATTGGTAGTAGGGCTAGCTTGTTGAAGACATGCCGAGGTGGTCCAGAGGCAAGCATGGCACCACAGAGAAATTGTGAAATAATCAGTTTCCTGCAATCTAGGGTGGTGGCAAAAGGCAACTATGCCAACTTCTGCATTCATTGAAGGGATACCCAGAAATTAATAAATACCTCTCCCTGTTTTGCCTTAATTTTTCACTAAGATGCTACCCTTCATGTAAGAGAGAAGAAAAAAAACTTTTGAGATAATTTTACAGCAGTTTTAGGATTTTTTCATGAACTAATAGACAACAGAAATATATATTTTCGGGGAAGAAAATTCACGAAAATCATCTTATAGAAAACAATAAAAAATCCATAATCAATTTTTAAAAAAAATTTGGTAAATTAGCTAGCCTACCATATAAATGTGAGGGATATTTAAATCTAAGCCACCTTTACTATGAAACAGCTATATCCTGCTTGTCAGAATTTTAAGTGGGACCACAACCAGCTGGATTTCAGTTTCATATGTTAAGTTTTAAACCTTACATTGAGAATATTTACTTAGAAATATGAAGAAATTTGTTAAGTTGTATTCCCTTGTAAAGAGATGTGATAGTTTCTGTTAAGGAATGATGTTCTTTCTGCCATAGAAAGTAGTGACAGAAATCTGTTTTTTTTTTTAAATTTGGAATGAAGACATGGATTAATAGTCAACTACATTAAAACCTTGTTTACCAGCATTTGTGTTCCTTTTGAATTTTTTCTTAGCAATTGCTCAGCTTGGTTTTCCAGTGATAACTTGTTAGTCACAAAGGTGGAACTTTAAGAAAACTTGAATCTATTTGGATCCATGAGTGCTTTAGAAAGAGATTGTAGAGAGAGAGAGAGAGATCTTCATTTGTAGAATTGTGCTGAGGAGGAGCGTAATTCATACTTTTCTGAAAGTTATAAAAAATTTTTATCCGATTCTTTTTGTTCTCAGATCTTCTATATAATACATTCCTAATGAATTATAAACTTGATATTACATGGCTTTGGCAGTATCTTTATTACCATGATATTTTGTTTTCTCCAGATTGTTTCTAGCACGAACCTGTTGTGTTCTTTGTTTATTGCTTTTTTTTTTGCCATTTTCATAATTTCCTAGCATTTTAGTGCACATTTACACTGCAGATGCCAGCCATTATATCTGGAACACTACGATATACTGTATGAATTAGTTCAGGAGAAATTTGAGCCTTTTAGTCAGCTCATTCAAGCAACAGACCAGACAGGGTTTCTTGCCATCACTGCATTAGGATGGATATTTATATAAACAAAACTACTCAATTAATCATGTTATTTAAAAATAATTTAAAGCAGTATATATTTATTTTCCTTGCTGAGGCATCAGGTTAATATTCAGTGCACTATGGATTAGGACCAATTGAATTACTTCCCCTTAATCATCACTTGTATCATCTATCTTTAAATGTAGATTATAGACTATCTGGAATTTAAGTCTAACATTTCTTAAAGTATCTCTCTACTTTTTCTAATACACAAGCATTTGTTTAAAAGATAACAGCTTTTATAATTTACTAGTTTATTTTATCTTCCCTTTATTTTAGCTGGTTGGAAAGAGATTTTACTAATCTTTATCATATGTGTTTGTGCTGTTTCCTGTAAAATATATTAAAAAATTTTGTTTCATAACTACATGGAATTTATTAGCATAATAGTTTGTTTTTTTTTTAAATATAACTAATTTTATTACCTTTATTCCCCAGGAAATTAACGTGTGTAACAGATACATTCTTTCCAGCAGAGCGTTATAAATCTTAGTTAATTGAGAAAGTATAGTTCCTGGATTTTTCTTGTCAAGCAAGACAAAGTGTAGTTAAAAATCTGACATTTTGTGTAGTATGAATTTTAAAACCAAATAAGAAACAAAATCAGGTGACATTGTTTGTGGTGTGAAATCTAAGTATAATTTAAACTTTCTTTTTCCTTACTATGTGTAGTTTTCAAATTCAGAGGAAAGAACAAGATTGCATTTTTTATTCATTAAAACAAGAAGAAAAAACAAGCTATTCACACTTTAAAGAATAGTTAATTTGAAAAGTGAAAGCTCTTGTTTCTTGTTTCTATAGGTTTTGCAATTTTAAAAAATAGATTGAATTTACATTGTATTTTTTTTTTAATTCGAAAATTATAACAGCAGATATATTAGAAAGTTTTAAACCACAACTTATATTATTTAATTTGAAGTTTAGTTTGGTAAGTTGTTCTAAAGAAATTTAAATTATTGGATGGATACTTTTTCCAGTGGAGCAGTTATGAATTTAAGAATACAAACTTTTAAACTACATGGCACTAATTTGTTAGTAGTACTGATAATAATAAGATCAGTAGTAATATCTTTTTTGTGTGTGTGTGTGTGTGACTTGAACAGAAATTCTTTATTTTTAAAAAAAAGCAAAAACTTTGTGGCAATAATACATTGGAAGATGCCAGTACATAAGCAAATTAGTTTGAACATTTTATAAAGAGAATTTCGAAATAAGAACATCTTTTATTTTATATTTTTGTGCGTGTTGTGTTGTAGTGCATGAGGTACAGCATGTATTCAGGAATGTGTATACTGCTCTGAAGGAGTAGGGAGTCATTGTACCACTCCCAGCCAGCAAAACCTATCCATCTTAGATCAGAGTTCTGCCAAACATAATAGAGATGTACACTGTGTATACTGCTCTGAAGGAGTAGGGAGTCATTGTAACACTCCCAGCCAGCAAAACCTATCCATCTTAGATCAGAGTTCTGCCAAACATAATAGAGATGTACACTGTGTATACTGCTCTGAAGAAGTAGGGAGTCATTGTACCACTCCCAGCCAGCAAAACCTATCCATCTTAGATCAGAGTTCTGCCAAACACAATAGAGATGTACACTGTGTATACTGCTCTGAAGGAGTAGGGAGTCATTGTACCACTCCCAGCCAGCAAAACCTACCCATCTTAGATCAGAGTTCTGCCAAACACAATAGAGATGTACACTGTGTATACTGCTCTGAAGAAGTAGGGAGTCATTGTACCACTCCCAGCCAGCAAAACCTATCCATCTTAGATCAGAGTTCTGCCAAACACAATAGAGATAGATATATGTCCTTTTTGAATTTCTGTAGTTTTGCATTACCGTCTCAAAGTAAATAGTGAATGTAAAACCACAGTCCTACCATCAAAAGCTTTATCAATAAATTTAAAATAAAGTAAAATCTTATTTAGAGAGAAATGTGATTTTACCATTACAATGTTGTTTTTGATAACAAGAGGAGATTGTGGCTTTTTGATAAAATATTTCACTATAGGTTATCTGAACTGTTTTATATTACACTTAACTTGAAAAGTAAATTAACAAAATACGTAAGTTTTATTACAACGAGACAAGATTTGGAATGAAATTGGAAGTTATTTACCTTTTTTCTTTTTATGTGATGGAACTCTGGGAAATATCTCTTTCACTACATATTTGGTCATTATTATTTATGTGAACTTTTAAAATCATCAAGCTTTACCACTAAACATTAATACAAACCACAAAATATATTTATTTTATGTTTTTCTTTAAAATGTTTTTTCCTTAGGTCGAGATGTGATTGATCTCAGTTGGCACAAGCAGAATGAAATGTGGAATTTATTAAAATTGTATTTTGAAAAAAACACACTTTTATTGAACTATGTAATGGTCACTTTATGAAATACTAGTTATTATGATTAACATCTGATTGTCCAATTTCTATTTTATGTTGCATTCTGCAAACATATTTGTAGCTAGTTTGATGATGGCTGTGTACACATGACCAGATGTAGCTCAGCTCCGGATTAACACTAAATTAAATGCCAAATTTCTATGCCATTTAAACATTTATGAATAGGTGAGATGTGCTAGTTTGTAATGCATTTGATAATTCCAGGAAATATCAGATGGAGTAACAACAGAAGCAACATGTAGTTGTGCATGACAGGCAATCTTTCTATCTTTTGTACATCTAGATTTAGTCTGCCTGCAGCTGGTTATTGCTGTCTGTCCTGCTGACTACACCTGGTTAGTGTTCTACTTCACTGTGTGCTTCTATTCCTGTTTTAGCCCCCCCCTCCCTTCTGTAGCTACTATCTGGCCCCATCTGCCTTATGCTAAAGAGAAAAAGTAAACAGCTGACCTGGTTATAAACAGATAAGAGTAAAGTAGCTAAGCAGTCACTGGGGACAATGGGCCTCCCCCTCCCATTACTGGGCTGGTATTTCCTCATGGTTCCCACCTGCTTTACATTGAGCTTGAAAATGTTATGCTTGACACAGCTTTGAAGACTTTTTTATTTCTATTGTACTCGTTAAACCTATTCCTTTCTGTCCAGACCACCAGCAACATCACTCCGCTTTTTTTCCTTTTGGAAATGGTTTGCATGGCGGTAGGTGTGAAATGAATGTTGTTATTGCACTGTATAAACACACACACACACACGCACCTTTTAACACAGTAAGCTTTTATATCCTTTCTTCATTTGTAGCCATTTACTGTACACTAAATAGAAAAAACAGCTGACACAAGATGGCTGCAATAAAATTTTTTTGAAAAATTACTTTAAGCGAGAACAAAATTAATTAATTGGAAGATTTTTTAAATTAGAGAACCTCAAAATGGAAATGTTGCACCTTTAATTTGTTTGTTCATTGTATGTTCAAGATTGAAAGACATCTGAAGACGGGGAAAGGCTAAGGTGCGCATCAGAAAGTGGACAGTTGAAATTCGCTGGTTTTCTTATAAAGAACAGCTTTCTACAAAACGCTCAGTACTTCTTATTACCTGCATTTTCAATTACCAGTTGTACAACAAACTTATTCAAATTCTTTTATAATCATTTGATGTCACATCTCTCGTTTGTTTGCTATAAAGAATGGTATAGTAAGCATTTTTGATGCGTGATCTGCCACTTACTTACCCTCTTCACTGCTTTCAAGTTTCTGTCTTTGTTATTGGTGTTTACCTTCCAAGGAAATGATCTAATATTGGGGGGAAGAAAAGTTGGATATTCAATAAAATGAAAAGTTCAGGTATTCTGAGTCTGTCAAGAGTGTTTTTTAACTATTTAAATTTACTTTAGAAATAAATAAGTTTTTTTTAATTTGTTTTCTTGGTATACACTATTTTGTAGTTAATAATGGAAACTGTTGCTTTAGTGTACAGACTCTAGTTGGCAAAAACCTTGACTCCCATTGCCACCTCTGGATGTTCAGTATGATAGCAGAAATACAAGGGAACTGATTACTATAGTTTTACTGATACATGATGTCTAGTTTGATAATCAAGTGATGTATCAGTTGATGAAAAGCTCTACTGTCATGGTAGTCCATCATCTTTGGAGGAGATGGAACAGTGAATTATCTTTAGGACAAAAGTAGGGATATCTGTTTAATTTTCACTTCTGATGGTGGTGGTGTTTAATCTCTCTCTTTTAAAAGTACACATGTTGCATGTGTGTTTAATCTCTCTTTTTTAACATTGTTATGCAAATAGCAAAGTTTTAAAAATGCTTCTCCATTGGTATTCATATAATTTAATATTCCAGTTGAAATATGTCTTTGTGTTTTTAAAGATCTAATTGTTTGTTATAGGTGAAGTTTTAATCTTGTTTTACTTCTTGCTGAGAGGGACTGCACAAAATATTAACTTTTAAATGTTATTAATTAGTCTGTGATAATTAAGAAGTGTAATCAGATTTTTAAAGTGCTGTTAAATGCTACAAATAATATTTGAACATCATATACCAGATCTTAGCTCATGGGCTTTACTATCATCCCACCTACCTCGAGCTTGAAAAGGCAAACTAAACTAGCTGTGCTAGTCAAGCAGTTTTTCAAAAAAGAAAAAAATTAACTGAGATAGACAAAGTCAATGATAGACAGTAAACCCTCAAAAATACCGACATGTTCTTGCTTGCATTGCTTTCTGGGAATGATTAGGTTTTGATTTCTGGAAACATTTGTCATGACGAGTGTAATTAATCCGAAGAAAATTTACAGCAGCTTTCTGTCTGTCTTTCCTTTAATTACCCATTTAAAGTAGATTTCTATCAGTTTGCCCACAAACTATTTTCTTTAGGGAAAAACTAGTTTTTATTTACTCTAGACAATGGGCCAATGTGAGCTTTGTTCCTTTCCTTAAAAAAAAAAAAAATAAATTTACTTAGTTGTAAAAATATATTTTCTCCTCTTAATGTTTTTTTGTACTGATCCTTTATGTAAATCTTTGTTGTGAAGCTGCAGTAGTTGAATAACTGTCAACTTTGAATATCTGCAAGAAATTTAGCGTTACAACTGCTCCATTATGTTTAATGATTAAAAAATCCACAGAAATTAAGCATATTTGTGAGAGAGATCAGACCTCACTATTACTGGGAGGAGTGGACCATTAATACATCATTTGAAGGATTGAGAGCTGGCTTTAAAAGCAATATAACAGACTTTTTAAATGAAAGGTTTAGTTTTTATGCTGCCTTGGGAAGTGTTTCTATTGCTATTTGAAGATATACTCTAAAAATCATTTGTCACTATTGCCATGAAATTCACAAAACTTTTTAATGTCTTGTTGACAAATTCCCATTTTTTATGATATTTTAATTTTCTTTTTTTTAGCATTTGCTACGCAGATGTTGCTGGAAGATACTTGATGTTGCCTTGTAGCGCAGAGACATCGAAAAGTTTAAATGTTGATATTCTCACATGGTTTTCTCGTGTAGTAAGTATATTAATATATTAATTCAACAGTTTTCTTAAAAGATTTTCTTTAGAGTGAGTGAGGCTACAATATTAGGAGAAACAGACTAAGGCCATTGATCACTTTTGAAAAGATTTCCAGGGCTGGGATTTTGTCTATGAATGTTACCACATTTCCCAGCTGTTAAGACGTATTACTTTATTCTGAAATAGATAGGTTTTCAGTCTTTAAAGATTTTCTTTAGAATTTGTCTATTGTCCTCTAGATTGGTAATTTTCTCATTTAGTAGCACGGTGTCTGCAATTTTAGCTGGTGTTCTTTAGATGTCATTGATTTTGTGATGTTGGGAAGAGGCGTTAATAACCTCAGAATATTTCTCAAAACCTTTGGTGGAAAGGTAGCAGTTAATCTGTTATCTGATTTCTTATAACCACTACTAATTTAAATGTTATAAATGTTGTCTAATTTATGATTTAAGTTCTTGTACAAAATACAAAACATGTTTTGTTGAATGGATTCCCTTTTAGAAGAAACATTTTGGGGATGGAAGAGTGCATTTCATCTTAAGGTTATACACAAAATTTTTAAAAGAGGCAGAGAATTGTTAACTTTGTTAGACCTACAGTGAATGGTTCCCAAAATGTATAGTCTCTTATGACTAAGAAATTATCAAAAGCTTAAATGTTGTCTCTACTTAGTTTACCAGATTTGTTTTCTGTGACTTTATTGTTCACAAAATGATTTAAATATAGAAAAGTAAGATTTTGGATGTATTCTGAAAATAAACATTAAATATTTTAAATGAAACATTTCTGTGACAATGAAATAAACAAGGATAGATATTTACTTGTTTACTAGTTGATATAGGGTATTTTTTATGATAAATAACAAATATGGAAATATTCCATCAAAGCTGTTACTTATATTTGTTTATCAGCAACGAAATAATTAGAATTATTTATTTATGTTATTGGTTGAAACTAGTTACTAGAGTTTGATTAGTTTTTAAGATTTATTGATATTTTTGTATGAAATACTACTTGAGTTTTTGGAACTGTGGAATTCATTTGATAAATAAAAATATGTTAATTTGAATTTCGTGTGTTTTTTCCCTCAAGGTCGAAATAAAATTCTAGAACCAAAGTTAGTTTAGTCTGCCAAAAATCTGCGCCATACAACTTCCTTTTTTATACAAACTTTAAACTTGACTAGAATTTTTTTTTTCATTTGACTGGAGCAAGCTTATGAGGGAGAGAAAACTTTAACTTCTGGAATTATCGACGTCATCATTACCATCATTGTTGTTATTTTATTTTTATTATAAAACTTATTTTTTTTTTTTTTAAAAATTTGTTTTTTTATTGCATGCTAGTTGTATTCTCATTTTTACATGGGAGGTAACTCTCAATTACTGTAAATTTATGCGGGGTTATCTCCCCTTATAAAATTTTGTTATGAAAATAATTCAAATTAACAAGCCCTGTGACGTTTTGATATTCCTAACGAAGTTTTATGAAACTATAGAGTAGTTATATTTTGGTAAAGAATTTAAGATAATAACTGGTGCTGTTTTCCCCCTTTTCAGTTAGGAGAGAAACAAACCTGTTATAATTTGGTTTTAATCACAATTATCCTGCTTATTTTCTTAAAATTCTGTAATTGTTAAAACTTAATGCAGACACAAAAGAAGCTTTTATTTTTAAATCTACCACCAGTACAGTTTCCACATAGTCCCTATCATAATTATACATTTTGAACTAGTGCCAGTACATCATTATGGTAAAATGTGTCTTTGCTACACAAGCAATGGTGAGCGGCATTTTTCATGGCATTGTCATTGTCACTGCATTGTCCATGTGTGTCTTTGTTCAAAGGACCTAAACTATGAAAGTCTGGAGTGCAGTCTATCCTTTTTTCCCTGTCACTTCATGTACTGAGATTTATGGTAACCACCCAGCACAAACTTGAGAAGAACCAAGGTTATCATTAATCCAGATCAGTTAATCAACTTTTTGTCTGTTGTCTTCATTAGAACTTGTTGCTGGTGGCTCACTACAGGACTTTTGAAGTTCGATTCCTCTATTTTTCACATGATTTATTCATTCACCATCTTACAGTTCTCACATCAGTACATACTCATCATGTGATGGTGAATCTTATTTAGTGGAATCCCCTTAGCTGTGAGTAATGCAATCACTGCTCTGCTTAATTCCTTCCCGTTCAGAATGGTCAAAACTGGCTTTGTACCAGATGTTCAGAACAGATAAAACCAACCGGAAACTGTTGGACATTAAGTTATTTAATGATCATTTCTGTCTGTACATGCAAATGGATGCTGTTCCATATTATCTATTCTGGCTATTTGTATTGCTTCATTTTTTCTTCAAAAATGACTTTACTAATCAAGCTATTTATGTTACCAATTTGGATTACCTAGTGCAATATCTATTTGTGTTGTTATTGTCTACATGATGGAATCTGACACTGGGTCCTTTTTTTTTTTTCTGGTGATGTAGAGGTCTTGAGTGTTCATGTCTTAGATCTTTCAATTTCTAGTTGGCTAAACATTGATAGAGAGATGTGGAGGTGATCAGCATGGCAGTGTTTGATGTCTAATGATGATGATGCCAGAGGATTTGTTTCATTACTTTTCTCAGGAGACTAGCTACTATGGCATGCAGACCCCCAAAGGTAGGCAGGCTGAGCTGATAAAACTTGGCTTGACACCACCACCAAGAAGGTGAAAGCTTTCTTGGTGGTAAATATTACCATGGGCCTCCATTCTATGCTGTACACTGATAGTTTTTGGAATGAGGACAATAGACCTAATGTCAAAGTAATGGTAGAAAATGAATCAATATTGGCACCCCTGTGACAATAGTCAGGTGATTTTATTCTACATTTTTATTTTCTTCACTATAAATTGAATTTTTCCTTTCATTTTCTGGACTTCTCTCTTTTTTTATTTGGATTATTAAATTGTGCTAAGTCATTAGTGCTAATTTGAGTAATTCTATGACTTCTTAAATAATTTTGATACGGTGAGTGCAGTGCATACTAAATGTTGCATTCTCTGAATGGAAAGGGTTAACACATCAATGCTAGTTACTGTTTTGATGCTTTCCCGTGTGTGTGTGAGAGAGAGAGAGAGTTGGGGGGACCTTTTTTACCAATCATGGGATAGACATTTATATATGTATATATAAAAGTCTTTTTGTATAATTATTTTTACTGTACGACTTGCCATTGTTCACAAAATAAATAGGAAGCATGAAATGATACGATACAATAAAGCAACAATTAATAAAAGAAATAGATAACCTAGTTCAGGTGGAGTAATTTTAAAATGGACTTTCCCAGGTGTTTTGAAAAGATCATCATAATATTGTCTGAATTATCACCCAAGTATTTAGTACCTGAAAAGAGCAAATCTAAAATTGACGAAGAAAAATGTATTTTATTTGAATGTACTTGTATGTTTTCTTTTTTTAATCAAAATTTTGGTAACAGTATAAATGACTAAGAATGGCCAATTGTAAATTCTACGGTTTGTTTATTTTAGGGTATTGTGAAAGTCTACCATGGAAAGTACTTCCACACATCCCTGCCATCGGTTGAGCATTCCAGCAGCTCGGCTCTTTTGGTGTCGACACTGTATGCAGATATTTGAAGATCCTATTACCAGATGGCGCCACAGCAAAATATGCTTACAGTCAAATGTTGGAAAAAGAATGAAGGACAAAGATGGGAGGACAATGCAGGTTTTCATCAATGCCAAACACCTGGCAGCCGTAAGAAGAGCTAGCACCAATGCCAAGGTTATAAGTCGCAGTGTGGGTCCTGGGCAATCGCCTGGCACAGACCTGCGTTGTGTTATTTGCAAAAAGTCATTCATGTCTATTGATGAGATGAGGGCCCATGTTCGAATTCCGTGTCGTAAACGTCCACAACTAAAGACTTATGGCAGCCACTCCCTGACTACACCATCTACCACTGAACCATCAGTTCAGCTGTCTCACTCTACTTCAGAAATTATTTACATCAAGAATGGTCAGCAAACTGTTATCTCATTAGACACTTCAAATTGTGTGAAAAAAGATCTAACCAGTGCTGTCACTGGTTCTATTGAGTGTTCTCAGCAGGACGATGCTGTTTTTCCGTTATCGCCATTGAAAAAAGATGAGCTTGTGTATTTTCCAGACATCTTAGATGGAAGTAGTAACATCAGTAATGTAGAGCAAACCATTGAAATTCCCGCAGTGGAATCTGTACAGCCAGTGATTTTAAAAGGTGAAGAAATAGTTAAACAGTTGAAGAAACGAAAGGAAAACAAGGAAAATGATGTTGGTAAGAATAAGAGAATGAGAATCAAAGAAGAACAAGAAAACCACAAAGCTGCCAGACAGATTTCTCTGAAGCAGGCACCACCTGTCATTGTCAATGACTCTGAACAGATACCTGTCAGTGAGCAGAATTTTAAGAAGAGCCCACAAGTTGTAGCAAAGAGTAGAAAGAATAACGATGTAAAGAAAAAATCCCAAGAAAAAAACAAAATGAAAAGCAGCCAGAAACGGACAAAGTCCAAAAGGAAGGTAAACAAAGAACAGTCAGGTAAAATTGGCTGTAGAGCAAGGAGGTCTGATTTGGCTAATGTGAGTCCAATTCAAGGTGAACAACTCTGTAATGGACTTTCGGGGCCATTAAGAGAAGAACATTTTCACAACGCATTGTCTGAGTTGTTACCTGAAGAGCCTGAGACATTCAATGAGCTGTTACCTGGGGCAGTACAAAGTGAAATTGTGCACGAACTGTTTCCTGATAAGGATGTTCACAAGGTGATGTCTAAAATGCTAAGTGGAGACAAACCTAGTAAACATTTGCCACCAGGAAAAATTATGCAGATTGAGCCACCCTCAGAAACAGGTATAATGCAAGAGTTAATACTGAACAGTGTTAGTTCACTTTCAGAGCCTTCATTTGACAATGTTCAAAGTAAAGCACAATCTGAATTCTCATCTCAAGAACCACAACTGGAATCTTTAGCACAAGAAACTACACGTGAATTATTAGTGCAGCAAACTTTACCTCAGTTGCTTAGTGAGGGAATAATAAATAAAAACACTTCGTCTGAATCGTTAACTGAACATGCAGATTCACAAGAAGGGGCTAGCACTGAATTATCTGTGGTATCAGTTTCAGAACCTGCACAAGAAAAAAATATACCTCTCACTCTGCTCAAACTTTCATCAAATGGCATTCGGAATGAAAGCATTTCTACCTTTTTGCTTGAAGATAATAGTCAGAGTGATATAAGGGAAATACCACTTGATGATAATCGTCACAAATCAGAAGCATTATTGAAAGATAAAACTGCTTGTGAAGTTAAAGTAGCTAAATTGTTGGAAGCTGAGAAAGGTCCTATGAAGGAAACTTTGCTGGCTGATGGTATTCAAAACAAGGCTGTGCTTGAATCATTGATCGAGGAAATTGTTCAGTATGAAACATCACGGAAATCTTTTGCTGATAACGCTGTTAAGAAGAAAGCAGAGCCAGAGTTGTTTAGTGTTGCATTGCCTGAGCATGGTGCTGATGGTAAGCGCGCTGAGCAGCATGAAAAGCAAGATGGCGGTGAAGCTGATTTGTCATCATACAAGACTTTAATAGATGATGAGATTAACTGTAATGTGAGCGAAGTACCTGCGAAAGAAAGAACACCTGAACCGTTCCTCAAGGAAGAGGACCTAGAACAAAGGACTCTTCTGTATGGATCTGGTAAAGTGGAAATTCTGCCAGTGGATTTATTTAGAGAAGTACCTGAAATTAATAAGTCAAATGCAAAAAAATGTTATGGAAAGAATGGCACAGAGGCCAGGCAGAAGTCCCTAAAGTCTTTTAAGTGCAAGGCCTGTGGTAACACATTTAAATCTGAGAAATCTCTCCAGAAGCATTCCCGTGTCCCATGTAAAGTAAAACACACTCGGAGTCTCTGCCAAAAGATCTTGCGACCAAAACGTGCTCTGGTGCATATCGATAAGAAGCCATCGATAAAGAAGAAGCAAGCAAAACCATCAAAACGACCAAAGCTCTTGCCGAAGCCGAGACAGGAAATAAACCATTCCGGCACGCCCAAAAGGCCGAGACGGTTTTCCAGGAGAAAACGAAAAAAATCCCATTTGGCAGAAAGTGTAGCAGACAGGAAAAATATTTTACCTTTTCTGAATATAGAAATATCTGAACTGTCAGAGAAAGAGATGTTTTTCTACAAATTGGGGATGATAAGTTCTTGTCACTTACCTCCGCCAACCAAGATTGTTGAGTCACAGAATGTTGATAAAACTTTTGACAAATGTTTTCCTGCTGGTGGTGAAAGTTGGCTGAAAGCATTAACAGTTGAAACAAATATAGCTCATTCACTGGTCATTGGAAAGAACAATTTGAATGATCTAAACAACTTGTCTCCACCGGTTCTTGAGAGGATGGAGGCAAAGGAAATTGGGGGAGAGACACATTTGGAATGCTCTATGGAGCTGGAAGTGGAACAAGAGGATATATCAGAACCACCACAGTTGGAATTAGCTCCAGGACTATCACCTTCAGGTGTTAGTGTAGTTCCTGTTCTCAATACAGCAGACTCTGTTGGATATGCAGAAAATACAGCTATGTTAGATGCATCCAAAAATACTACTACCATTACAGAATCTCAAGAAGTAAGTAAATCTATTGTTTCATTTGAAAACAACTCCGATGATGGTTTTCAGGAAGAAGAGAAAGTATTGAACAGTTTTGTGCATTATCAAGAAGATAAGAATTATTTGCAGCACTTAGAAGAAGAAGAAGAAGAGGAGACAATTACGTCTGAAGAAAGAGACATTCAAAATGCTTCAGAATCTAATGAGAAACTGTGTGAAGTATCTTATTTGCTTGATGGCCTGTTGTGTAGTGGTGAAAAGAGAAGCATAGACATTTCTCAGGATGAAAATATTGGAGAAACAGGCAATTATAAATTGGATGAGAAAATTGTTAATACTCAGAAAGAAGAGATACACACTTCTTTCTCAGTGAAGATCAGCAATGATCAACCTGTGGCTGAGGAGGGTAATAATCTGATATGTGACACTCATCTAGATCAAGTATTTGTTTGTCAAGGTAAGAAAGGCAGCCTCCAAAACATCAGTAGTAGTGTGACTGGGTTTTCAGAAAGCATTGGTAGTCAGGCCGAGGAACAAAGTAGCCATCCCCAGCAAAGCTATGAGAAGGAAAATTTTATACAGAACCAAACTGCTATACCTTTACAAGAATATCAGAACAGTTCTCTCTATTTGGAGGTGGAAGAAGCCTGTGCGGAGTCTGGTCATAAGCAACTGATTGACAGGCGTAAAAATGAGCGCCATTTTAGTGACATTTTCAACTGGAACTTTGAGGAAAGGGACTGTCAATCAGAGAAAAAGATTTCTGAGAATGGGAAAGATAGATCACAACGTCACTTTTTAGATTTTATGAGTCATTTGAGCAAAACTGAATGTGAAGATGCATTAAATGCTGTAAAAAGCAGCCCATTAAAAAATTCACCCAAAAAGTCTTCCTCAAACCATATTCGCCTGAAGATTGTTAACAGGAAATATTGTTACATCAGTAATTCATTGGATTGTTCTGAGAGTAGTCCAAGCAAAAATGATGTTCCATGCGATGATTCAGAAAGAACAAACTCTCTTCCAAATGATGTGGATTCTGATGATAATTCTAATCTCTGCAATCATTCAAAGGTGAAAAATAATTTAGTTGTGAGTTCAGTTGGTATTCTGAGTAAATTGCAAGAAAAGATACATACTTTTCCTGTTAAGTTTTCTGAAAATATATCAGAGCAAAACTGTGACTTGTGTTCTAAAACAAAAAATGAAGTTCCTTTAGTTCTGGATGGCAGCTCAGATAACATGGGCAGGAATCAAAAAGGAAAAGAGGGATTTAGCACAATCTTGTCTGAACATTGTGTAGATGCAAATTGTGATCAGAACTTCTCTGCAGATATGTCACACCAGCTAACTAATGTTTTAGATGTCTCTAATTCCAGAGGTTGCTCACC
Source organism: Nautilus pompilius (assembly GCA_018389105.1). Classification (NCBI taxonomy): domain Eukaryota; kingdom Metazoa; phylum Mollusca; class Cephalopoda; order Nautilida; family Nautilidae; genus Nautilus; species Nautilus pompilius. The sequence continues at coordinate 1,286,431 of JACATO010001009.1, forward strand.
CAAAAAGGTTTCACATATCACTGAAGCTAGTAAGTCGTCAATGAAAGATGGTGAAAATTCAGTGAAAGAGTTATTAGAGAAACTTGAAAATTTATCTTTATTTATTACAGGAAATGTACAAAATTGTACATCGTTTACAGATGATTTATCCCAAAATAATAATAAAGAGAAAATAGCAAAGAAAGAAGAAAACTTATTACAACACGAGACTGATTTGTCTTGCACGATACGCAGGAAATGTGGAAGCATTTTGCAAAACACGAAAGATGTGGAATGTGAGATGTCTAAAAAATATGGCGATTTACTGCAAAATGCTGAAGGCTTGCAAAGTGAGGAAGACAAATGTGAAAAAGTATTATATGTTACTGAAGATTATTCAGAGAGCATATCTGGGGAAAATGCAGATTTTTCAGAAAGCATTCCAGATTATTCATTGAAGGATTTGTTTGGAGAAAGCAAAGACTCATCAAAAGACTTTAAAAGTGATAACATTTTAGAGGTGAGTAAAAGTTTTCTCAAGAGGTCTAGTGGAGAGACTCTGAGAAATAGTCCACACCTCAAAAGTAATGATGAGGATCCTCAAAATGATGAGATACAGAAGAGCAAAGTTTCGCAGGAAATTTATGCTAACAACAAACAAGAAACTTCATCAGAGATTGAACTTTTGAAGGAAAGTAATGCCGCCATTGGAGACAAAGGACATTTGCAACTTGGGTGTGCTGTTCAGTTAACCCATGTTGCAAAAGTAGAATTGCCTGAAAGTGGTAGTGCTTTACTAGAGAAAATGGATGAAATGCAAGAAAACATTGACTTGGAAAGAGAGCAATCAGAAAAAGACAGAGATAGTGCAGATAACATTGTTGAGAGATTAACGCAAGATTTAGATTTGTTATCTCACAGTACGCAGAGTCTGAACTGGTCTGACATTCACTGGAGCATGGGTGTGAGTGACTTAGACAAATCGCAAGGAGCAGACAATGCATCAGATATGTCGAGTTATTCATGGAGTCTTGATCCTGGTAATGTGATGTGTGCTGTGGATGAATCAAAACCCTTTGACAAGGATAATCCTAAGCCACAGTTAGAAAACAACAGAGAGTCCTCTGCTGAAGAAATATATTGCATACGGAGGAGGAGTTGTACCAAGCCAAAATCTTGCACTAAGTCAGTACACACACAGACCGATTCCAGTTTTTTAATGGATTTCAGGAAAAGAACTCAGTCAAAATCTGTGTTATGTAATGAAAGTACATTGTCTACAGATACATCATCTGTTTTATTTGACTGCCCAGAAAACAAGGATGCAGTTAATGTTTCTGAGGAGGCTGAGGATGATGAGAGAGATGCTGACTGCAGTGAGGAGGTTGTCCAGGAAGAAGTGCTTTTAGATTGCAACAGATTAAACTTGCAAGAAGAATCCTTTCTGGATGGTTATTCATGGCTTGCTGAGTCACCAACGTTGGCGCACAACACTGATGATGATGTGTTACATAATCTGCCTGAGTCCCAGTCTAAGGTTCTAGTACAATATGTAGAAGATCCTTCTTTGGTCTCCAATAATGTAACTTACCTCATCATTGAGGATGACAGTGAGACCAAACTTTTAGCAAATTCTCCCGAAAATTCAGATGACAGTATACACTTCTTGAATAATGTGGAAGCTTCTTCCCTTTATTTTTCTGGAGCAGAAAATTTACTTGATTCTTCAGGGCAGAAAACAGACTTTTTGGTCCTGGGAGAAATTACATAATTATAAAACAAGACTGAATAACATTGTTAAAAAGGATATTTTTTATGCTTGTTTTTTTATATGAACACTTTTTATTGATGCCAGGTGGATAATTACAGATTATATTGTCTTTAAAGGGATCTGTTTTATGGTCACATACAAGTATGTTGCTAACTGACAGGTATAGTTTGCATTTATTTTAGCAAAAGAACAAATCTATCTTTCTATGAAAGTTAGAGATGTTTCTAGTTTTGCTTGTAATTTTCTTGAATGGTTATTTATTTGACTTTATATATTTTAAATCAAACCAGCACAAGTACTAAAATTCCTCCTCATCTTTTTTATCAGAGCAGAGTTCTCTTAGGTTTTACTACTACTACTGAGATATTATTATTAATGGCAAGGAATTTTTGCCATGGTACATCATCATTGCTGAGACATGTCTAATATGAACAGTTTGGAGTTTATATTAATTTTTTAGAAAAAATACCACCCCCTTTTTTTTGTTGCCAATATCTGTTATAAAAATTAATAAAAGTAATAATTCTCTTTTGAGCTGTCATTGAGAAATATTCATCTTTCACATGTGATGCTCTTTTGACTTAGTTAACTATATATTTGTTTTCTCATTTATGCTGTTTTAAATACAGTAGTAAGTACGAAATTTCAGTTTCCAAACATTGCAAGTTACTTTTTGATTTTAACCTCTTTGTTTTTTTTCTTGTTCTACAGCAGGGTAACCCAATTATTTTTAAGTATTCGTGACCAATCAGACCTTCAGATCCCAGAGTGTTGTTACCACTGACTACCGAATGATATATAAACAGAGTTATTCTATCATATTTGTTTAAAAAGAAATCTTGTTTGCCATATTAAATATAACATTTACAATTTCATTTTCATATTTAAAATAACTTTTCTTTGAGTTAAGAGTAATTGGAATATGTCAGAACTTTATAAGTTGCTTCTCCTTAAATTTATTGGAAGATAAATCAGTTTGTGCCCATAAACATAAACCTCTCTCCATCAGTATTACAAAAAGTAAAAGAAAAATGGTTGCTTTTGGTGTTCTCTGCTGTTACATTAAATCAGGAAAGTGTATATAATACTAATTTTTTAAAGACAAATGTAATTGTGCAAATAAGATAAAAATGACAAAGTCTGAGACTACATCTTGAATATATCATCAGTGAAATATTATTTAATTTATAAAGGAATTTTTGAAGTAGCTTGAGATAACATATTACTAATCACCTGTTTCTGCTGAAATGATGTGCTGGCTTTCCGCACATCACAAATATTTTCTGTTAGTGCTATGTTCTTTTTTCATTAACCTCTGCACTTTTTTCTTTCTAAACTTTCAATTAGATCCAATTTTCAGCAAACGTTTTGTTTTGTTTTGCCATGTGAGTGATAGAATAACTGCAATAATTTTGTCAGGGAACTTAAACTTCTATACAGGGCAAGTGTTGGATGTTTGTTTATTGAGCACACACGATGTACGAGGCTCCTGGAAATAGTTTTAATCTGTCTGTATGGTGATTGTATTGGTTTGATCTATGATATTAGTTGTGCATCCTTTGGTGCAAGTGGAAGCTGATGCAGGATCTATAGACTCTGTCGTAGGTTCTGCAGATGAAGTTGCCAGGTGGATGGGACTGCTCAGCTATTTTCCTATATGCGTTTTTTTTTTTTTTTTTTACTGGCTGCAATTGATCTTCTCTGGCCAAGGCCTTCCACAAATGAAGATTAATACAGCAGGCTTTAAGGTTCGCTTCTGGTGTGTCCTTGTACCACTTGTGCTGCCCATCACGTGACCATTAGCCAAGAGCTGGCTGTAGAATGCAGATTTTGATATCCACCGGAACTGGGTCCATTCAATGCTGAGGACGCCACACCTCTTGATGAACTTCTGTGTATAGGTATTTTATCTTGTCATCTGATTATGGCGATTGAGTGAAGGCTTCAAGATGGAGAGAGACTAATGTTGAAGTGTTGGTAGAAAGAAAGAATAGGGCATTTCAACAGGGGAATTATGCATACAAAATGTTTACTAATTAGGAATGAGTGCAAGGACTTTGCATGATCAGGATTTTGTTAATCTTAAAAGAATGTTGCATAGCCTTATTTTTTTAATATCAATTAGCTATAAATCTTCCAACAGCTGGTTAAATCTGCTTGTTCTTATGCATGATAATCATCATATTTTGCTTAATTGTTTATTGTTAATTAAAAAGACAAGTAAAATTTGATTTAGTTTTTTTTGAATTCCACTATTTATAGAATTACCAAGGAAATGATGCTGTTTTCTGAAATAGTTCATAAACTAAGTCAAGCTAACTGAACAGAGATAGTTAAAAGGCAAGACTCTAAACTTATTAAAATTTAAATGAAGCTTTGTTCTAACTATAAAGTAAAAATATTTAATTTCCCTTTTTAAATTTTATATTGTTGCTTTTTGTTTTTTATATATATATATATATATACATACATACATAAGTAGATTATGCTGAAAAAGTAATGAAGTTAAAATATTGTGGTATCAATATAGATGTTTTCCTGAAGATGCATTTAAAAAATCTTCATTCATTATCAGGCAGAACGTTTGTTGTTTAGCTTTGTTGAAGATAATCTTTTTGTTTCTTTGCTTGACTGCTCGGAATGCACAAATGTGGGCAGCTCTCAAAAAAATTCTGCAGTTAAACAAACTACCTGCTTACCATTGTTCTGTTGAAAGCTGAATCATGCGCATTCGTCTCCAAAATTTTCAGTTTTCTTACAGGTTATGTAGAGACAGTGGCGGTGTAGCTAATATTTCAATCATGCATGATGAATCAGCTGTAAAATTACCTAATTTACATGAATGTTTCCTGTTTCTTATCATTGTTCCTAGCTGTCAACCATTAAAAGCAATTAAAGTAGCATTGTAGTTTAGGATTTTTACCTATTTATTCTTACTATTATTTTGAAAATAGATTATGAAAAACTTAGCAAAATAATGATCTTTCAGATGGTGACCCAATAAAGAACCTTATTTTTTTTAAAAAAAAAAAAACTAAATTAGCTACTATTAAATTAATAAATTAATTTAAAATTCAGTTTAGGATGAATGAAATAGAATAATTGGAAAAATAAACATTTTTTTTGTTGCTTTTTACATGGTTTATATATAATTTTCAGTTCTGTTTTGAATAGTGAATTTCTTTTTCACCTAAAGAAATCTTGTTCTGTTATTTATAAGTTCATGTAATTTAATGAAATATAATAAATAAAGATAATCATCTTTAATTTTGGGGGATTTTCGTTTCTGACAAAATTATGCAGTTTAAAAAGTAGTAATACATATATAGCCATTATTGAATACAAGGATGGATGAATTCTGTGATTACAATGTGTAACTTAGGAAGTTCATAGCAGACTGAGTAATATCATGTTGGAGAAGGTGAGAGAGAAGGCTGACAGTTAATGCCCTGCAGTAGTAAAGCTTTTGCATTTCACATTTTGATTACATGACAGAACTACAGACAGAAGAAGAATAAATATATATTCTGCTCAAAGTTGGGAGGGAAAAAATAGGTAAACGTTGAGAGAATTTCTTGCTTATCTCGTATTGATGCTTTACAGCCAACTTGATGGCAGTATGTATGATTTATATTAAAAAGTGCTTCACTGAATTGTAATGAATGCTTCCAAGATAACTTTCACGGGGAAGAAGAAAATTACCTGTTACAAGTAAATATTAAGCCCCGCTTTAAAATTGTGTGTATTTGGTTTCTTGCCAAATGATGCAGTTGGAAGAAGAATCAAGGTTTGGTTGGTTTTTTTTTTTGGTAGTTACCTCATAAGGCTCCAGTTGTCTGTCTGTCTGTCTGTTTACTGAAGTAATAGATGTATGTTGGTCTAGTGGAACCTTGTAAAAAGAAAAATTTAACAAAACAAACTGTAAAGTGTTTTAATTATGAAACCAGAAATTGTATTTTTCATTTTAGCTTTTGCATTGCCAATCAGGCCACCCAGATAGCAAGAAGTTCTGAACAAATGTGTAGTAAAATCATGTTTTTTGTAAAAAAAACCAAAAAAAAAATTAAAAAGAGAGCGTCTGTTGTTTGTGATATTGTATTTTTTTCACACCAACTGCAGTTCCTTGCTACTGAAGTGCCCAGTCATTGTAATATATCATGTAAGTTACTTGTATAGATTGCATCTCTTCATCTAGATTTCCATTTTTCAGCTGCGATTTGTGTTTGTGTGAATTGTTTTGGGAAATAAAGAAAAATTGTACGAGAGAGAATAAATGATTTGTGTAGACCCCTGTTTTCTTTGTTACCTTTATAATGCAATTCCCACTCTCGCTGTTTTTGTTTGAGTCTCCAACATTTAATAAAATGGGAAAACTATGGGGGGGAAAAAAAAAAAGAAATTCTCAGACATTTTTGATTATTATCATTAGCCATAAAAGATCTTTATTCTAGAACTAATGAGCAAATTTTTCTGCATACAAAGGTTTGTGTATCATCATGTGCCACCCCCCAATTTGGGGGTCAACAGTTCTGAATCACATTCATGATGCAAGATAGACAAGGGAGAAAAGAGTACTCGTAAGATTGGCTCACCAATGAGCACCATCCCTTGCACATTCATCATCATTACTGTTATAAGCAATTATGCATCATAATCGTTTCAGGTGAGGACTTCATACCTAAAGAACATTAATCATCATCATCATCATCATCTAACTCCCTTGACAACTATGTACAGGGTAGTCATGCCATAAGAGCCCCCCCCAATTATTTCTGTGTTTCAAGTATTCACTTTAAGGGGCAATGCTGACAGGTAGAAGCTTTTCCCCTCTGTCAGAGAACACAATGCATTCGGTGGGTGTACGGATTAACAGATGGAAGGAAATCTGAGCCCCTGATAAAAGAGGTTCGCCATTTTTGTTTTTTATTATTTATTTGAAAGTTCGGCATTGTTCTCGTTAGAGAAGTGTTGTTAGTAAGTGTGAGGCTTGCACGCAAGCTGTTATTTCAGATTTGAGAATTCTCCTCCTGTACAAAGTCTGGGAAGAGAAGAGACAGACCATCCGAGATCTAATCTATAAAAGTGGGAAAATGAGGAATCCGGTCTGGAAGAGAACTGCCTACACAATTCCAAAATTAATACGTTTTTAGTCTCGGTTAACCAGGAAGCCTGATTAACCCTGATGCAGCGTTTATTTTTATTTATTTAGCACTAGCAGCGTTAATTTTTCTTATGGCGAGGGGTTGCTGAAGCTCGTTTTCCAGGCAGTCGGTAAGGTTCTTTTCGTTTTTGAACCCGCCGCGTTTAGCGTTTTATAAGCACCGGGATCCGGTTACTGTTTACAACATGGCGGAAACGGCTTCTTCGCTAATCGCGCGCTGCCGGAGTAGTAAGTAAGTAAGTACCACCGTCTCGGAAAGCTGAGGGGGGGGGGCACTGACAGGACTGTGATGCTGCCCGCCAGAAGATATTCTGGAGATAGTTGCTCTAATCGAAGGATAAAAACAGAAAAGGCTGAAAGGTAGAATTTGTTTTCTTCTCCAAGTTAAGTCCCCCCCCCCACCGCCACCATTATCTGTTAGACCGTCTGAGCGGTTGGTTGGTAACCGGACCCCTGTCGTGTTTACGGGTTTGTCAGACACTAATTAAACACTCGTATAAATTCCTTGCTTCTGTGAGCTTGGAAGAGAATTATTATTATTGTTTTTAAATACAAAAATCTACATTTTAATTGCAAACCTATGTTACAATCCTTGCACATTTAGAGTCGCCTTTAAGACAGAAACCCATTGCTCACCTGCCGCAGAGGGCTAGGGACGCCCCCCTCCCACCCTATGTTACAATCCTTGCACATTTAGAGTCGCCTTTAAGACAGTAACCCATTGCTCACCTGCCGCAGAGGGCTAGGGACGCCCCCCCCCAACCTATGTTACAATCCTTACACATTTAGAGTCGCCTTTAAGACAGAAACCCATTGCTCACCTGCCGCAGAGGGCTAGGGACGTCCCCCTCCCACCCTATGTTACAATCCTTACACATTTAGAGTCGCCTTTAAGACAGAAACCCATTGCTCACCTGCCGCAGAGGGCTAGGGACGCCCCTCTCCCACCCTATGTTACAATCCTTGCACATTTAGAGTCGCCTTTAAGACAGAAACCCATTGCTCACCTGCCGCAGAGGGCTAGGGACGTCCCCCTCCCACCCAATGTTACAATCCTTACACATTTAGAGTCGCCTTTAAGACAGAAACCCATTGCTCACCCGCCGCAGAGGGCTAGGGACGCCCCCCCCCAACCTGGCTACAGTGTACTTACTACACATCTATTCAGTTTGTCTTTTTTTTTGTTTGCCCAATTTTGAACTAGGTTTTGAATAACCAGAAGAATTTGAATTCTTTCAGAACAGACAGATGTCCCTGAGAACAAAAATACGAGGATTTACAGCCTGGGTGAACTTGCGCCAGCCCTATGAGCAGCTAATAAACAATGTCTTGGTGGATATACTGTCTGGGACCAGCATGAAGTCGTTGCTGGAAAGTCTTACCGGCACCTCCGTCAAGCAGCTGGGCAGTTTAGATGGGTAGAGATGATTATTGTTTCAAATAACTCATGAAAAGTGGTGATACGTCTGGTTTTCCAGCCAAACCAATTCTTCTGTCATATTAGTTATTGGTGGGGGGGAGGTGGTGACTTCCCACAATGAGATGAATATTTTGAGCATCTGTAATCATTCCAAGTCAGTCTTTCATTGTCTTATACACCATTGGTATTGCTTTTTAGTTATTTTTTTCTTATTTACCTATTTATACTAGAACTTCAATTTTTTTCTTATTTACCTATTTACACTAGAACTTCAATTTTTTTCTTATTTACCTATTTACACTAGAACTTCAATTTTTTTCTTATTTACCTATTTACACTAGAACTTCATAAAAAGCTGTAATTCTATATATAAGTTAAAAATTGTTTTCTATAAATATTTTTTCTAGTTTCAGCAAATTAAGTATGCATTTTGATTAATAAATGACTACAATTTTATTCCAAAAAAAAAAAAAAAAAAAACCAAAAACAAGTAGCTTCCAAAAGCATTAATATACAAATTTTGGAAGATATTAAAACATATATATTGATGCTAAAAAATGCAGATTTAAATAAATCATTAGCTTTTTATTGGTGTACAAGGATGCTGTAATATTTGAAATATAATAGGAAACGCACCACAAAAATTTTGGTATGTTGCTATCATGTTTAGAAAATTTAGTGTTCAATGATTATTTGTTTGGGGAATGAGGAGGATGAGAGAGATGCTGATACCTCAATATGAGGAATCTGAACAAACGTGTAAAACTTTACACCAGTGAGCAGAAAATTAAATAGTGAAAGAATCATTAAATTTAATTTAAATTATTTGTTTTATTTTTTACTTCACATTTGTAACTTTTCTCCAAACAGACTTACACAGGAACAAAAGCAGAGCAGAGTGGAATGGATGGTAAAAGAACTTAAATGTTGTAATGTCATTCCACAAGATGTGTATGTAGACAGCAAGATGTTTGTACTTAATAGTGCTGATCATGTAAGTTTACATCTGCCAGACTGAAATCTATTTTAAAAGTTTACCTGAAAGGCCACAGAAAGAATTTTTTTAAAAAAGAGTATAAATATTTCTGTGCTAATACGTTTAATAGGTATAGAGTGTTAGAGTTTTAACTCTCCTGCTCCCCAGATATGTTAGCATCAAAGTCCAAGTAAACTGTTTAATTCAGAGTGGGCTTTTTTAGTTTTATTCTCAAGTTTCTTTAATAGCGATTTTCTATAACAAATTCTTCCTTATACAGTATGTCATTAAAGCAGCTAGTTTTTCTGATACTCTGAATATGATAGGAACAAGTTAGAAACCTCAGACTATTACCATTTAAAATAGATTGAGCAAGTTTCTGACAAGTAATAATCTACTGCCTTAATGTAATACTGTGGGCTTTGATATTTTAAATGTGAAGTGACAAAGCAAAAAATTTTAAAAAAAATGAGCTAAGGTATTTCTTTGAAAATTAAATTATATAATTAATTATCTTTTAGACAATTTAAAACTTTTATTTAGTTTTCATCACCACTACATATGCATTTTTAACTTTTGACATTATTTTAATATAATGTATAGTCTCTCTTCTATTCATCTAAATCATTGGTAAACAAATGTGATTGTATTTCTTATAATTTTCTTTAGAAAATATTTTTTTTTATATTAGTTAATGTGAAAATGTGATACATAAATAATGAAAATCAGTATTTTAAACAAGATTGTAAATAGTTTATTATATAATCGATTATTTATACATTTAAAATGTTTGTTTTTAATTTGTGATTAATAAAATACAGATTTCTGTCAAATATATATACTTATCTTTGACAGAATTCTTTATAAAATATATCTCTCTAACACTATAAAATTATCAATTCTGACCTTGTCTATAACATTCATGATTCAAACCGGAAGTTCTGCTTCATATTCACAAACAACTTTTTTCAATTAATGTTTTTGTTTATCTGTTTTTGTGTAAGGCATGGATATCTCTACATTTTTTTCAAATATTTTTCAAAAAACAATTGTTTTTTTTTCTGTTGTAAAGGAATAATGAACCAGTAGAATTTGTAATATTTGTTTGTTTTGTAGGTGTTTAAATTTTTATGGAGACTGACATGTCATGATATCTGGTTTGTCTGGGAGTGGGCAGAGTACTTACAGCAGGAGGATGAAGAGACTTTAACTCAAATTCCCTTCAAGGCAAGTTGATATCTGGATAGCTTATCATGATGTACAGCTTTTTATCTTAATGGCTTTAATGTTTGTTTTTGTTTTTAAGACAGTGATGTTAATGTAAAACTTTTTTAAAAAAGCTGACAGTCTCTTTGTCATTTATATAACTGTTCCCAGAATGAAGTGGAAACAGAAGCTGAAGTTGAGAAAGCCTTTGCACATACTAAGACTGGGCTAAAAGCTATCCACAAAAAAAAAAAATAAATGCTACCAAAGTTTATGGTGCAGATGCTGGCCAGCACAGCCATAATAATACTTGCAGCTGAAATTGCAGAAAGAAAGTATTGTGTCTGTGTTTGAGGACAGGCATTGCAATGTGGGGATGTGTTTATAATTATCAGCAGATTATAGAAACTGGTTGTAGGTCTCCTGCTTTAATAAAATAGTTTTGTCTCACTCAAACTATCATTGTTTTTTTGGTGGGGAAACAATACTTATTTTTTACAATTTTTAACTGGATTCATTTATTTTGTCTACTTTGATTAAACTGATCTATTCAGAAATCCCAATTTGCTAACTTGCATACCAAGTTGAATGAGAGATGCATATAGAAATATATCCACAGTAAAATTATTAATTAATTATTTGCTGCAGCTTTAATTTGGATAGTCTAACAAAGTTTTGAAATGTAAAAGTTTACTTCAACTGTAATAACGTTTTTACTAAACTTATTCAACAAGTTGAGGGAAAACTGGTGTTTTGTTGTGTGCCTGAGATAAGGAACTTGATTTAATTTCCATTTAAGTATTCTTGTTTTGAAACTCAGCTTATTTGAGACCAAAGTAATAATCGCCATATCACTTAAATTATTCTTGAAATGTTTTGACAATTTCTTTATTATTTTTATAGAAAAAGATCACTGAGAATAGATAGAATTTAGTGCATTTTCTTACTAAGACTATGGAAATAATGTCTTGTTCAATTTTTCTTTGAGAGCTACATTTTTTCCCTTTTGTGACTGTTTTTCTGCTACAGATTTAAACTGCTTTTTTTACTTAATCTTTATTTAGTGGACACCAGAATCTACATCAGAGATAAAAGAAAAAATCAAGTTCCAGATGTCCTTACTCTCAGGATCTAGAAGCACATCTTTCGTGGAAGAAGGCATTCAAGTTAGATACTACAGTTGTCCCCCGGTATTCGCAGGGGTTACGTCCCTTGAGCACCCGCGAAGAGTGAAAAACCGCGAATATTGGACGTGGTCCATAAAAATGCCTATAAACATCAAAATATAACGTAAAATATAAGTAAATATATAATAATAATTTAATAAAAAATACAACACTCAGAGAAACACTCGAGATAGCTACATGCGGTAAACTGGGATGATGCTGGGCTGCATCTGCCTGAGACAGCGCCTTGTGGGGCAGCAGCCAATCAGCAGCGAGGAGAAATGAATAACACTCGCAGATTGGCTACTTTCAAACCTCCAGCCAATAGAGTTTATTTTATATTGATATTTTGCTGAATTTACGTTAGTATTTATATTACAAAATTAGTAAATTATATTGTTATTAATAATATAGCGTTAAAAAGCTTGAAAAAATATATATTGCCACGAAAAAAGCCATAAAAATTGCGGAAAATATTTGCGATTCTGCGAATATGCGGGGGTTTCCATGAAGAATTATTAGTTAGGTTCTAAGGAAAATTCCGCGAATAACCGGGGCCGCGAATGCCGAACTGCGATTACGCGGGGGTCGAATGTATTCTTGTTTTGGTTTTTTCTATTGTTTTTATGTTACGTTTTATCAGTGCCAAATATTTGATGGAGTTACATAAATGAATTTGTGTTATTCAAAGTAGATAATAGATCCTCAACAAGAAACCATTCTGTTTGTTAATTGTGAAAAAGACTGACACTAAACAAAACCATGGAAAAGAACGGAAAGTTATTAATGTAGTGTTTACAGAAAATAAAGGGTTGGTTCATTCATTCTCCATCACTTTAAATAGTAACTCCACTAACCTACATTTTGATGATCTTTTTGATCACATCACCAAGGTTAAGTTTGAGAGAGAAATGATGTTAATTTGTAATAGGCATTTTTGTGTTTTGGATTGATCTAATGACAGTTGAAAAAAAAGAAGAAGAAAAGAATTTGCAATTCAATCAAATAGTCTTGAAATTTGTTTAGTTTGAAATATTAAACTTTTTACAAATCTTACTTTATTTTTGTTTTTAGGCATCTGGTATAAGGTTCACCAATGTTTATGATTTTTTTTTTTTTGTACTTTAAATGCATTCATGAATTGCTACTTAGAAAAATGTAGCATTTTTCCCATTTTTCAGTCAAATAATTCAGAACCAAAATGGCCTAAATTCCTAGGCAATGACCTCATCAGTAGCTCCAAGACTAAAACACTCAAACATGGACATTTTCCTAATCCTGTGCATTGTATTTTAGAACTGGTTCAAACCCAGCTAAAGGTAAGGGTTATTAATAAAGTTTTACGCACTACAGAATATTTTTTGTCAGTGCTGTGAAATGCTTGAACTTCAAATCAAAATACTTCTTTTATATGTATTTTTTCCTTATGTTATTAAGAGTAAGTACTTTATCTATCAGCCTGTAAGCTGTTTATTCATTATTTTCCCAACCATGGAGAATTTATACATGTCCTTTGTTTAAAAAAAACAATAAAATTTCTTAAGAAAAGTAACTTGTGATTTTTATTTTGGTAATTTGAGAGTTTTGTATAAATAGATGGAGAAATGATGAGTTTTAGTTTCTTGCCTGTATTGTGTAATCTAGTGATGAGGGTAGTGGGAGCATTCTCCACCTAGGAATTAATGTTTAGAACACACTTACTATAATTGAGAACTGGGTAGGCAGACTTTGATTTAATGTGTCTGGAGATCACTTTAAGACTGCACCTGATATAAAACAATGTTTTCATATTAAAGTTTTTTAAAAATACTTTCAGCACAGACAGTGAAAATAAACTTAGTATTTGGAGTTCTAAGAGTTTTTACATCTAGTTCTGGCAGTGCTGCTGTTTTTACAAAACCTTATTCTGATGACGAGAGAATTCTTCCTCTACTTAGAACAGACAGTTTAAATAAACAACCAGTTGTTCACAAAGATCACGTGCTGCATCATGATAAAAAGAGCCTGCAACATCCATCCCTGATTATCCACTCTTGTATAACTGTTAGCTTTTCAAAAAGTCAAGACGTCAGATAATTTAAAAAGTTGTCAAAATTGCCAAAGCTGCTACTCAATAATCTCAGCCAAACCAGTACTGATTTCTCAACCATGAAAGGATGTCAACAATATCTTCATTTGAAGAAATTAGAAAAAAATGCAGGTGCAGATTAGCAAACTAGACACATACAGGTCCATTTCAAAGACATTTTTCAATTGTAGTATGGTTGAAACTGCTTTCTCAGAGAATATTAAAACACGCCTTACCCAAGATGAACAACTCTGATGAGATGCATATTAAAAACATTAACCAACAGTATCAGTCAGTTTCTAAGGTTAAATTACTGCCTTTTAAGAAGAACACAAACCACAAGAGTAAGTAATACCCTGAAATGTCAATGGAGGGATGGCACTAAGCAAACAAGCAAGAGACACTACATGCAATAACTTCAGCTTTATTGAAATTAGAAACAGGAAACTGTGCCCAAATAAACTGATGCATTAGTTTTGTGATTAATAGAAGTTGTCTTTTCTAAACACCCATTCAAATAAGATATTGCATTATAGTCTTGAAGATGTGCTGTTTTCTTTTCTGATTATAATTACATTGATGTTGCTCTTATTTTCAGATGACTGAGGAAGGAAGAAAAATTCAGTGTTTGGTTAGTGTTTTATTCACTTATATTATGCATTTTTTTTTGTTGTTGAAAATTTATAAATAAATAACACAGAATGGAATAAAATTCTTTAGACATAGACTAATAACTTCAAAATTACTAAATTGAAAAAAAATACATGTAGATAATTCTATTTTTTAATCATTCATAAACTTATGTAAAATTTACAGTTAAAGCTTACATGCTATGCTCATCCTTAAAACTGTCTGGTCAGTTGAGTTGTCTGAAAGATATTTTGTTTATTAACTCTGATAATATTTTGCTATTTACTTTAAATTTAAGGAGAGATGATTTCTACTTGAATTTTGTAGCTAAGTTAAGCTACAACTAGCAGGCTTTGCCATTTATTAAAGTAAGTTTTTTTTTCTTTTTTAGACTCTTCGTGATTTGGTGGATAGCCGTGTGCTTTGTGCCCTTGCTAATTCCCTTGTGCCAAATCTATTTCCAACAGAAATCCTTCTGAATGACAGGTAGGGCTCTTGTGGGGTCTTTAGGATATCTTTTTTCTTTCTAACTACTCAACAGATAATAAGTATTTGCACACAAAATGATTTTATTAAACTTAAGTAAGAATTCATATAATGCAGCTTTTGTAATAATTAAAAAAAAAATCTTTTTTATCCTCTTGAGTAAAATTATATAAATTTAATCAAGTAGACTTTATTCTGCTGAGTTTTATCCTAGTATTTACATTATCTTTCTGTTGTTTTTCTCTCAGTATAGATATTCTTTGGCAAGTGTACAATTTGTTATATAAACAAAACAAATATTGATTATTGCTTTTTTTAAAAATAATACAACAAGGTCTGTTTTCTATTCAGGATGTATAGGCAGTGTATTGAACGAGACATTCAGGCTTGAATAGCCTTAAATTGTTTTTGTTTAGTCTGATTACTGTTTATCAAATACGTGTTTTATATTTACACACAAACACGTTTGCTTTATATTGTTTGATTCCTTAGGTGGACAGTAAATTTGGTGTTACGAACTATAGAGAAAATGTTTCGAATCATCACACCTTTTGATGCACAAGATCTGGTGGAAGTAGGTTTATATTGAAAGTATATCTAATCTGAAAACATTTCAATTAAAGCTGTTTTGTATGTAAGCAAACAAAAAAATAAAGTAAATAAACACTCCCATAAAGAGGTTTTGGCATGTTTTAGAATTTAATGTTTCACAATTTGTCGTCTTTTTTATTGGTTCAGTTTGATTTCTTAGCCAGATTTTAAGCTATAGTTTTAGGAAGTCATCAGATATATTAAACATTTTGATACATTTCCCACAGCTTTTACTCCTAGTACACCATTCAAAGTACAAATAATTTAGGGATGGAAAATGAATTTATTAATAGTATTGGTAATTTATGCTCTCCAGTGTTCTCAGTTTAGGCATTTTTCTAATGATTCAACTTCTTCAATCATTTCAGTGAACCTACCTACACAGCGACTCATCTAAATATATGCATGGATTACTTGATGAGCATGAAAATCCAAAAAGCCAAAATAATTGAAAAGATAGACAGCGTAGAATATAATCTAACTGCTATTTAAAAAAAAAATAATATAGATAAGTCACATTATGATTTGGAAAAGTTTCTAAATGTACATCTTTGAAAACTTCATGCAGTTGTCATCAGGTTTAAGTCCGAATGTTTTAATGTGCAAATTTAATGACATTAGTATTTGCAGTAGATAAGTTTCCTGTTTACTTCTGTTTACTAATGGTTATAGTTAGTAATGAACCTATCACTTGTTGGTTACTGACCTATTAACGGATACATTTTATGAAGTGTTTCTCCATATAAAATTTGAAAATAAATTGATAGTAGACCACAGTGAAAAAGTAAAGTTTAGATGGTTATAAATTATGTATTATATAGCTGTTGAGTGTTTATAATTAGCCTTTCTTAATTCCCTGATTCCGTCTATCACTTATGTTTCAGGCTGAATTCACTGCGATATGTGCATACTTCTGCTTCTTCTTTATGATGGCATACAAGTTCAAACAGTGCAATGCTGTTCACAACCAAGTGGTGAGACATTTTCATTGTCTTAATAGTTTCTCATGTTTCCATGTGTATACACAAATGTGTGCCTTTTTGTTTCATTTTCAACTTCGAATTCATTGTAAACTACAACAGCCATTTGTTTACTGTACATCGAAGCAAAGCTAATGCTTTTAACATCTAATATACTTATCTAATTTTGTACATTCCCTGGCCACAGAATTAGTGAATGGGCTTTTTGGTATGAATAACAGCTTATACATATCATAGTATTGATTTTTCTAGAAGCCATAAGACATTCTGTGGTGTTTGTAGTCATTTGTTCGTGAGCAATGTGTGCAGTTGGGTCAGAAAAAAAGGCAAGTGGACGGGCTCTTCTAAGACATCCCACAGTACCAAAGAGGATTGAGCTGGTCAGTATTTCCAAGTCAATACAGGTGGTTTTCCTCAAAGACATAACATTTTCTTAATTATATCTTTAAAAGAATAATTCAGAGTGGTTTATTATTAATGATTAAGGAATTAATAATTGTGTGACATTAATTTACCAAAAAACAAGTATGCTAAATCTTTTCAAATGACTTCTAATGTCATGCTGCACTGGATAAGTGATGATTTCAAGGCACCATACACAAATCACAACAGTCAAGCTTAACAAAAAGTTTGGATTCACAGCCACTACAAATAGTGTGGCTGTCATTTGCAGGCTGTCCCTGTCCTTTTGCAAAGCAGATAATATGTTTATGGATCATATGATTGCTGGGTGGCTGTAGTGGGTAAATTGTTGTCAGTGGATTAAAGGATGTAGATTATGTCTTCTGCAACTCAGCCAGTATGAATGGCCCTGTGGATGTTCAGTAATTTTTGTTACATCTGTAAACTCTGCCATTCTTGTCACCCAACTTTAGCTTTAATCCACTTGCCAGATCAGTCATCAGCTTCAGGTCCTTCAGCCAGGGAAGAAGAATTGTGTGGATAATTTGGTGAATAGAACTGACCATTTTGTAAATATTTTTGGTATTTTTGTTTGTTGCTTAACTTTTTGAAATCAGTGTAGTTATGTGATGAAACTGATGGGCTTTGACAAACTCTTGAAATTCTTTTGAGTTGTCTGGAATGTTGTTTGCCATTGACCTGAAATGCCATGGACTGAAAAGTGTCTCTTGATGACATTAGATTCTTTTTACTATTGTATGTGTACAATCTCAGAATAGTCTGAATGATAGTCCACTATCAGACTCAACCATTTCTTATAGTCTCTGTGGAAGATTGTGATAGATCAGTGGCTTTTTTTTTTCTTTTTTGTAGCTGTTTTCCTTGGTACATGTTGCAGATTTCATGTTTTGAGATCATTGTTCCCACCCAGCCAGCGTATTACTTCTGTTACTCTTCTCAAAAAAGCTTTGAGCCCAGTATGAGAGCTGCGTAGCTTTTTTCTGTCTCTCACTTGCAGACACCACACATCTGAGTTAATTAGATATTTCACATCTTGCACATCTCGACTGTCAAAGTGGAGTTGGATGTGCCACACTTGGTATCTGGCCACCCTTTGAGTATTTATTATCCTTTTTAGAGATTGTAGGATAGAATCTTTTGCACCCTGTATTCCTTGCAGTTGCACTTCTGATATGGTAGAGTCAACTAAGTGGACACTCGACCTCTTCAACTGCTGATTGGTTGCTGTTTTAAACAGAAAATTTGGTGTTCCTATTTTTTATAGGAGACTTTTGCATTATAGTTGTGTAGTTGCAATAGTAAATTTTGTAAGCAGTGGGGTGCTGAGTTACCCCCCCATACACATACTGGTGATTGCACTCAATTCCAAAGACTACAGCTCTATTTAAGACTTTTTCTACTGCAGGGATGCAGAGGTTAAAGTCTGGCTCTCATAAGTCACTGGTTAACTAACTTGTGACAGGGCAAAGCCTAACTTTTGGCTGACACACCACATTGTCCTTCTGTTAGTATGGCTGGATCAAAGTAGATAGCAACCAGTTTCGATGTCTTTGTGAGTCAGTCTTCTGAGTAGTTTGCATATTTCTGGTAAACCATTCAGGAACATAGACAGGTACAGTACTTCTCAATATATACAATTTTCTGATTTCCAGAAAAATCAGTTGGTTTTTCCATACTCTGGATTGTTTCCTCCTTGATGGGGGTCTGGCTTTAGACTTTCATGTAATAAGAAGTGTCTGTTGAAAGCTCAGTGTAGCTTGGTTTTGTTCATTTTGATTTTTCTTTCTTTCTTCTTTCTAGTAGGCCTTTCATTTTTTAAAAAAATCATTAACTGCCTCTGCATATATTTCACCTTGACCCATGTTATGTTATTGACTATCTTGTAAACTTCTGGTAAACTTTTAAAATTCTGATCAAGCTTTTTCTGGAAGTATTCTGGGAAAGGAGACATTCCAAACAGTATCCTGAGCCATTTTTATTGGCCCCCCACAAAGTCTGGATGTGGTAAGTAGATTGGATGAATTCTTTGTCAAACTCAACCTGCAGGAAACCTTCCTTCAGGTATGGTTTGTTGAAAATTTGGGCTTTATTCAGGTTTGGAAGTATATCTTCAATCACTGAAAAGGCTAACAGCTTTTCCTGAAAGCTTTGTTTAGATGCTTTGGATCAATACAGATTCTGAGGGCTTCATTTGGTTAGTTGGGTGATCTTGTTATGATTCCTTGATTTTTACAACCAGTTAAGCTCATTTTTCAGTTTACTTCTCAGTGCTATAGATACTCTGCAAGGGGGCATAATCACTGGGGTCACATTCTCTTCAACCTTCAAGTAATCATTCCTAGCGGTCCATATTTTTCTGGAAAAACATTGTATGAAGCACCACAGTCAGTTTGTATCTTTTCTTTATTACACCAATTACCATATCTTTGGCTATCTTAGTTTTGTATCTGGTCTTGCTGATAGCATTTATCTGATGCATTTCCTTCAAAAGACATGGATAAGATTTTGTCTGTTGAATATGTGGAGCTGAGTCCTGCTGATGTATGGCATACACATTGTTCTTTTTTCTTAGCTTATTTTGTTGAGTTTTAGATTTCTTTGTGAAATGGTTCTTCTTTCTACACACAAATGCCTTCCTGAATGCAGAACTCTGTTTCTGTCCACAGAATTTGCAATCTCTTATGTAGCTGGTCTGTGGTGTTGTAGACATTTTACTTGTAAGTTTGTGTCTGAATTTTTGTTTCACATAATCTACTTGATCTTGGTACACTACCTCAAACTGCTATTATGATTTTCAACTGTACTTTCATGGCCTCAGCTGCATGGCAAAGATCAACACATTTTGAAGAAGTAAAGCCAGATGCTTGCAGTAATTTATTTTTAATGGAGTTATCCTGATGTCCCCAACGACACACTCATGGATCAATTCATCTTTCACTACATCATATTCACAAGTAACTGCTAGCACCCTCAACATTAAAGCATACACATTTGATGCATTCATCAGGTTTTTTGGCAAAATTATTAAAAATATACTTTTCTTGAGTAACTTTAGTCCTCCTCAAACAGTAGTTTTTCCACAATTCTGAAATTCTGTTTGTTTCTCTTTTCTTCATTTGCATGTGGCAGAGGGTGGCCAGTGTAGTGGTTAGACTACCAGACTGCAATGGTTGAGGGCCTGAGTTTGATTCTTGGTTGGGATCAGCTTGGTTTGGCATGTTTTCTTCTCACTCTTCTTCACCAGCCAGCCATTTGGATTTCATCTAAAAATAAGGCTAGTAATAGGGCTGTTGTTTTCTCTTCCAGTTCAGACTTGGTCACTGTGGGAAACTCTTGACCTGCATCTCTTTCTAGTTTTTCACTGGAAAGGAGGCTTCCTTTCTGCGATGGAGGTTTGATGGCTGCTATATGGTTAAAGTATCAGACTTTAGTGAATGAGGTCAGCTAGTGATGGTTGTAGGACACAAACAAAGGCATGGGGACAACTGTCAAACTTCCACTCTACTTGGTCTAGCTGTGGTCACAATGGACAGGTCCTGTGAAAAAGAATAAATTATTACTTATCGGACAATGCTAATCTTCTCTAACCCTCTTGCTATCTACCCCTTTTGATCAGTCAGTGCTAAGATGCTTATATGGTCCAGAGTTATTGACGGGTAATCAACCAGCCAATACGTGAGACTAGTATTAGTTGTGATGCAAAGGAAAATTGGATTGTAAGAGTATATATACTCATTTGAAATATTAAAGGTATATTTTAATTCAAGATCAATACATATGATAAATGTAGCTACCTTACTACTACTGTCTTTCTCATTTAGTTTGGTGGTGATCTCATATGCCTCTAGGATTTCCACATGCATAGTTAATAAGGACAGTACACATCTAAAATATTATGTCTATACTGCAAACTGATACAGTAGCAGCTAAAACCATTCTTTCCTGTAAGTCTGAAGCAGTAGACTATACTCTTATAGTATAGATTGGTGGATTTGATATTTTTACTTATGTAAGTAGTGGATAGCTACAAATTTTAACTGGTAAATGGCAGCATATGATAGAAACAGATAGCAGTGTGCCTTCAGACCATTAGACATGCTCTTCAGTGAGCTGGTTTCATATATCTGCTATAGCAACACATCAAAGCAAGTGCCTCACATGTTCTGAGCATGAAATTGACAACATAAGCATCAGCCAGTTGGAATGGTGTGACAGCTAGGAAACAATGGTACTTGATGTGGTGTGATAGTGGAGATATATACAAGCTGCTTAATCTGGGTCATAGTGAACTCTATGAAGACGTGAAGTGTCCACAAAATCGGTGTGTTCTTTTGGTGATTTAGATTGTGACACTGAGAAGAATCCAAGCATTTCATCAATGTTACCAAGGGCTGAATGGCTATCTGATCCCAAATTTAACAGCTCGATTTCTAAGGTTAATAATACTAGAATGTTGGAATGGCAAGGTGTACAGTTTACCCTGCAGTCTTTCCTGTAAAGACTTAAGGAGTTGGAAATTTCAGGAAGCATATAAATAATTAGGACTATTAACAAACTTACAACTCTAAAAGATATTTACTGCAGCAGAACTGGCCCTAGTGTATCATGCTATCATTACATCATCATGGCTATCATTCAATTAAATGTGACAACAAAATTGCATCTAAATTGTTTTCCAATTCCAAAGCCAGCCATGAAATATGCTTTGGAAGAACAAAGACAGAAATTGTTGTGGAGAATGTGTGTGCCTTTAAACTTAGTTGAGGCGTTGTTGGATGATCTGAAAAGCAACAATCATCCTCCATTGCATCTGACACTTCAAACAGAAAACAATAAATGATTTCTATTGATAATAAAAAAAATACTTCCCAGTGGAATCGAAGAAAACTTGTTGGAGTTTTAGGTGGACCTATACAAAACAGCTGATAGAGTTTTATAAAAAATTAGCTTTATTCTATAAGAAAAAAATGATACCAAAAATGTTCCTATTTGGCAGACAATACAGCAGTAAATTATGGAAAACAGAAATCTATCTTTTGAAACTTGAAAAACATGCAGTTGGCACTACTGCAAGCCATGTTTCATGATGTGGCCAAATTTGCATGTAAACTGCTCAAGTGTGATGTTGCAGGACTAGTTATCAAGGTATTCAGTAAGTTTTCATTTCTATCAAAGAGAGAGTGCAAGCCATTAAAGACTTTTGATTTTGTAGAACAAAAGTATTGCAGTTTTCTATGGCACATTTCTACTGAGTGGCCCTTTTTTACTTCCTGCTATAGACAGACTACTAGAAACATGGACAGTGAGGCATGCTTTCTGTTACAGTATGAAGAGGGGAAACCCATCTACTGATTTGGAATTTTGTGGCAGAAAATCAAAATTGTGAAGGGGCAGCAGATGAGCTCTCATTATTCAAATGCGTGGCCCTTTTTCATGCAGAGTTACATGATTTGCACCAGAAAGTGAGGTAACCCCTTTTACAGAAGTGTATTGAGTAATGGATAAATAAGGAATTCAGGACATGTTCTATGGCTACAAAATGAATCAGTGAATAAAGAGACTTTTTTCACAGCTGAAGCTGTTAATGTTTATGAAAGAAGCCATGAATAGCTTCACAAATGGTTTTCATTTTGATACCACTCCTCTGAAGCACTTTTCTGTCTTGATATTAAAATATGACTTTGGTTTTAACAACAGTGTGGCTGTGAAGGTTCTGGTGTATTTTTCCAGTGGAGATGAACTTTATAGAGAATTTTGCATACTGAAATAGGTGATGCTGAAGGGTGGACATGAAGTGGGTGGAATTTGTTAAAAACAGTAATACTTCAAAAAAAAATTGATGTCTCTTGCGCAGCCAAATCAGCATCGCTTCTGTTGAAAGAGTGTTTTCAATCATGAAAAGTATTTGGTTAAACAGGAGGAATTGAGTGAAGGCTGAGCTGAAGACAAATAAATCCTGCAACATTTTTTATAACTCTGTTTGAAAACAGAATTCATTTTCAAGTTGCTAAGAGTAACAAGAAGTACGCATCAAATCAAGATCTTAAAACAATAACAACTTGTAAGCAGGTAAGTGTTGATTATTGTAATGTAATTAAAAAACTTGGTTTCTTCAACACTTTTTTCTCTAGATAGCTTGCAGTGATTTTACATCATTGTTTCAAATGCCTGTTTTCTTTCCAGGAAATAGGACTCTGAAGTACAACATTAACACTTTCGTGTGTGATTTTGTCAAATTAAAGGTGGCAACCCAATATGCATTCTATATTTTTTCTCAATTCTTTCATTTTTTTTTGTGAAGTTGAAATTTAATTCATGCTTAGGAAGTAAAGGAAGTTTGGATATCATGATTGTTTCTTATGTAGGATTAACAGAATCTTCATTCAGTATAGGCTATCCTAATTCACCTAATGTTAGACAAAATATGGTGGCAACATGGATTTGGAAAATTGAAAACCTGATCATTCAGTTGTCAGTTCACACATCAAAAATTAACTCCCAATGCTATGTAGCACCATGCTCTTCCTAATAGCTTGCACTCAAGGTGTAATGCAAAGTTCTATTGCCAAGCACAGGGTGAGCAAGCATCTCTTCTTATGGCACACGAACAACGTGTGCTAATATTAGAGGTAAGTTTTCAGTATAGAAGTTCACATCGTTGAGGTTATAGAACATTTTTCTTAATTAAAAATACAAACCAAAAAAAAAAAGAAATTTTGAATATTTAATGTTGAGAGTTTTTTTTTAATAACAGCAATGTGTTGATACTTGACCCTGAAGTTTATTTTTTGTTTAATAATTAAATTATTTAGCTGTATTTCCATTTATTTATATTTTCATTTGTAAACTTTGAAAGATTTAATTTGGAAAATAGAATTTAAAATTATAAACTAATATGAGAACAAATTTACTGCACGATAGCTGAAACAAGTAAATAGTGTTTAGACAAGAATACATTTTTTTGTTGTTGTTGTCTTGGCAGAAATTTTGGGTTTTCTCAGATTCTCAGTAAGAACAATGGTCTACTTGAAATTAGCAAGGTGTGTGCAACCCTTGTATTAAAAACATTGTTACTTTGTCTATAGGAAAATGAAAATCATGTGTGAAAATAATTTAGATTTAATTGCAGATAGAGATACAGGAAATATTCAATTCTGTGAGTCATGTTGGAAAAGTTCTGTGTTACCAGTAAATATTTTTTTTTCTATATATGTGTGCGGTCAGTACGCAAATAGTATAGATTACAAATTTTCAAATACCTATAAGTAATTGAATGTTCTCATGTGATCACTTAGAGAGTCCACTGAGATTAGGAAAATAAATGATGTCAACACTACTATTTGCACAACAATGCTGAACAAATGTTGTACACCACTATATAAAACTTAGGCTCACAGAGTTTTCTGTAATTTTCCTGACAGGAGAGCTATGGTGTTTCCCATACTTATTTGAAAAGTATCAACAGTTCACATCTATTGACATTTTCTTGAAACTAATGAGGGTTTTAGTCATGGAGTATATTAAAAAGTAGTATATATTTTTTCTTCTATAATTTGTTATTTAGTTTCAATCACCTGTGAAGCAAATTTTTAATATCCTTTATTTAATTTCAGAGGCGATACAAAAAGTTAATTACTGACTACAATCATCTGAGTGATATCTCCTGCACTGGATTATCTGAAATTCAAAATATCAACACTTACAAAAAAGGTTTGAATTGAAAAGAAAGAAAAATGTGAATTATATAATAAACAAACAATACATTCTGAATTTTTTAATGAACCAATTATATATATTTGTAGAACAATGATATGGATGCATTAACAAAATGTTTGCTGATTTTGATGAAAAATGTAGTTGAGAAATATCTGAAATTTGACAACTTTTTTTTTACTTTCAAAATGGTGGATAAACAGATTATTGACTAACAGTGATATAAAATGAATCTAAATGAATTGTTGACAAAATGTACCAACTAGTGTAGATCTGTACTTTTGCTAAATTTTCCAAAAGCACAATTTAAAAAAAAAAAAAAATTGTAACTAGTTAAAATTCATAGTCAACTGATGTAATAGTAATGAACAACAACACAAAACCTGATTTACAGGTGAAGAAGACCTGTTCATAAAATGGTTTTGTTTCTGAAATCTCTGAAAATATTTCCATTATGTAGGTGTTTCCACAATAGATGGTGGCCTTTGTAATAAAATTCCCTTTGATGCTATTTATTTTGTCGGCACCAATCTTAGTAAAAAAACTCCTTCAAAGTAACATTTTTAAACTTTTTTTTTATTTTCATAGCGTTTGAAAACCTCAACAAACTGCATGATGTCAGATATTGTGAAAAGTGGGTATCTCATGTACAGCTGATCCAGAGACAGGTCATATAATCTCAGTTTTTTTTTTAGAATTAATTCTGTAAATGTTAAATAAACTCTCTAATTTTTTTTAGTATGTTTTGAAAGAGACAAAAAGCTAAAAAAAATTCTCATTAAACATGGAAACAATGTGAAAGCAATGCACAAAGAAGTTATGAAAACTGTACAGAAACACCTGACAATTCACTACAAATTCATAGGATAAAATTTATATAAAAGGAGTGCCATTATCATTATTTTCTTGTATCTTTCATGAAAATTTACTGACAGTTTAGTCTCTTCCTTATATGTATTTAATATATCAAAAATTTTAAATTTTAACTACATGATGTTTGTTTTTAAATAATGTATGCACAATGCACACTGATAATTTAACAATATTTTCACATATTTCACTCTGAATCACCATAGGGTATTCATTCTTTCCTTTTTGAAAAAAAAACTGGAATATTGTAAACACATTTTGTCAGATAAAGAGGCAGAAAATAAAAATTTCTTTTCTGTTAGTATTTCTAGACTATTTTGATGGTGACAAAACAGCTGCTGCACATTTTTACTCATCCAATTAATCTCCCTCTGTTACAATACATTAAATCCAAACTAATCTCTCATCAGAACCTGCTTATACATCACTGGCAAAGTTTGGAAGAAAACATGAATATGTCTTGTATTTGTCTTTATGAAATGAAAGAGAGATGTTAGTGGAAGTGAAACGAAAGAAGATTGAGCCATACATGGCCTCTCTTGTTGATCAGGTAGTGGTGATGAGATGTTTATGATCAGCTCATTATTTTCATCAATTTGATCCAAGACAGCATCTATCAGCTATCAGTCTAAAAAAGAAATCCTTGTTTATCACACTTGAAATATGTTTCTTCTGCATGTAATTATGTTTATTTTCTCTAAAAACTCTTGAGCTACTCCATATGACTTGTTGGGTGAAAAAAGATCAGAATATTTAATAGGCATTCTGTTTTTGTTTGGAGTAAACCAAAGATGCACCTATACAGATCAGGTATGCCTAGGCATCTTGTCATGTATTTTGTCAAATATTGGACTAGGTTCCACGTCTCTTGTTTTTAAAGATAAAAGATGTCATAGGGGGAATCATACCATCTTGGTTGTTGCAGTATAAACAATTACTGTACACTTGCATAACATATGCAGATTAAAAATACTTAACACTTTAGCAACCTGAATTTTAAAAAAGGATTAGATACAGTAATTAATTGGACATTTACTATTTTTTAATATTATTTTTTAAATCTTTTTTTACCTTAATTCCTATTGTTGGCTTGCTTATGTGGAGGGACTTGGAGGTTGAAGAGATGGTACCTCCATTACATTAGAGTGGTGGAAGGGGAAGAGGATGGGAGGATTTCAAGTTCTTCCATCGGGTCATTGGGCTTAGGAGTTACAGGCTCAGGTATGCAAGGTGCTGATGGTCCATGAGGTGGTGACTGGCAAGTCAAAGGGGTTGGAGTGGCAGAGGTTGACGCTTCAGAGGAAGTTCTAGAAGGTTGAAGGTTGATTGAATGGCTGCACGCTTTTCTTTATAAATTTTGTAGCAGGGTAATCCATCTTGAATTATCCTGCTAACTTTACCCAGTCTTTCCACATTAGGATCCATCTCAAGAGCAGCCGGTCCAGCATCAAACAACCTCAAGGTTTTGACTGATCCCTTCTTCATAAAATTCTTGCAATGTACTTTGCTAGCAGGGTCTCCTTCTCAGCAACCTTCTCGGCCTCCAACTTCATCAAGTCTTCATTCAAGAGCTCTTGTGAATGGCTCTTGAGTAACGTTGCCACATCATCAGCCTCCACCTCTAGCCAGAGTTTATGAGCCAAGTCAATGACTTATTTGGATAACTTCATTGATAGTGTCCGTAAAGCTCTTGAAGTTGTGGACAAACAGGGCAGAGTTTCTTCCAAATGCCATTCATATTTGTTGCCTTGACCTTGTCCCACACTACTGCAGTGTTCCTGATGGCATGAAGGATGTTGTAGCCCTCCCAGAACACCCTCATCGATAGCCTTGATAGCCTGGGCAAACATACAGCGGAGGTAGTAGACCTTAAATGTTGATGTCCAGATGGTAATCACTGAGGGTTGGTGGATGACCAGGTGCATTATCAAGGATGAGCAACATCCTGAAGGGAATGCTCTTTTTCCTGCAATATACCTCTAACTCAGGAATCAGGTGGTCCCAGAATGACTACTCGAAAGTGCACCTTTTCAACAAGGCACTGTTGTTGAACTTCCAAATCACAGGAAGGGAACCTTTACAGATGCTCTTGAAGAGCTGCAGATTCTCAGTTTGGTACATTAGCAGAAGTTTGGTTGCCCCGAAGCATCAATATAAATAAGACCGCCTTAAAACTATAAATTGTCTTCTCCTTTGCAATGTAGGTCCATTCCAGCATTTTTTCCCAAAATAATCCCATCTCATCAACATTAATCACTTGTTCAGGCAAATACCCCCCATCATCAAAAATCTCATTCAACATAATAGGAAATTCTTGGGTTGCATCTTCATCTACTAATGCTCTCACCACTGACTTTCACATTATGCAGGCTTGCACGAACCTTGTACCGATTAAACCATCCGTGACTTGCCACAGAGGAACCCTCAGTTCCACCCTTTTTCACTTTAAAGTCTTTGCAGAAGCTGAATGGTGCATACCGCTGGGTTTGGTCTTCATTCCAGAAAGTTAATGATTTTTACATTTCCTCAATTAAGCCAGAGCGATGCTTTGTAATCACTGTTTTGCTTTCATTGGGGCAGATCCTTCCATATGTTCTTTTTTTCTCTCCCTGTCCTTCACAATCATGTTTATTGTCAACACAGCCATCCCCATGGTACGTGCAGTGACAGTTAAACTAAGTCCACCCTCATATTTGTTAATGTCCACTTTTTCCTCTAGCATAATAGTTTTATGCTTCTTCATTGCACCAGCACCTTTCACATTACTTGTACACTTGCTCGTGATTGCAACGGAAAAGTTACCCAAAAACCTTATGCAAAATGGATGCATATGGATCACCAACATTCGAGATGGAGATAAACATGAGATTGAGAGACAAAGAAGATGCAGGGGACCATATAGCACCCCTGCCAATGCTCAACTACAAGTAGTCCCCAAATTCACCTGTACGTAAAGAATTTACACAGCTTGGTATTTTTCAATGGGTTTTACGTATCCTTGAATTTACATATGTCAAGCATTATGTAACCCAAGGACTCGCTGGACTAGTAGTGGTGTCTCAGATGTCCAAAACTGTATGTAATCAAGAACTGAGTTTGCTCTCTCTGTCTATTATGTTTAGTCCTAAATCCTGGAGGTGAATCATCTATTTATCTACCAGATTTTTCTATCCTGTCACATGAAGTCAAGCAGCTCATATCTGATGGCCTGACTTTGGAATCCTAAGCATTTTTGACTTCTGCTAGTTTTCCTTTTCAGTATTTATTGTTCTCACCAAGAGAAAGTCTGTTCCAAGAATTTTTATCTTTCCTCTATTCAGTTTAATACCTTGGTAACGTGATTGCTGGAGAATCCACTTTTGTCTTTGATGTGTTTATATAGGCACCTGATATGACCTTGGACTTGTAGTATGGAAAAGGCAATTTTTAAACTACTATTGTCTTGGACTATGTGATGTCATCTCCATATTTGGTAATTTTATGTTCTGTTTTATCAGTTATCTGTATTCCTCTGATTATATTCTTCTGAGTCGTGCATGTCAGCATGTATGCCATCATTACATAAAGTATAGTACTTAGTTAGAAATCTTGCTGTATTTCTCTGGAGGAGTTAAAATATACAAAACATGGAGCTGTTCTGACCGTTGTTTGTCTAGGTGTTCGTGCGACATAATTTTATCCATTTCTGAAGTCAAAAGTGTTCTAACCAGTTAACTCTTTTTTCACTCTGTCAAAGGCTTTCATCTGGTGTAGGGTTAGTGTAATGTCTGGAGAGTTATCCTTGCCTACTTTATGGATGAGTTCTCAAAATATATGGACCTTCCTAGAACTAAGCAGGATTGGTCTTGGTTTATAATTTTAGATCCATAATTTAGTAAATTAATAGGTCTCCAGTTATCCGTGTATTCACAATCACCTTCCTTAAAAAGTAAGTGAGAAATTACCTGTATCGAAGACATGATTAGCTATCTCTGTCAGATTACTTTTCTTGGAATTGCAAAAGGCCATTTTTCCCTGGGTAATCTCTCAATATCTATTTCTCTAATGGAATTTAAAAATCATTTGTATGGTTAGGTTCTAACGTAGCTAGACTTATGTCTTGAGCTATGGAATTTTTAATGGTATGAATTCTGTTTACATTAGATTGTGCAATACTACATTTTTAAGTTCCACTTTTTAGGTTTTGCAGGAAACTATTCTCTTTAACTTGCTTAATCATGTTTCCTATTTGACAGAATTCTATGCTGATGTCTTTTAGCTTTCATTTACTTATGTCCCACCATGTCAGGGGGTTGTAAATCTATTTATCTGTGTTTTGTTGTACTGCCTAAGCAGGGCCACAAGAATTTACCCAGCATCCAGGTTGCTGTTCCTCTTTCTATTGATAGATAAGTGTCTTCTGGAAGGTAGCTTGACTTGAGCATCAAAGAAATACACAGTTTTGATGATACACTGAGTGAACCCCCCAGTTCTAACAAGCATCTTTTTTTTACTTCCACTAGGGCTATCCATTTTTTGCAGAGTCAAAGACACGTTTTCATTCTGGTGTACTTTTCTTTTTTAAGAGATTAAAATCTCTAGTAGGAGTCTAGAACTAAGTGCCATTAAAGGCTGGTAATAAACCTTTTATTTTGAATAAACAAAACTGAAAATAAAAGTAAAGGGTTTCTTTTTAGATTTTGGGGAGATGCTCCAGCACCCCTGAGCCCCCTCTTCTCTGTGGCCTTGTTTTGTCACACCAAAGTTAATGAAAAGTGACCACCACTTTTCTCTTTCTGAATGCTCTTCTAAGCCCTGGTGTGGGCCTGGCTTGCTGACCCTCAAGGTTGGATGGCCATTTTCTTTTGATTTCTCTGTAGAAATCAAAAGCTCTGCTGTGCCAGCAAGCTGCTGCTTCTGGGACTTGAAGATCCTTTTTCTTTGTTGTCATGCTCTTTCTCAATGTGTTTCCTTAGTCCTTCTGAGAAGCCTGGTTCATCTCAATGTTATATGGTCTGGAACAAACAACTTATTTGTTCTCATCTGGTCTTTGGTCTGATTATCTTAAGGAAAGGAGAAGTGACTGTGGAACTGGTTATCTTTTGGAAACCAGACCACTGAGTCCACAAACCAGCACTGATTCCATGGCTCTTAACCGAATAAGTCAATTTCAGTAATTATTCACTGATGGTGCTGGAAGTTTTGGTTACAACTATTTGTCATTGTGTTAAATAGGGGCACATTGTAAAAAAACAAAGATAGGGAGCCACTGCTTTAGCACCTCTTTTTTCTTATTCATTTATATTTTTATTGACTCTTTATCAATGGTGCTTTAATCTTATCCACATTTGTGGATCTTCCTGCCTAATTACACCTGGTATCTGACAATATTCACAAATTGACTTTTTTGTGTTCTTCAATAATGCCATTACATAGTCTCACTTTGTCAGCACTGCATCCTCTCTGGCTTTATTGTCTCATGGACCATGTTCTGAAAGAGCAAGTAAAGTTTAGTACTGATGTAACTAAACTGTGCCTATGAGTGTACAATCTATCCTCTGGATATTTAATCCTAAAGGTATTGGAGAAATTGAGCTGTGAGCAGAGGTTTGTTACTGCACTGAAAAACACGCAGGCAGTCCCTGTTTTTAGTAGCCACACCTTGCCTGTCTAGTTCATGATTAAGGATGAAATTAGAATCTTCTAGATAGAAACTGAATTTTTAAAAAATATAACTTGAAGTTTTTATAGAATTATGTATAGCTTCTCAGTATATTGGGGGTGTAATTTGAGTCAAGGAGAGTTTCTATTTTGTTAGCTAATATTATTATTTCTTTGTTATCACTATAAGAGTGAGTTATCCTACTTCCAAGTTTAGGATGTATAACTTCAGACCAGTTGTGTCCAAACTAAAGAACTTCTCATTTTTTCACTGGCCAAATTTAGCCACTTCCTGTAAACAGGTATCACTTGTTTTGGTTTTGTCTAAGTTGGCCAAGAAAGCATCAGCAAGTTTTAAGTTTAGTTCTTCAGACATTTATGAAAATGAAATTAGTATACTATCCATAATCACAATTTTGATTAATCTTTAAGTCCATAGACCTTTACCTCATCAGATGCAGTGTTCAAGCTAGATTCTTCTATAGTGTTATCTTCTTTATGCTAGATGTGTTTAGAGGCTTCCTTGTCACAATGTGAGTCCCTATTTTCAGGACTCACCTGCCTGGGCAGCCCCTGACATCTTAACCTGGGGATTTGGTTGGGAAACTAATCTCCATTTTCATCACATTATTTGACGTATCAACAAGTTTTTTGGCTAAGATTTTTCCTCCTGAAGGAACATAGTATTTTAACTGCAAATTAATAAAATAATACTGAGAATGTGTAAAGGAGAGTTTACCAAAATGTCTAAAAATTATTGTTAGATTATAGACAGATTACAATCGGTAACAATTCTGTAAAAAAAGACCAGTGAAATGGCTGCCTTCTAAGTACTATTTTGTTTAATGATTATAATTAATGATGCTGATTTGACTACAGATTGTAATCATAAGGAAGTATACAAATTATGTTTTTGTTCATTTTAATTTCTTTAATTCTTTACATTTTTTTTTCATTATTAGGCAGTTAAAAAGATAATTGAAGAGCAAACAGAAAAACAATTTTAGAGAATAATCTTTTGCAGCTCCATGATGAGATACACGATAAGATTAAAGAACATTATGATGTTGTGGTTGTTCCCAGAAACATATCTATCAATGACCTCTGCCAGGCATGGGCTATCAATCTGGTGAGTACATGTATACTTCACAACTAACCTGCTGTAAAATGTTTTGGAAGTTTAGGATGTCTAAGCTTATTGAGGTATTCAGAATTTCTCAATTTTTAAACTGTCTACTAATGTGGGTAATTCCTTCTCCACAGTTGTCTAATTTGAAAAGTATTTTCTAATTCCAATGCTACTGAAGTTCAAAGGTGTACCAGTCTGATATCCTGAAACAGATCTCTGATTCTTATTATTATGATAGCACCAAATAAAATCTAATTTTTAACTGTCTTATTTTATCTTAATGTATTTCCATTGAGCATTTATTTTCTTAAATAATTTGTGGAATGTTCTACCAAAGAAAGGTTGTCCAACCTGGATTGACGAACTTGTTTGAGGTGGTTCTATTTATACGCTGGATGTGACGATGGAGTTTACTTGCTTTTCTAGAGTCTGACAGCTGGATTAGGATTCTTTACATTTAAAAACAAGGAAAGTGTGAACTACAACAGAAAAATTATTCTCAGAAACAGAAACACGGGGAGGTTTTTTGCAGATAGTAAAGGAGAGAAACGTAAGTCTGCATTTAAATTTCTTTTTACATGATTTTTTAAAAAAATTTAAGTAAAATACAAATATAGTAGAAACTCATTTATCTGACATCTGTTCTTCTGACGATTCAGGTTCTCTAACTGGCTTCCATCGGTTATGTGCACAAGAGTGCTGCGGCATGTATGTAGTCCATGAAAGACACCTACAGGAGTTGGGCGCACACGTAAACTTTTTACAGTGCTTTTCCAACATGGAGCAAGCTGCATACTTCAGAGACAAATCGAGGCCCCCGTGAAGATCAGATAATTTTACTTTTAACTGAATTTTGAACTTTACTGCAAGAGACAGCATGTTTTTAGTCCAAGTCAACACTTCACTTATCTGACATATGATTTGATTTGTCCTATACAAATTGGATAAGTGAGTTTCTTCTGTGATCCTTCCTTCAGGATGATGTTGATTTAATAAATGAATGAATGTAAAATTGTTAGTATACAAGAAGTCATCGCTATACTTTGAAGATGCACTAGTGAAATGTTGTGTAGTGAACTAACTTTAACATATACCTAATGATATAAATAGGTGTTACATTTCTGATCAAAATTTCCTCACAAAAATGTTAATTCTGTACCAAAAACTTTATTATTTTAAGTTAAAATACATACAAATAAGATTACACAGATATGAATAAGAGTGGCGGAGTTATTCAGACAGAGAGGCAAGATTGTCTGCCTTTTCATCTGAGGATGAAACTGTAGCCAAGATATGAATAAGAGTGGTGGAGTTATTCAGACAGAGAGGCAAGATTGTCTGCCTTTTCATCTGAGGATGAAACTGTAGCCAAGATATGAATAAGAGTGGTGGAGTTATTCAGACAGAGAGGCAAGATTGTCTGCCTTTTCATCTGAGGATGAAACTGTAGCCAAGATATGAATAAGAGTGGCGGAGTTATTCAGACAGAGAGGCAAGATTGTCTGCCTTTTCATCTGAGGATAAAACTGTAGCCAAGATATGAATACGAGTGGTGGAGTTATTCAGACAGAGGCAAGATTGTCTGCCTTTTCATCTGAGGATAAAACTGTAGCCAAGATATGAATAAGAGTGGCGGAGTTATTCAGACAGAGAGGCAAGATTGTCTGCCTTTTCATCTGAGGATGAAACTGTAGCCAAGATATGAATAAGAGTGGCGGAGTTATTCAGACAGAGAGGCAAGATTGTCTGCCTTTTCATCTGAGGATGAAACTGTAGCCAAGATATGAATAAGAGTGGTGGAGTTATTCAGACAGAGGCAAGATTGTCTGCCTTTTCATCTGAGGATAAAACTGTAGCCAAGATATGAATAAGAGTGGCGGAGTTATTCAGACAGAGGCAAGATTGTCTGCCTTTTCATCTGAGGATAAAACTGTAGCCAAGATATGAATAAGAGTGGTGGAGTTATTCAGACAGAGGCAAGATTGTCTGCCTTTTCATCTGAGGATAAAACTGTAGCCAAGATATGAATAAGAGTGGCGGAGTTATTCAGACAGAGAGGCAAGATTGTCTGCCTTTTCATCTGAGGATAAAACTGTAGCCAAGATATGAATAAGAGTGGTGGAGTTATTCAGACAGAGGCAAGATTGTCTGCCTTTTCATCTGAGGATGAAACTGTAGCCAAGATATGAATAAGAGTGGTGGAGTTATTCAGACAGAGGCAAGATTGTCTGCCTTTTCATCTGAGGATAAAACTGTAGCCAAGATATGAATAAGAGTGGCGGAGTTATTCAGACAGAGAGGCAAGATTGTCTGCCTTTTCATCTGAGGATGAAACTGTAGCCAAGATATGAATAAGAGTGGCGGAGTTATTCAGACAGAGAGGCAAGATTGTCTGCCTTTTCATCTGAGGATGAAACTGTAGCCAAGATATGAATAAGAGTGGTGGAGTTATTCAGACAGAGGCAAGATTGTCTGCCTTTTCATCTGAGGATAAAACTGTAGCCAAGATATGAATAAGAGTGGCGGAGTTATTCAGACAGAGAGGCAAGATTGTCTGCCTTTTCATCTGAGGATGAAACTGTAGCCAAGATATGAATAAGAGTGGTGGAGTTATTCAGACAGAGGCAAGATTGTCTGCCTTTTCATCTGAGGATGAAACTGTAGCCAAGATATGAATAAGAGTGGTGGAGTTATTCAGACAGAGGCAAGATTGTCTGCCTTTTCATCTGAGGATGAAACTGTAGCCAAGATATGAATAAGAGTGGTGGAGTTATTCAGACAGAGGCAAGATTGTCTGCCTTTTCATCTGAGGATAAAACTGTAGCCAAGATATGAATAAGAGTGGCGGAGTTATTCAGACAGAGAGGCAAGATTGTCTGCCTTTTCATCTGAGGATGAAACTGTAGCCAAGATATGAATAAGAGTGGCGGAGTTATTCAGACAGAGAGGCAAGATTGTCTGCCTTTTCATCTGAGGATGAAACTGTAGCCAAGATATGAATAAGAGTGGTGGAGTTATTCAGACAGAGGCAAGATTGTCTGCCTTTTCATCTGAGGATAAAACTGTAGCCAAGATATGAATAAGAGTGGCGGAGTTATTCAGACAGAGAGGCAAGATTGTCTGCCTTTTCATCTGAGGATGAAACTGTAGCCAAGATATGAATAAGAGTGGTGGAGTTATTCAGACAGAGGCAAGATTGTCTGCCTTTTCATCTGAGGA
This sequence comes from Nautilus pompilius, assembly GCA_018389105.1. Lineage (NCBI taxonomy): Eukaryota > Metazoa > Mollusca > Cephalopoda > Nautilida > Nautilidae > Nautilus > Nautilus pompilius. Next base: position 1,321,859 of record JACATO010001009.1, read on the forward strand.
TGAAACTGTAGCCAAGATATGAATAAGAGTGGTGGAGTTATTCAGACAGAGAGGCAAGATTGTCTGCCTTTTCATCTGAGGATGAAACTGTAGCCAAATTAATGCTCAATCAGATCAGAAGGGGAGCTCTTTTCTGGACATTAAAAAATTTTATCAAAGACTGCTGGACATCTTCTTTTGCTGATACAGCTCCTTGTTGCAGTTAGAGATGGCCTTATTACATAATCAAAATATTTTGACAATCTTTTTGAAATTAATATTTTAGGTTGATCTGTTTCAGCACTCAGCTTCTTGACATTCCATTAGATAAGTCCTCTCCTTGGGTCTCAACCGATTTCACCATTTCTGCCCCCCCCTATGTTGTCAAGGTCATTCCCATAGCGCATGTTGAATTTCTAGCGCTGTCTCTTCATATCTTCAGAAGTTGTTGACACATTCAAGCCAATTTTTCACAACACACTTTTCAAATTTGATGATATACCTTCCTGCCACATCTCTCCTTTCATGATATTTTTGCTGTGCCAAAAGTTCTTTATTGTTGGTCTATTTCCACCATTTGCCGTCTTGATGAGTCTGAGAGATGTGATGTAAATAATAAGCCTTAAAATTGGCTGAAATTCCTTGATCCAAGTGGAAGTCATGCTAGGTACCAGAAAAATTACCTGAACATGTCCAGGTAAGTTGTCAAGGTGACATGGGGCGTTGTACAGGATAAGCAATGTCTTGTGTTCCAGCTTGTTTTGGCACAATATTTCCATTGTTACCCCAGCTTTTTTGTTTGATCAAAAAATAACAGGGATATGTTGTTTTTAATAACCCTTTATAGCCCCTGGTGTGTGTCTCTGAGTGATATATCAGTAAGATGTTGAATTTGTCTGGTGATTTTTAGCTGGTTTAAAACCTAACAAAGTATTCTCTTCTGTTGAAATAAATGTTTTTTTTTAGCATATGCTTCCAGTAAAGCTCTGTCTCATTTTCATTAAACGCTTGTTGGGGTGAGTAGTCACCTTCTTCAATAATTATTTTCAAAATGTTAGGGTAATTTCTGGTTGCTTCACTGTCAGCACAAACATTTTCATTGGTCACTTTATGCAAACAGCTGTACTTCTTAAAATGTTCAAACCAACCCTGACTAGCAAAAAAAGTTTCTATTTCTGAACTCTTACCTTATTCCTTTTTTAAAACTATTCAGCTCATTATGTTGATTTTGACCTTCAATCCAAATACTTAAAGGTCTTTCAATATTTTCCATATCTCCACTTCTGTTATGAGTTATTTTAGTAGTAGTTAAGTGTCACACTTTTAGCACATTCTTTAATTTTGTCTGCATTGACACAAACTGTTCTATCCAATGTAGGGGGTTAGGGTTAGTGCTCTGGTGATATCCACTAACTGTTCTCTCCAATGTAGGGGGTTATGGTTAGTGCTCTGGTGATATCCACAAACTGTTCTCTCCAATGTAGGGGGTTAGGGTTAGTGCTCTGGTGATATCCACTAACTGTTCTCTCTCCAATGTAGGGGGTTATGGTTAGTGCTCTGGTGATATCCACTAACTGTTCTCTCCAATGTAGGGGGTTATGGTTAGTGCTCTGGCGATATCCACTAACTGTTCTCTCCAATGTAGGGGGTTATGGTTAGTGCTCTGGTGATATCCACTAACTGTTCTCTCCAATGTAGGGGGTTATGGTTAGTGCTCTGGTGATATCCACTAACTGTTCTCTCCAATGTAGGGGGTTATGGTTAGTGCTCTGGTGATATCCACTAACTGTTCTCTCCAATGTAGGGGGTTATGGTTAGTGCTCTGGTGATATCCACTAACTGTTCTCTCCAATGTAGGGGGTTATGGTTAGTGCTCTGGTGATATCCACTAACTGTTCTCTCCAATGTAGGGGGTTATGGTTAGTGCTCTGGTGATATCCACTGACTGTTCTCTCCAAGGTAGGGGGTTATGGTTAGTGCTCTGGTGATATCCACAAACTGTTCTCTCCAATGTAGGGGGTTATGGTTAGTGCTCTGGTGATATCCACTAACTGTTCTCTCCAATGTAGGGGGTTATGGTTAGTGCTCTGGTGATATCCACTAACTGTTCTCTCCAATGTAGGGGGTTATGGTTAGTGCTCTGGTGATATCCACTGACTGTTCTCTCCAAGGTAGGGGGTTATGGTTAGTGCTCTGGTGATATCCACAAACTGTTCTCTCCAATGTAGGGGTTATGGTTAGTGCTCTGGTGATATCCACAAACTGTTCTCTCCAATGTAGGGGTTATGGTTAGTGCTCTGGTGATATCCACAAACTGTTCTCTCCAATGTAGGGGGTTATGGTTAGTGCTCTGGTGATATCCACTAACTGTTCTCTCCAATGTAGGGGTTATGGTTAGTGCTCTGGCGATATCCACTAACTGTTCTCTCCAATGTAGGGGGTTATGGTTAGTGCTCTGGTGATATCCACTAACTGTTCTCTCCAATGTAGGGGGTTATGGTTAGTGCTCTGGTGATATCCACTAACTGTTCTCTCCAATGTAGGGGGTTATGGTTAGTGCTCTGGCGATATCCACTAACTGTTCTCTCCAATGTAGGGGGTTATGGTTAGTGCTCTGGTGATATCCACTAACTGTTCTCACCAATGTAGGGGGTTATGGTTAGTGCTCTGGCGATATCCACTAACTGTTCTCTCCAATGTAGGGGGTTATGGTTAGTGCTCTGGTGATATCCACTAACTGTTCTCACCAATGTAGGGGGTTATGGTTAGTGCTCTGGCGATATCCACTAACTGTTCTCTCCAATGTAGGGGGTTAGGGTTAGTGCTCTGGCGATATCCACTAACTGTTCTCTCCAATGTAGGGGGTTATGGTTAGTGCTCTGGTGATATCCACTAACTGTTCTCAATATCATCTTAAAACATCTAATTTTATTTATAGAATAACACTTTTCCTTGCTTTTTTACCGTAGAGACAACTATATCACTTGATAGGTATTTTGTACTTATTTTTATATGGCTTTGATAAAGTTTGAACAAAGAAATATAATGTTAAAAAGTCGTTCCAAACAAATGAGCACACACCAATATGGCAGAGCTGAGTGAGACTGATGCTGGGGACACTTGATGGCAGTTGTTTGATGCTATGAGTGCTACCTGTCATGTTCATGTTTGTGTTGTTTTTTTTTTTAATTTTTTCCATCTCTTTACATTCCCTAATTCATCAACAACATATAATGCAATAACTTACAGGAAAACTCACTGTATATGAATTTATTATGGAAAACTTGTCTTTTAGGCCTGGCTGAATTGCAAGCAATTTTGTTTGCTGACAAATTTAATTCTAGTCTTAATTAAATAATTTAACATATTTACAAGTTTTGTTTTATAATGTACTGTTTACTTTTTAAATCTTGCTTATGACAATCATTATTGTGTTAATAATTTTTAGGTTCAGTAAGAAAAATTCTAAAGTTATCCAGCTGTGGAACAGTTGATATCATTGTTCTTGACTACCCACAGCTTGAGGTAAATATGCTTTTGTTCTTCAAACTTTATAAAGTCCTGCACTTTTTTTCTGTTCTTTCACAGTGATTACATCATATACAACTTGTATGCACATTGGTTGATTTAATAACTCTCAATTTTTTTTTTTTTTTATCATTTAATAGAATTAAGATTCTAAATGATTATTGAAACTGTCTTTGCATGCATTTACTTCTCTTTACTAGATTTTTGTTGAGAGCCACAGTAAACACAGGCTTTTGGCTAATGGGAGTAAGCTTCTATACCAAGTATTTCCAACTCATACAGACATTTGGCAGCAGATATTTCTAAGGGCATCCAAAGAAAATGATACAGATACCGTGCAAAGAATAGTCAGATTCTTAAAGGACAAATATCCCACCTTTATTAATAGCAAGGAATCAACATCTGGCAACTCGGCTCTGCACAGTGCCTGTTGCCATGGTTATGTGGTAAGTAGAATAGTGGTGCTGGAAATTATAATCTCTCTTTCTTACTTAGCAGTTTATTGTCATTGGCTCTTCATATTATCTGAATAACCTATTTACTTTAAAATTTTAAGATGACATCTCTTTTCTGATCTGTGAATATTTATAGTGAAAATTCATTTGGTTATTAAAACAGTTTCATGATAATGCAAATGCTTGTGTGATTAGCTCCATTAAACCACAAGATTGTGGGTAGGTATGGTATATAAGCCAATTTCTTTGACTTCTCCAAAGAGTTACACACACACAATAATCTTAGAATGTAAAACACATTAAGCTTTTCAAGGAGTCAGCATTTCATATTTTCTGCTAATTAAAAAAAAAAAAATTCTTAATGAACCTAACCAGTTGTGTTATTGATGATAATGTCTCTGCATAGATATTTCATTTGTCAGTGGTTGTCCAGTTGGTTTTAAATGTGCAATGTGATGGATTCTAGTTTCAGCAGCACTAAATTCCTTCAGTTAAGTAATGTGTAGCTCATTGAATGTTGTATACTACAGTATATTGTGACAACGTAGGTTTGTTACTTTCAACAGCTAGAGCTGGGTATTTTAACAAACAGTGAAGTTGTGCAGATTCAAAAGTATGAAGGCTTGTTTAGTTATGTACAAGCAGAAACCGCCAGAGAAATATACACAGAGACTTAACATAAGTAATTGATATCCAAGTTTGGAAGAACACCTGGAACCATATACGGCAGTAACAAAATATGACAGGTGTGCTTACATGTTGTGTGGATAAGGTCAACAATACCAGTCTGTATGATTCTATCTCATTCCTGGTGCAATCTGGCACCCTCGGGGAATTTGTGTTGCTGGTTATATGAACATTTACCAAAGATGAAAGGGATTATGCATGAAATTAAACAAACAGCCATAATATATAAGCAATGTTTAATCCATAAAAATTTTGTATGCAAAAAAAAAAACTTTATATACTCTACTGACCAGTGAGTTAACAGTAGTTAATTGAAGTGGAACTTTAAGAATAGTTGATTGAGCAGCAGCAGTCTTCGCTTACTGTCACTGTATCTTGTGCTAAATTACAGTACAGTATTTAACAATTTGACTACAATGTTTTAAAATCATCAGTTGTATGCTTTGATGTTGATGGGCCTGGATCAGCCAATGTTGTTGCTGGGGTTGGAATTGCTGCTGAAGTTGTAGGAGCCATACAAACTTCTGAAGCTGTTTTAAACATTTTTCAGATGTCTGCCTGCTTCCAAGTCAGTTGCCTTCTCTTGAGGAAGTTATTATGCAGAATGAGCAACTGCATAATTTCCTGAGCAGAATAAGAATACTGCTGCTCAGAAAACTTTAAGAAAGTTTCCAAACATTGTGCAGCAGTAGTCCAAGAAACTTTGATTTCTTGACCATGATCCTCTTCCTCAGAATCCAAGTCAGCTTGAGTATGAATGCTCTTAGGGTTTACAACCATGTCACTGATCTGACTGTCACTCATGGTTTGTGTCACTTCAATTTCTTGGTTAACGTTCGCCCATTCTTCCACTTCTTCATCCTGAAGTGGAGTGATTGGGTTTGAAGGACATCCATTACTTCCTTTACTGCTATCTTATTTTGCCTTAAATTAAGGCTTTGAAAGTAGTCTTCATCAGATGACCCTTTGGCAAATATCACTTCTGCCCACAACTTCCTCCAGGCTCTCTTCAGAGTTGTGTTCTTGACAACAGACCATGCACAGGCCACTGTAAAAATTGCATCCTTGATGTTGAAAGCCGACTGGAACTCTTGAAGTGTGCCATCAGAGTTTACAAGCTTCCTTATAAAATCCCTTCTGTAAATGGCCTTGAAATTCTGGATGATTTCCTGATCTATTGGTTGGATAAGGGAGATTACATTTGCAGGCAGGTAGATAGTAAGGATGTTGTCAGAAATGAGAAACGAGCTCTGCTTCTGAAGGATGAGCTCAGCAATTATCAATCAATAAGACAATCTTTGTATCTTCAGGCAGTGCACATTCCCTCAGATTGTTCTTCACAGATGGAACTAGTAAAGAAAATTTTCTTTATCCATCCATGCATTAGCTTGTGCCTTATACTCAACTGGAAGGTGAGCAACACCTTTAAAAGCTCTTGGACGTTTAAACTTCCCAACCACAAGCAACTTAACTCTGTGTGTCTCAGTGGCATTAGCACAAGTTAGCACACTTAAATGATCTTTGTTGTTCTTAAACCTTGAGGCAACAATTTCATCTGCATTGTAGATATTCCCTGAGTTTTTGAATATTGTTTGGCAGATTGCTGTTCCTTATGCCATGACGTAACTTAGAGTGAATGAGCCAGCCATCAGAAAAAATGCAGCTCTCAGTCAGTTCCATTTTCCCATGAGTCTCTCTTGCTTTTTCAATCAACGTCAGGCCAGAAATTGCAGCTCCCTCCGATTGCTTCAAGGAAACCCATTTGTACAGTACATTGCCCAACTACTACATCTTAGGTTTACATAAAGTACAGAGTTTATCAACAGCTTTGCTAGTCTCAGAACAGGTGAACAAACTTCAGCAACTCTGACTTCTGAGACTTGATATCATAGATGGTCGATGAGCCAATGTTAAAGTCCTTCATTATTTGGCTACATTTCTCACCTTTATCCAATTGCCTAATAATGTCCAATTTATGAGTTATCATCAACACAACATGCGTCCTCTTCTATCCATTTATTTGTAACATATCACTATTCATAATTTCAGGATGTCTTAGATAAGGGCTGATAATCACTGCTAAAAGCTGGAGAAAGTTCAGGTGCAAGACCGCATGTACTTTGTGTGCAATCGATAAGACATACGCTGGTGCCACCTACCAGTAGTTGCTGAAAACAATGGAAAATGATGAGTGTTATCAGATGCCAGTTAATTGAACTTTCTAGATAATTCGATGCCAGTTAAAGGAGCTTTTATTGTATTGAGTTCTGGGCAGTAGGTTTATGGGAAAATGAAGGATAGTCCATATACTCAATGGGATTCATGTCCAGTGATTGGCCAGGTCATAACAAACAAGACTTTTTTGGCTTACAGATGGTTAAATTAAAATTCATGTGCTGGACAAGCACAACACCCATCTATGACCACTGTCTGAGAAATATGAAAATCTGAACTCGCTGTATAACATGACTGTGTTCTAAAAGGCAGGAGGGGATAATAGCATCTGCATAGTCCATTTCAATTGACAACTGCATGGTACAAGTTGTAGTTTGTGTCTTGTCACTTTCTGCTGATGGTTCCTGCAGATAGTTGTTTGGGGTTTGGATTTTACATTCTTCACAGCATCAAGTTTCTATTCTGTTTGCTTTGGGCAATCACCTGTTAATAGGTTTTTGGATTTACTTTTAGCTTCTATAAATCTCTCATATGCCTCATTTCATCAGTTTCTGCAAACTTTCTGTTCATGGTATACAGCCTCTGGCTTGTATAGCTTGCAGTCCTGTTCTTATCATGGTACTAGTAGGGACTGTTTTATTCTCAGTTGGTTCTTATTTACTCATGTCAGGTCTCTGTATATAGGAAAAGGTAGTGTTAGAATTACGCCGAAGAGAAGAAAGAGTAATTATTAGAAGTAAAGGAGCTATAAAACTGACATTTTTTTATTTCTTTTACCTTTTCAGGGCTTAGTTACGGTACTTTTAGACAACAATGCAGATTTTGATTTACAAAACAGGTTAAAGTGCACACCATTACATCTAGCTGTGGAGAATTCTCACAAAAGGATCTGTCAGGTAAGTTAATCAGAGCAGGGTTAGGGTTAATTCATCCATGGATGACTCACATATTGAAAAATTAATTACTAATTTGGTAACTATTTTTAAAGATATAATTATTTAATACCTTTTAATAAAATATAAGTAATTAGCATCAATTAATTAACTAAACTAACATATAAGCAGCATTTTCTGGAGATACCTATTTACAGAGCTGACTTCTGGCTCCAGATGGTCTTTTGCTTCGAAATATTTGGTGAAAAAACAATAGTGAAATCAATTAATTAATTTTTATATTTATAATATTATAAATTAGGCATTTTATTTTGTAGACAGAATTTTGAAAAAATATTTAGTTTGACAGATTCTGCCGTAATTATTTATTTGATTAGACTTGAAGAGATAACATTAAAATTCAGTTTTAATCTTTTTGTTTGTTTTTAAAAGATTCTGCTGGAATGGGGTTCTAATCCCAACATTCGGAATTCTAGAGGACTCACTGCATTTCGGTCAGCCAGAACTACGTGTTTTGAGAGGTTTTTGAGAGGTACAGTGAGCAGTTTGATTGGATTTTATGATTGTTACTAAATATTTAAAAGTTGAAAGAGAAGAAATAGTGTTTTTTTTTTAAAGATTGATTAGTACATTTGGGATTGCAATTATAAAGTCCTGCTTGCTTTTATGTGTTTATTATGACATTTATCATTCAATGAATAAATGAGAAAAAGGTTCCCATAACAACTGCCAGCACTGGCATCAGTGTGATCTTACAAATCAAGAAGTGGTGCTATCAAACACAGCTGTGTTAAAGCAAATTACTGTAGTCTTAAAATAGAAATGTGTACCTTGCATATGAAACTAATTACCTAGAAAGATATATGTTGTGCACCCATTACACAGCGCAAGTGTTCTAGAGGCTCAGGTAAAGTAGAAAAACTGATGAATGGAAATAATTGTGGTCAGATTAATCAAAGTTTGTGGTTTTTGATTCAGAGTAAACTGTGTTTGTTCAGTGATAGGTTGGTGAACATAGCAAAATGCATTGCCATGGTTTAGACAGTGACTAGACACATACTTGCAGGGTATTCTCCAAACTCAGCCTACAGGTTGGGCTTTCTTCACCCTAGAAGATGGTAATTCTAACTTATGTAAAGCCTACATGACATGGGTGTTACTGCCAGAGCCTTATTGCTTACTGTACTCTTTAAAAACTAATCAACAAAAGATCTAAATTCATTGGTGTCACTAGATTTAATAGTGCAACTTGGAATATGAGGACATTTTATTATTTCGATGAATTAACTATCAGAATGCTATGAATTTACAAAATCTGTTATCAAGGCCAAAACTATTTATGTTGATAAATCAAAGAGCTGAGCTTGTGAACAATTATAAAAGCAAATATATGTTATGAAACCTATTCAAGTTAAATATAAATTTGTAAACTCTCATTTTTTCTGTAAATATACCCTCAAACATTCATTCAGTAAACGATTTTGCCCTATTGTCCAATGCGGCTGAATGTAACATTGAACAAGTTTAATTTTGGGGCCCATATGAACATTTCAAGTTATAGACTTCTGTTACTCCCTATCTTATATATATGTGTGTATATCAAATAAAGCCAGTTTCCTTTTTTTTCCTCTCTCATTTTTAATTTGTAAAAGTTATGCTTTGAAATGAAAACTTTGTTCCACACGTGAAAAGTGATATTTCTGCCATAAAACCAGATGACCAACTAAGTAAAATGAAGAAATTCCCATAATTACAAACAAGTTAAAAGGATTTATCACTGCATTTTAATCTTGTGTCTATGCTCCTTGAATTTACTGCAACATTTTAAAAGCTATTTAAAATGAATGTATATATCTAATGAATATTTTTAAAACCAGATTTGACTGAAAACACCCCGACACAATTGAAAGAGCTTGTACATTAGGCAGTTTCCATGAGGATTTGGTCAGGATTCTGGCCAGGTTTTGTATGGAGTGAGGATTATGGAATCCCTCTCTATTTGCTATTTAAAAAAACAATAAATTTCAATGAGAAAAATTTCTTTGTTTTATAATTTGTTTTAATTTTTCTTTTCTCTTCTATATCATCTATATAGCGGTGATCTAAGTTTAGAACTGCTGTTAGTTCCTAGTAATTATACCATAATGCTTAACAATTTCTTCCATGTTTTAAATTGTTCTCCATTTGATTGCCATTTGCATTTTCTTGTTTTTGTTTAATAAATAATTTTAAATATTTTTGTATTTTTTTAAAATAGAAATTTTATTTTTAATTCAAATTTAATCTTTTTAAAAATATTATTAAAAAAAATATTAGGTAAGGCTACAAGTGCAGGTAAGTGAAAAATTAGTCTAAAATTTCATGTTGTTCAACAAAATCCAGATATATTTTTTTTCTGCTGTCCTGGATATAATGGCTTAAAGGAAAGCTGCTGTGGAATTATTTAGACTAATCTGCTTTATTCAATTTGTTGTTTTCAGAATAGCAATAAACAAAGATATAATATAGTGATATCAAAGCTGAGAAAAAAATTTTTGAGCTAAGTTTAATCCATCTTCAACCAAAAACAAACAGAAAGGAACCAGTTCTAAATGATCAGTAGAAGTATAGACAGTTGTAACAAATGTAATATTAATTGAAGTGATATTGATATACATAGAAGTCAGTTACTAAAGGAATGGCAGTTTCTGTTTCTGTAGAAATATGGTAATCAAACACTGGTGTTTTTTTTTTCTGAAAATCTTACACAGTAATGTTTTTAAAAAAGGGTAATTTTCTTTTATTATTATATATGTACTTTTTTAATAAGGATAAATTTGTCAGTCCGAACGTGGTTAGTAGCTTTACAGGTAAAATATCAAACTTTTTTTCCTGGATAATTTATTGGCAGATTATGGAAAAAAAATTTTTTTTTAATTGTTATAAGCAAACATTTTTATACCCATGATGTAAAAAAAAATGAAATAGATTGGAATTCAATTTCTTTTTTAGAAGTTTACAACTATTATTCTGAACTGGTGCCACAGATTGTTCAAGGAAATGTGCAGCTTATAGATGAAGTGATAGAAAACCATGCCATCCACAATCAGAGGCTCACTAGTCTTCACAGCAGGTAGTGCACAAATTTCTTTCTGTCACCTAAACCCCTAGGATTTTGGATACCTACAGTACAGACAGACAGAAGCATTTGTCTTGTAGGCAGAACAGTCATATGTCGGTCATCCATTTTATATGTAAAAATCTAGGTATTTCAACTCATTTTCAATCAGAAAAACAAAATTCAGAATCCATTTCTGGTAAACTACAAAGGCAGTAGATGATGGTGGTAACCATTAATGGTTATTAATGTTTGTTCAAAGGTAATATGTTATTTATATCAAGTGGATATAATAATGTAAGTTATGTCTGAACATCCAAATGACATTGTTTCATGTTTTGATATTTTTTAATTCTGATTGGGTAATTTACTGATGCAATAAAGTTATTTGAGAAGTTAGATTTTGACAAGTTTTTTATACTTAGTAAATATGAAATATTATATGTAAAATAAAATTTAAATCTTGAAATAAAAATTCTTTTTTTTTTTAGCAACTTGATTGAGTTAATTCATATTCAGTGACTTCTGAATTTATAAGAATCTAAGGTCAGGAGAGAAATTATAAATTAACCACCAAATGAATTGGTTTATCAGTTTTACTGAATTTGACAAGACTCATTTATCACAATTTATTTGGTTTAGTATATTGTCTAGTCCAGGTGGCCCATTATTACTATTAGTATGTGGAATAAAAAATTTATTTTTAAAACTATCAGTTACAAAAAAAAAAACATAATTTGTCACTTAGGACACTATAGTTTTTCTCAATTTATTCCCATAAAATAAATAATTGTTGTCGTATTTGACACTTCATAAATTTTCATATTTTAAAACTAAATTAGCATTTTATTAATTTATGAATTTTTTTTTTTTTACATTATCAATTAGCTGACATTTTGTCATGATATACCATTGTGCCATTTTGACTAGCATATGAAGCATTGAGAAAAGAATATACTTAGAGAAGAACAAGACAGACAAAGAGAAAACAGGAACTAAGAGAGAGAGAGAGAGAGTGGTTATATTGACTTTGTTTTTCTCAGAGTTTATGTTCAATCCCTTATTTTTATTGTAAAATTTGCTAGAAATCCAAGACCTTTGTTCCCAAAACATTACTATCTTCCTCCTCTTTTTCATACAGAGCCCTACCATGTTAAGTTGACATCCTATTGCTACAATATGTAAATTTGCAGAGAATGCCAAATAAAGACAAACAGTAGAGTGAAATTCTCTCTCTTAGTATTTTGTCAAGCTACCTTTTGTAACACAATTAGCCTTAGTCTTGCTTGGCATAAGATCAACAAGATTTTGTATCATGGTCTGCTCTAGGTTCTCCCATGTCCATATGACAGCTTCCATTAATTCCATCATACTGGAAAACTATGGACAGGTTGCTCTATCCAGGCCCTTAATAGAATTCATATCAGGGCTTTAAGGTACCAGGGAATCTGAAGGCCTTTATTCCTTTTCCAGACTGTGGTCATATGAGATGTATGGCATGTAGTACTAGCATCCTGCTGGAAGAATTCTGTTTCTATTGGACAGAAGGGATTTCCTATGTGCTTCACATTCTCTGTAGCTAAGCTGGTGATGATGACATTTCTATTGTCCAGGTGTCACTGGTGGAGGCCTTCCAGGTAACTTTGCCACAGCAGTGACATTCACCTCAGTGACCACCTTGATATTATTGGCCACAGATCCAGAAACAATGTTGAGATCTTTGGCAATCTGGCATTGACTTTGGCCACACTTTAAAAGGTCTGATAGTGCATACTGGATTATCTGCCAACTTAGTTGTCCAATGTATACATGATCACACCTGAAATTGTAAATTTTGATGGGATACATTCATTCATGGAATAGCCAAAGTAATTCATTTGGCATCATCAGCTCATTTTCATGGAGCATAACAGCATGCTCCCCTTGACTTTGCATTGCCGTTGCATGCAAACTATTTCAGCAAAAATTCTTAATGTCTACAACTTACCATAGAATGAAACCAGTGAATCTAAGGAAGGAAGTCACACTGAGCTTAACAAATAAAAATATACTGTAGAAAAAAACAAAAAAAAAATTGGGTGAGTTTAACAGTTTCCATGATTTTATTGCAAAATAATCCTACTAGACTACTACAGTCAGAGGAATATCACTAATAAATTGGTGTGGAGTTAATACATTCTCATTAGATGTTGGTATAAATAGTGTCAAACAACTTATCCACTGTTTCTAAAGGTTGCTTTTTAACACTATTTTCATTTTGTTTATTAAGTGATGAGTAACAATTTCACAGCAAGCTGCTGTTGTCTCATTCATTGCATTGTTTAGATGGTTGATGAAGAGCAAACAAGTGATAGAGAAGAGAAAGATTCTAATTGCTTGTATTTTTTTTACACAGGTTTGTAAATGGCAGCACTTTGCTGCACACAGCAGCTTATTATGGGCATGTACCTGCAATCATGAGGTTACTAGAACTGGAGGTTGATGTAAATGTACGAGACTTCAAGGGTGCAACAGCACTACATCATGCTAAAGATGTTGACACTGTTGAGGTATGCTCTCTGCTGATACACTGATGAGTACAAAATATAATGAGATAATTGTTTATTCTGCTGTTTGGGCATATTTTTGTGGTTGAGTGCTATGTTTAATTTCATAGTTATAAGGATGCAGGAGCCCCTAGGGATGATGTGTAATTTGTTGTGATGCTTGTGTAACTTTTCGACATCTTTCATGGAAAAGTGAAAGGTATTCAGTGATTTACACTATTCTCTCACTGCAGCACAGCAGCCACTGACTGCAGTGATCAATGTGCAGATGTTCCTAGAATGATAGGCAAGCTCCAGCTCAATCACAAGTTGACTTAGCAACATAAAGTGACAGGAAATATTATGGCTTATCTTATGTGTTTGCATAACTTCCTTTGTAACTCTGCTAACCTGTGTGAAGATTTGATTATCAGTACAAAGAACAAGAAAGCCTGCATGAAATGTTACCTGGTCTGTGCTTGTAAATTAAACAAAAGATTGTGGCTTAATTAATCCCATTTCTCTCTCTGTGCAATGTTTGGAAATGTTCACATGTATCAGATAACCTCAAAGTAGTCGATCAGTTTCTTTCTTATTTCAATGAGTCTCACTGCTAAACGTTGTGTATCCAGATTGGGATGAAATACTATAAGGTGTGTAAATGCTGATCATTCACCAGGCTCATCATATTGTTATAGTGTAGTATAGTGGCTAGACCAGAGTAAGAAGCCATCCAACACAGCTTCTACTCACTCATCTTCATCTAATTTTGTGGCCAGTCAGCGAGTGATGTTTGCAAGGTAGAAAAATAGGAAATGTCTAATGGAATACATCTTTTAGCTATGAGAGTTATTTTTAAAAAACCAGCAGAGGTAATTAATAAAATGTAAACTCAGTAATCTACTTTTCTATATTTGTCAGTTGAAAAACATGAAGCTGCTGCTTTTTCTTATCTTATTAAAATTCTGAGTGTAATCTGCCTAATCCTCTTTTTGTATACACGTGCTGAAAATGGATTTTAATTTAAACTATTTTTAAAATGTATATTCATATAAATCAGTTACCTTCTAACAAATGTCCAAAATTAACTATCAATAAAATGTGGGTTTTTGTTTTGCAATTACAATCATCTTGGTAATTTAGCTGAAATTGTCCTATGTTTGGAGATCCTGAACTTTTGTCCCATTTTTCTTCTTCAGTCACCATCTACACGCTTGCACCTGAGTGTTGTTAGTATATATGTTTTAGTATTACCTATGCTTTTGTTAGTGGCACTGATCTCTGATATAAGCCACCATTTGTATATATATATATCACATCAAGAAATTTCTGACTCCAACAGCTTCACCAGAAAGGCAGGACATTTTATAACATGTATATCATTAGCTGTGGATGGGTTCTAAACCTAAACCTTTCTGTTTTCACCTGCTGTAACTGTTTATTTTCTGTTGTTTTGATAGGCGCTGTTGGAGGCTGGGGCTTGGATGAATGCTGCTGACCAAAAAGGAAATACACCTTTGCACATGAAATGCTTTGGTGTGGGCAACATGGAGACTTCTGACAAAGACAGTATTATGCTGCTATTAAATAAAGGGGCCAAAATGATGAAGCAAAATGCAGGGGTAGAGACTTTTTAGATTGCTTAACTGCAGTTTTTATTGTGTACACAGTAAGACGCTATTTGACGGTTTGAAAAATCTGGAGAAATATTTATATGTTGAATAGACCATTGTTGTAGTCTTATTCCCTGTTGCACCTTACCATTAATGTAGGCCAGGACCCAGAACACAAGCATAGCAGGAAAGAGGATGTGTGAGACAAACTAATAAGAATCTCCACTATAATTCTATATCTTTATATGTGGGAGGAAAGCCATGAAGAGGAGCAAGAAGAAACCATCTCAGGAGCTTTGCCAAGCTGCAGGAATCTAATTCTGGCTCTTGATCTTAGCGGTCCAGTGGGACTGAACTACGTACGGCCCCACCCACATTAAATGGGTATAACAGATGAAAAAAGATCCATAATCTTTTAAATGAAAGCTTACAAAATTATTTAAGTTTATGCATTTTTCAGTTTCTTGAAAAAGTTGGTTTGGTAATTAACTCTTTTTTTTTTTTTTTATAAATTTTATATGCTACATATAAACGCCATATTCTGTAATTTAGAATCTTTATTTTGATTACACAGGGCCTTCTTCCTATTCACTGTTGTGCCATGCAGGGTTACACTCAGCTCATATCCATGCTGCTTGATTTTGATGAGGACAGGGCCGTCATCAGAAAATTGAAGGATGAGTCTGAAAAGCTTCCTAGTCTTGTATATTTGGCTCTCACCAGCAGCTCCATCGACACGGCTCAGTGGTGAGTCCCTGGTTTGTTTCTTTAATGTGGTGAACCATTAGAACTAAACTTATTTTTTGAACTACTGATGCACTTTGCTGCAGTACAGGCTATATAACGTGGATCAAGTAAATTTTTCTACAAGAGCAATTAAATTTTCATGAAAAGTCTTCCTTGTTTTTAAAACACTGGTTTCATTATACAACCCCCCACCTCATCTACGCATGTACTAGGGCTGTAAGGCCTGGCTGAAAAAACATCGCCACAGCTTCTCTCAGCTTGCTTCGGCATCACTTAGGTCTCCACCCAGAGAAGATATCTGTGCTAGAACTCACTCAGTAGTCTGGTTGTTTGTTTTTCTTTCCTGAAACAATGGCATAGATTTTAGCTACAGTCTGATGCTATCCATAAATGCATTTTAAAATGCCACATTAAAGTGAAGGAATTTGAAACCAGCTTCTATTTGCTGATAATTAAAACAGTGCAAAACTACAGAAGTTGACAATATCCTGTTCATCTCCAGTAGAACTTGGTGACACAGTTGTAGACTCTGGCATAACATCCATGCAGAACGAGCGAAGACTGCCTGCCTGTGTTTAATTTGGAGGGATTAAGTATTTTTTATGTCATTGCATTGTGAGAACATTTAATTATCAGCAGAGAGAAATGCATTTCAGATAAAACACGCACACCTGCTATCTTTAAGAACTGAATAAAGCAAGGAAGATAATTAGCTATTTCTAGGAATCTTAAGAAATTTATTGCAAAATATCTCTTTTACTTATGCTACCATATACACTGGTTGTATTTTATAATTTTATGATGTATCCAGATTTCTAACTTAGTCAAATACCTGATAAAATATATTGCTTTCATGGATACCCAGAAAGATATCCCTTGTGTTTTCTGTGTAATAGTACAAACTCTTCATCTTTGTTTCCTAGGCTGCTCAATAATGGGCTTCAGTTCAAACCCAATGAAGAAAACACATTCTTAAGAAAGATTTTGACAGAGGAGATCAGACTGTAACTATGAACCCATCTTTTCTTCTGTTTTTTGTATGAACATTTATCAGACCTGTAATGATTTTTAAGAAAAGGATTTGAGTACAGCAAGACATCAAAATTTGAAATGAAACAAAATGGAAAATTTTTAAACCATATATTAAACTCAAGTATCTCAATAAAACAATTAAACAGCCAAATAAAAACGAAAAAAAATCAACTATTCAGTTATTTTTCTGCTTTCCTTGTATTATTGGTTAATTGTGTATATAGATTTAATCGAAAGTTTTGACATTACTCTTTAGTTTAGCTTTGATTTTGACTTAAATTATAGTTGTAAATCTTGAAGTTATTGTTTTTTGTTCCTTTTGCTTTTAAATTTAACACACAAATATGATGACTTAAGTATAATAGTTGACTTGTGTAGTTCACAGAGAGATGCCGTAGTAGAATTTCTGCTGGAGAATGGAGCAGATGCACATACTAAATTTCCAGATGGAAACTTGTAAGTTGCAGTTACACTTTCATTTTTTTGATGAAACTAAAAGCTTCTTGTTTGTTGACACACTGAAGTCAAATCACATTTATGCTGCTCTCCTTATGGGCCCTGTTGCTGAATTCTTCGTATCTGCTAATGTATAACCCCTGATATTATGATTGTACATTATTTCTATAGTAATGTTTAGTTCAAGGTTTCTAGGGGAAGTAAAATATTGCTTTAAATTTATATATACCACTATCACTATGCTATATATTTGGTGATAGTTTTATTCCATTTATTCACAATTTTTGTGGCTAAAAATATTTTCTGCAATATTGTTCATTTTCATTGTCCACTTGCTCAAAGCCTTAATTATTCTGAAACATTTCTTAAAAGATTAAAATTCACTATGTTAAGTGTGTGCAGTCTATAAAATTTAATTTTAATTTGTTTCCTGAATAGTATATTTAGTAAAATATAAAACTATATATGTTATGGTATTGATTACTTTGTTTTCTTTAAAGTAATATGCTAGCAGTGACTTGCCATTACCATTGGGTGAATTAGTTCTAAATGTCACCACCAGTACTGAATAAACTTTGTGGTATTCTATGCACTCGCAAAAATTGTATTAGCATTCAGTTTAAGGTTCACTGAAAATTAAGCTGCATCATTACGACTGGGATATAATGTTTAAAAAATGCTCCAAACTCTTTAATAAAGAATCTGTTTATAATCTTATATAAACACACACACACACATACATAACATGAATGTACGGGGTGATCAGAAAGTAACTATGCACTGGAGTGTATTTGTAATCATTTTTTATCCTCCTCCTTGTGCTTTGTTGTTTTGTACTGTAGTTCCCAAAATGACCAACAGGTATTGGCAGTAAATTTTCAAAAGTGAAACGTGATTTTTGTGATTGTAATTTTTGTGTTATAGTTCCTTCAATCACCAAACAAATCTTTCTCATTGAGAAAGTGTATGCGAATAACAGTAAATACACCACAAGAGTTCAAAATGAGTTCGTACAAGAATTTCCTGATGCAAAGCTTCTGAACAGAAACACTGTAAGGGCATTGATTAGCAAATTTGAAGATACTGGTTCAGTTGAGGACTATCAATGATCAGGTCGGCCAAAAGTGTTGGACGAGGAGAAGCTGTCAAAAATTTCAGATGCAATACTTCAGAGCCCTTCAAAATCGCTGCGCTGACTTTCCCAACAAGCAAATGTTTCATATGGGAGCGCGTATACTGCTCTAAAGGAGTTAAATTTTTACCAATATAAAGTGCAGGTTGTGCACGAATTGAAAGCTGCAGATCACAGTAAGTGAGTTTAATATTGCAACTGGTTTAAGAATTTTACTGATGTAGATGGCGATGACATATTGGATACAAATTTTTTTTTGATGGATGCTGGATTCATCTTTCTGGATATGCTAATAGCCAGAACACCAGAATTTGGTCTACTTCTAACCCACATGAACTGTTTGAGAAACCGCTTCATCAGTATATGGGTGGCTATATCAAGGAAACACATTATTGGGCCTATATTTTTTGAAAAACCATCAATTCAGAGCATTATTCTAATGACATACTGTATCCTTTTATTGGTAAGTTAGACGAAGAAGAGATCGATGATGCCTACTTCCAGCAGGACGGAGCCACCACTCACACATCTGCTCAAGTGATGAAACTGCTGGAAGAAGCGTTCGGTGATCGGCTGATATCAAAAGGAGTTTTGCCTGCACACTCTCCTGACATGCTCCTTGACTTTTACCTGTGGGGGAAAGCGGAGGTCTTTGAAAATAATCCACATTCCATCAATGAATGGAAGCAAAATGTCATCAATTTCATTAGAGGAACAACGTCTGAAGAATTTAAACCGTTTTTGAGAATATGAAAAAATGTGGAAAAATGTTTAAATGTAAGTGGGGCTCATTTTCAGCATTTATTGTAATACTTTACTGTGAGAGTTAATGTACTTTTTGATCACCCTGTAGTTACTTTTGAATATTCAAAATAACTATTTCCACAATCTCTTAATTTAATTTGGCTTTAAAAAGTGCACACTTACAGATATTAATGAAAGGTTAAAAAAACACAACATGCTGATGATGATTAGTTTTTCTGTCAGCTGATTTTACCAGGTTTGTTGCGATTAGTTCAGGATGCATGACTAAGTTCATTGTCTTTCTACAGCCCGCTCCACTATGCAGCTTGCTTGGAAAGTTCCCAGCTCTTAGACCTACTCCTGCAACACGGTGCATATATTGATGCTGAGAATGCAGACAGATGCACTCCACTGTTCTGTGCCGTCACGTCTCACAACATACCTGCCGCCTCACTACTGATCAGCAGGGGAGCAAGCATCATACAGAAGAATGCACAAGGTTTGCTGAATATAAAGTTACTATTTCTGCACAGTAGATTTCTAAGAGTTGTTAGAAAATAAGTAGTTATTCTCCAAGAAATGGGGAGCCAAAAAAATATTTCACACCTTGTTGTGTGTACGTTCTCTGGTTTGCACCTGCATAACTTCCAAAAACTGATGAATTCCAATTTCCTTCCTTTTTTATTCAAGGTTAATTTAACAGCTAATAAGATTATTTACTGCTGGAGTGTAAGTAAAGGTTCCTGCCTCTCATGTTAGCGATGCAGTTTGAAGTCTGAATACCTGTCTAAAGGACATCCTCTATCGATAGGATCAAATCAGGAAACAAGAACGAATTCCCTTTTTTTACATTCTTTGCTAGAATTCAGAGGATGTGGTCCCTCCCCCCACATTGGTAATACATGAATTCTAGCAGTGGGCAATAAAGTTCATTGTCTTATCAAGGATGTTTGCAGCAGGGAGGTGACAAGTCTTCCTAGAACATCCCAAATATGCTGGCCATATTATACAGGTAAACATTTTGGTCTTGAAGATGTAGGTTGGTTACATGTGCCCTCCCTGTGTGGATGAGTATTATTGTCCATTGAGATAAAGTTATCTACATATGGGCTGAATCTCATTGCAAACAGGCATCTCCATGAAACTCACTCATGTCTATACATGCACACAATGAAATTCCTGCCCAGGTTATCACATCATCATAGTGATCCCTTTTCATTTTCTCTCCAGATGAGTACATTAAAGGCTAAATCTTTCCTCAGAGAATATGGCTCCAGTCAAGTGGTGTACAAGTGATGTGTTCTTGCCACCAGGTCAAGGAAATACAAACCTATTTCATGCAGCTTCCTGCATATGGCTGAAACTGATACCAACCTCCCTGTGGATGCAGAGAGATCAGAAGCAAGTTGGGTCAGTGCTGAAGTCCTGATGAAGTGATCATCTACTAGAGTTGTGACACATGATCAATCTTAAACTGCTCTTCAGACAATATCTCCCCGCATTTGAAATTGTCTCCATAGCCAATAAAATCTACATTTCTGATCACATTTAGCTATTCCAGCACCTGGATCCACGTCTATCCAGCATCTATCCTACCTGTCAAGCCAAAATAGATACAGATACAACCTCCTTTAAAATATTTTTACAGCAAACCTAATTTAAATGTTTGTTTGTTAGATCTGGAGAGTTTGTGATGAACATCTGGTGAATAAAACTCTCTTAACTTTTGGAAACCACTGCAGTATGCAGACAAACATGATTTTTCTCTGGCAAATTAACTGGATAATTTTAAAAACTAACATTTTGTTTGTTTCAGGTTTTAATCCCTTAGATCTCATACCAGATTACGATGAATGGATAAACTCTGGTTACTTCACTAAACAAATTCAGGCCACATTCAGAGGTAAGTAACATTTTTCAGTGTATAAGTCGATACTTTTTTCCTGCAAGGGCCTGACCAAATCATGATATCAGGAACACGACCCTTAAGTACCAGGGGGAAATTTATGTATGATTGTGTACGTGTGGGTGCATGCTGACTCAGATTCAGTTACCTCCCTTTTATTTAGTGCATAGGGGGGCACAAGTATCTCAGATTCAGTTACCTCCCTTTTATTTACTGCATAGGGGGGCTTCAATTTGCCAAAGTTGAAAAAAAAATCATCAACCCTTACTTGAAAATTCCTGATATAGAGAAAAGGAAAGAGTATACTGCAGCTTTAATGGTGGAAATATAGCAGCAGAACGGCAATATGGCGTTAGTGAGAAATGTGTTCGTGATTGGCAAAAAGCGAAGGATTCATTATGACAGACTGAAAAAAGCAAAAAATCAAACCGTGGTTGCAAAGCTGGATGGACCAATGTCGAAAATCAGCCTGAAGACTTTGTTTTGACACAACACTGTATTCTGTGGATAAATACAATCCAATTACAAATGAAAGCCCCAATAAATTGCCGAAGAGATTGGGATACCAAATTTTAAAGATCTGTCATGGTGTTTTTGTTTTGTGACAAGAAAATGACTCAGCATTCGACAACGCGCAAAAACTGTTAGCAGATTTTCAGGAAAAGCTTGAACATTTTTGTAAGTTCATACAAAATGAGATTGAAGAGAGTGCCATTAACATAACCAATATAACAAATATGGACAGAGTTCCTCTAACATTCGATATACACCACTGTTTATAACCTCGACAGAAATTTAATACCGTTATGATTGTACTATTGACTTGTATGTGAATGAAGGCTTGGAAAACAGGAGTATTGGCCTTTTCTACTTATAATCCGAAAAACATTTTCTACTTGGGTTGCATATTTGTTTTACAGCTTATAATCTGAAACTTGCAAAAAACTTGGTTCAGGCCATTGGAAATAAAGTTAAGATGAGTGCTTCTCAGTGCCTAGAATCTGATGTCTTACCAAGACCGAAAAAGTACCAGGGAAGGTCAAGGTCTGCCTCCCACACACGGACATTTACCTCCCCATCATGGAAAGTCAACTGCAGTAGGTCGTATGATTTTATGAACTTTAGATCTTGAATAACAACTACGTAGTAGCCATCATCTAAAATGCCATGTACTTACAGCTTATTTAAAGAAATCTGTACTCTTTTCTTGTTGATCAGATTAAATTTTAATATTGCATCACTACATTCTGTTTGGATAATGGCATCTAAACCTGAGTAAATATTGATGGATTTTCTTAGTTTTGTATCGAGTATACTTATACCTATAAAGGATGATTTCGGAGGCAAACTCCTTAAAATAAAATAATTTTTCAGTTTTTCCTATTGTACGAGGTCTGTCCAAACTTTTAAAACACCGGCGCAACTGCAGTGCTGTGTATCGGTGACCTTGATCTTCAGTCTAATAATAGCCATCGGTCTACACGCACTGGAATGAATGTATGTTTAGTGCACTTGAACAAAGTGTTTGTGTGAAATTCTGTTTCAAATTGGGAAAAACTTTTACGGAGACTTTTCTAATGTTGCAACAGGCCTATGGGGAGGATTGTTTGAGCTGTACGCAATGTCACGAGTGGTGCCAGCGTTTCAAGTCAGGAAGAACATCCACCAAAGACAATCCCAGATCTGGACGACCTCCCATTGATTGAGAGAGTGTGTGCTGTGATCCATGGAAATCGACACCTGACTGTCCGTGAACTTTCTGAAGAAGTAGGCAGCTGTAAAAGTTCGTTCCACATGATTATAAAAGAAAAATTGGACATGCATCGTGTAGCCACAGAATTTGTGCCGTGTCTGCTGACAGATGAACAAAAGGAGAACTGAGTCACAGTCAGTCAGGAGCTCTTTGATCATTTGAATGCTGATGAAAGCTTTCTGAAAAGCGACGAAACGTGGGTGTACGGCTACAATGTTGAAACAAAAAGGCAGTTGTCATCACGAGTTTTACTTGGATGTCCTGAGGCATGGAAAAACAAAACCTGGATGCTGCACAGTGACAGAGCATGAGACGACTCTCGACTCCCAGCTGCCCTACTTTCCTGATTTGGCCCATTGATTTCAGACGACAGAAGAGATCAAAGAAAATTCACTACAAGAACTGCGTACTATCCCTGAAAACGTGTTCCAGGAGCGGTGTATCAACAGTGGAGGAAACAAGTCTGATTAAATAGTAAGTATAGCCATAAATTTGTTTTTTTGGACAGACCTCGTATACACTAATCCTGATCTTGATATAACAGTAGATCTAAAGCCTATTAACTAACTTAAAAATTCATCACATAGGTGATGCGCATAACCAAAGATACTCTAATTTCCTGATTAGCAGTAAACAAAACTCTTTTTTTTTTTAAATCATTTTATTCCAAAACAGAAATTGAAATCGAACTGAATGCAGAGTAAATTCCAGCACATCAGTCGCCTGTTCCTTGTAGGATGTTCTGTAAATCTCAATATTAGAAATGATAAGGAAAACTTAGCCATTTCTACATAAAAGCAAACTGCTAACATTTAAAAATTCTTCTAAACTACAGTACTGCAAGTACATTTTTAAGTTGATTTACTTTACTTTGGCTCTAGCAAAAACAATGGAAATTCTTAATTACCTCTGGTGCCAGATGTGGAATGTATTACTGAGGGATCCCTTATTTAAAAAAAAAAAGGTTACGACTTTTAAGTAACTTTTATCATAGTTATGCTAATAATATTAACAAAGTAGATTTATAGAAATCAGACTCCGCCCCACAAGTTAAAGTGAAATACTGAAAGAAAAACAAAGCATCATCCATGTTTAAAAATAATTTTAGAAACTACATCAAAGCAGATTAGGAGGTGAAATTATTTAATTATAATTTTAGTTCCCTACAAGTGGTGAATGAAATGAAAGAACCCTAAAGCTACTACGGTATGTCCAATATACTTCATCAGTTTTTGCACTGTGCTTTCTTTTGGAACAGTCAGTACATGGATTGTTTGTTTCAAAGCTGTAATATATAAAAAAGTTTCTATTATAATTTGGTACTATTTGAATATCAAATTAATAATAGTTTTAAAAATGCATCAGATGGTTTAAAATTTCTTAGAATGGGATCTTGCCTTGTCACTGGGATCCATCCAGAATGTCATCCTGCCATACATGGTAGTATTCAAACCCCATGTTAGTCCTTAAAATCTACGACCCCTAAATCGTCTTCTACCACGCCCACCTCTGTTGTAGCCTCCATATGACCCCCTTTGCCAAACCTGACCACCTGAAAAACAAAGGTGTAGATCAGAAATGAGGTCCCTTTACATTTCTTCATTGTAGTAAAAATTATTATAACTCAATATTAAAGGTTGCTATGAACTTGAAAATATAAGTAGTGTTGTAAAATTAAAATAAACAAATTATAGTTTCCTATTTTACCTATTGGAAAAGATCCAGCCTTGTTACTGTACTTGCCACCAGGTGGAGCATACAATGCTCTATCTTGCTTTGAAATTTTTTTATTCCCAAGATCTGCATCACTGTTGCTGCGTTTTGTACTACTAATAAAAAAAAATAATTTATTACTTCTCCCATCTATGCTGAAATATTAGTTGTTTTATTATTCAAGACTAAAGTCTTAAGTGACAAACAAAGTTCCAGCTGCTGATTTGACAGAAGACATTAATGCCCTAAAAGGGGGTAACTTTAAATATTATATTAGCTAGTTTAGTAAATTTATTATTTTACAAATACAGTACCTACTTTGGAGTAAAAAATTACACTGATTAATTGTTCTGCGGAGAAGAACTAAGAAATTTACTCACCCAACAGATGCAGGGCTTGTGGCGGCCTGCAATATCAAAATTAAATAAATGGTAATGGCGTAGGATAAGATGGAAGAAACAATAACCAACTTGGGTTCCAAAAGGTACAGGATTTAAGAGCATAAACTTTGTCCAACATTTGTCATGCATGAGACTAGTTCATTACCAAACACTTTTCATCAACCTTCTGGAGAACAATGCAATAATTAATGCAGCATACTACTGTAATACTCTGCAAAAGGTACAATTTTCAAGAGTCCAGGTCTAGCCAGGACAGTTCCTGTTACAAGGTAACATAGACAGTCAGGCTCCCTAAATCTCTCTATAGTGCAGAACTGGTGCAGTCTGACTTAGCAAAAATTTGACTACCTGGTAAACAAATAAAAACATTAGGTGTAAATTTAAGCATTGTAGTACACTATAATAATCTTCCTGGATTTCTAGGACAATACACAATTCTGGTAAGGGAACATTTTGCCCATCCTATGTCATGTGGGTTCCAACACTTTGAATTCAGTAGGAAAAAAAAAAATCTTTACTATAACTCTTCTTCAAATGTTTGGGGCAAGGACAATGTCAAGAAGGTATGCCAAACCGAGCTGATGGCTTTGGTAGTCCAGAAGTCTAACCACTGGAGTACCAGCAGTCAGCTCTCATTTATCCGGGGTAATGATGATACGATGAGAAACCCCAGATGAAACATATAACACATGTAAAGTAGGCTATAAGAATATATATATTTACATTGAAATGTAGAATGAAGTTGTAAACTAAACAAAAATACATTACCATGAGAAAAATAAAGATCTGCATTTTTTTTGTTGAGTATCAGGGTTTTGTTTCATTGAATGGCTTTCCTTATTGATATTTGTACAAATAGTTTGTCAGTCATCAAGCAGATTTTCAACATAGATAAGTGGTACTGTGGCAGATATATACATATGATGCTCAGTAATAAACTCTTGCTGCTCGAATTAGCTGTTTGTCCTTGAGCTCACTTCACAATCTCGTCAGGTTCACGACAATGAATTCTTCAATATTTTCAGCAGGATCATTTTAGCAATCTTCTAACCACTGCAAAATTGCTGTTAAGATGAAATTTCCTCAGTCTTTGTCATCATAACGTGTTTCTGTAGAGGCCAGTTCACAGTTTACCTATATTGGCATGACATGGTTAATCCACAACCTAGATAGTCTACTCTAGACTGTGTATCATAAACTATAAAAATCAAACAAGCATTTTAAAAGTGTTGGGCAACTTACATTAACAGGTTTCCATGACAACAGTACAGATGATTTGTATGCAGGAGGGTTGTGAAACAGATCTTTGATCAGCGTGTTAATGTTGGACGTAATTTTTAAAGCCATCACTTTTATTTTGTTCTGGAAAAAACATTAAAATAAATTAGAAGCAATTCCAAATAGTTTTCAAACCACATTTATAAGAAAGCAAGTTTAGAAATTCTAACCCATGTTGACGATCTTGTCTGATAATAAAAATTGCAAAGATTGCTTAGTTTAGCCATGCATTCATTGTAAATAACAAGAACTAGACAAAGACCTGCTTACCAATGGAATAAATTGCAAGGTAAAACCCCAAATGGTTAATCAGCTTCAGCTGGCTGGGCAATTCTAGTGAGTACCTTGCTCCACGAGAGATATTTTGTTTGGATTCCCTCTCATTCTTTTGCTGTTATGGGTTACCAACTAAACTCAACTTTTGAAACATATGAAGAAAAAATATGCAGAATTGATTTTCCATATCAAATAATAGATATTTTGTGATTAGGAATACACAATAAAAATATTCGGTCTCACTGAGGAAAAATATCAGATTTAATAAATCATTTGTGCAACTTAGAAATTTGTGTAGATTTGGAAATCATTTAAAATTCAATTATCAATAAACCACAAAAATGTACACAAAATGTGACAATTTTCAAGACAAAACCGAAGGTTTCTAAAAACAACAACATAATAATAATATGCTCATCCGAACTTTAGTGGAGGTAAAATATGCAATTTCACACAATGCCAGCTCCCATCTGTAACCTAAGATAAATTTATAGTAAATCATTTTCGGTATTATGAAAGTGACAGCAATAAATAACTAAAATGTGTCCAACAAAGAATTGTGCTTTAAGTAGACAGACAAGATTATAAACTACAACTGCCAGAATATCTTTTTACCAAATACAGTTTTAGACCCTGATTGTCAAGTGAATCATTGTTATTCTATTACTATTTTTAAATTAACAAAAAGAAAAACCCATGTAAATAGCCAGCAAGTTTGTGTTTTATTATTGCTTACCAGAAATAAATAGCAGCAGCAAGACAGAAAATGATAGAAATGTTTTTAAAGTCAGTGCTGGAGCAACATCCGCAGCAGGATGTTCTATACCATCACCAACAAAGCACTGAAACCTGAACTGATTGTGTGGATGTGCTGGGGTTAGCGGAGTGAATATTTCCTGTGCCGATTTTCTTTATACCCAGTGAAAATTCCTTCCTTTCCATATACACCATCTATTGGAAGGATTTTCTATTTTTTTAATGTATGGCAGCAGATAGCATCCTAGACAATATCTCTGGGAAAAAACAATGAACACCAACCTCATCTGTTTTTAGAGCCTCTCCTGCTTTCCCATGTAACGCTGTTCGTAACTGCTTGATGTACACCTGAACTCCTCTAGCAAAGTACTGTAGCCTGAAATTTAAAAAAGGTTTTGACTATCCTTTCTGGAGACAGAAAGTGTTGGCAATACCGACAGTTGACACATTCCATTGCAAAAAATAAAAAAAATTTTTTTAAAAATACACACTACAGGAAAATCTTTTTAGAATTTTAACTTGCAGATATATCGCGATTTTGGCTGCGTATCTGTTCATTGTATTTACAACATAAGAAATGCCAACTACTGTAGCTACTTTTTAAGTTCCAACAGGTTGGGTTGTAAGGATTTGCACAACCAATTTAAATAAATTTTGCCAGTTTATTGTATTTCAGAAACCTTTATTTTCATCCTTTTTACACAGCCAAACAAAATCAGAATATAAGCTTCTAAACGTTAGAATTATTTTCTTCCACTATAAAAGAAATACTAAATCAAAAGAACTCACCTAACTTTAAAATCTTTTAAC
Organism: Nautilus pompilius; assembly: GCA_018389105.1. Lineage (NCBI taxonomy): Eukaryota > Metazoa > Mollusca > Cephalopoda > Nautilida > Nautilidae > Nautilus > Nautilus pompilius. The sequence goes on from JACATO010001009.1 coordinate 1,349,815, forward strand.
CTGTCAGCATTTGCATCATCTGTTAGAAAACCCGGAGATTTTCGTCCCAATTGATGGAAGGCAAACATTAAACACTCTACACAAGAGAACTGCAGTTTGGGTTCTTCTATTCCAGTTGCTATTTCATCTTTTTCTTCAGACATTGGTAAGGGCATATACTCCTACAAGGGAGAAATGCCACCTGGTTATTGTAGAATTGAACAAGCAAAGTTATTTACTAAACTGAACTAAATAAAAAAAACCTGCTATATTTAGAAAATAAGTGTCATCAATAATCAAAACATGCACTATACTTTCAGTAAAGGGGACTTTATAGTGTGTACAATAATAATGTCTTTCAAATACACTCAGTGCTTCTAATGGACTCCACTCCTTCAATGAATTTTGGCCCACCATTCACAGAATCCTCAGGAGAGTTGGCTTAGCAGGGGGTACAGTCCCCATCCTCGATCAGCTTAGAAGTGCGTGCTGATGAAAATGTTGAAGAGACTTTTAGGTCAGGTTTACAATAATAAATATGATGCATTTGAAAAATTCATGTCGAATGTTGTTTCGAAAACCAATATTTTAACAGTATACCATCCATTTTTTTTTTTAAAAAGGAAGTTTTAAAAGGAAAGATTGCAGAATCAGTTAGAAAGTGGAATTTTACTATTAATATCAGCAACAGAATATTTAAGAAACACTGTAAATTTTAAAATATCTCAATGCATTGATTTATATAAAATTTTGCACAGCTAAAATATACAAAATATTGTTTTTCCATTCCCACTAATTAAAGGACAAACAGAGTTACATATACAAGCAGAATAATTTCTGGCTCAGTGTTTCACAGTATGACTAAAATTCTCATTACATAGAACACAATTTTCCAATTACATGAAAATATTTAGTCCTTTTTGCCAGCTGCTCAAACCGAAAAAAATCTCTACATCTGCGCCCCACATACCAAGCCAATTTTACAAAATAAAAAAGTGTCAGCCCTTCCTTGGTTATCAATTACTATGCTATGAAAAGGAAAATTACAAGGAGCTCCAATGACCTTTTTGCTACAAAATCACTTGTTATATCAAGACAACTAAAGTAGCACTCACATAAACCCAAACCAACCAAAGTTTTTTTTTCAGATCCTGTCTTACTCTTCACTTACCACACACTGCAAGTGTTATCAAGCTACAATTACAGAATTCAGTTTTTCAAGCAACGGAGGTTGGTAATTTTGCATTGTGGTTACCATCTCTCTGAGGAAAATCACTAGTTTTTAAACAATCTTCTCGCTAGAAAATTTGTTTGTTAGAATTTTAAAATTAGATCTCTCATCCATGAGAGCAAACTTTCATCATTTTGCAGTCTTTCTATTATATCTGAAATACAGAAATTCCATTATTTACATCACACACCATGCTAGCAGTTGCAAAGCAGATTTCAACGCTGGAAGCTAAAACAGCTGATTGATGATCTTCCATGCCATAACCAATTCAGTTTTTATCATCATCATCTCCCAAAAACATTACTTTGGTGTCATTTAATTGTTGTCCTAGTTATTTTTCACAAAATGAAAATAAAGTTTTAAAATTATTTAAACAAGTGTGTAACCATTATTTCAGAATATCAGTTTAATAAGAATGTGGGAAAAGGTATCACAGCATATATCAGGATCTAGATCACATGATTTAGTTAATCAGAGATCAGATCTCTGTTTAGAGTAAGTAAATTTATTCAGTTAAATTGCTGACCATTTTTTGCATTTGGAACTATTCGCAGCTTCCTTAGAAGAACTTTACAAACAAACACTATGGCAGTAGATGAAAAAAGTTTGCAAAGATATCTGAAGCAGAAATTTGACACACACACATTAGCATAATCTTATTTCCAAATCATTTCTGATGTAAACTTCCATGGTTTGAACAAAGTAAATTAACAAAAACTCACAAGTAGTTTTTCATACACTTTATCTATTCTGTCTTCTATGTCCTCTATATCTCCAGCAAACTCAGATATTTCAGCAAAATGTTTCAGCATATCTAATTGCACATTGATTCCAACTTCTGTAGCAGCTAAACTGGACAGTACAGGAAACACCTGATCACACATGTAGATAACAAACACTTTTGAATGGACATTTTTCTGAAATGAAAAGATATGAAGATGGCGGATTCATAGAATGATTTTAAAAAAGTAACATAAACAAAGAAATATCCTCAAATTTTTTAGCAATGCTAAAAAGATTTTAAAAAAAATCACCCTATATGTTAACTGGAACCATTTTGCTAATAATCCATTAAATATTTTGATGCAAAGTCAAATTAAATTCAGTATATTACCTTTTATGTGTGATTTTTTAATTAGGGTAAAGTAGTTCTAGTTAGATTACACTGTGCAACACTCAAAAAAGTACGAGTCATCTGTGGCCATCTTTATATGCAAAATTACATGGGAAATCCATTTCTGGCCTTCTTTTTGTTAAATTAGGCATGGTTTTTACAGAATTGTCACTGTATACCCTTTTTGTTATTATCATTAAATAAAATATTTTATTTAATTTAATATTAATTTATTTGCTTATTTTAATGTGTGCTCACATTTAATTGAGTTGATCACTTCATACTTTATACCTCAAGGCTTCAAGAACGTAATCTTCTTGAGAAAGGAGTGAAAATAACACTGTACAGAAAACGTACAGAGGATCTACTTGCATTATTCACCATGAAGGGTGACTTATGCTTTTGTAATGACATCACTGAACTTTTTGAGCAACTGGAAATTCCATACGATATAACCAACTGGCGACTTTTCATAGATGCATCCAAGAACAGCATCAAAGCTGTTCTGCTACACAATGGTAACACTCTGCCTTCTGTTCCCATAGCTTATAGCACAACCATGAAAGAATCATATGAAAATCTGAAAGCAATTCTAACAAGCATACAGTATGATGACCATAACTGGCATATTTGTGCAGATTTTAAGGTTGTGGCCATGCTTACTGGCCTACAGCTTGGCTATACTAAATTTTGCTGCTTCCTGTGCTTATGGAATTCCAGAGCAAGAGCGGAACATTATGTACGCAAGGATTGGCCGATCCGAGATGAAATTGAGCAAGGAAAACACAACATTATGCACAAACCACTTGTAAAAAGTGATAGAATTATTTTACCACCTTTGCATATTAAACTTGGTTTGTTCAAGCAATTTGTGAAAGCCTTGGACAAGGAATCCTCCGCATTTGCATACCTTGCACAAAAGTTCCCTTCCCTGAGTCAAGCTAAAATTAAGGAAGGTGTCTTCATAGGTCCCCAAATTCGAAAAATTGTACTTGATGAAACCTTCATCACACATCTCATGAGAAAAGAGAAGCTTGCCTTTGAATCATTCAAGGAAGTTTGCGATAACTTCCTAGGCAAACATCGTTCAAAAGACTATGTGCAAGTTGTGAATGATCTGCTGAGTCATTACCATGACATGGGATGTAACATGTCTCTAAAAGTTCATGTGCTCCACTCTCATTTGGATTTTTTTGCGGAAAATCTTGGTGATGTGAGTGATGAACATGGCGAGATTTCATCAGGATATATCAGTGATGGAGCGACGATTCAAAGGAAAATGGAACCCTGGCATGTTGGCAGACTACTGCTGGGGTATAAAAACAGAAGATCACACTCCACACAAAAGGGTTAGAAGGACAAAGGTTGTTTAAATTGACATGTGTGTATTTTTAATTCATAACCAATAAATGTTTTGTTATACCAACTAAATTTTTGTTTTGTTTTTTGTAATATTCAGTATTTACAATGTTGTGTTACGCAATATTATACAGTATATTATAAAACATATGGTTCATGGCACAGGAAAACGGTGCCTAATCTGGATAAATAAAGGTCAGATTCAGAATCAGGACAATTTTTTGACCCAGAAACAAGTCTTACTTAACTTGTACTTTTTTTGAACCTGTAATTTGTTGTACAGTGTTATTGCAATATCATTTTTACAGTATCTACAAAGCAAATTATATAAATTCAATGTCTAAATTAATTTAAATAATTATTTTTTTTGTTACTTAAGAAAAAATAATCACAAAAAATGCATTTGACAGAAATACAAATAATTAGTTAAACTGACAGTATTACAGCAAATTATCAACATTAAGTTAATATTATCTTCAAAAAAAAAACTAAAATAATTAAATAAAAATGCAGGTATCACTTACAGAAAACAAGGGAAGAGACTGCTTAATGCACTGCATTAGTCTGTCAACACAATCTGCATCTTCTGGCTGAAATGTATAATTTTTTCTGTCTACATTTCAACTGGTCATTGCTTTACTAAAAGATTTTTAATATCATCAAAAAGAGCAAATTTTTTTCAGCCTTTTGTCCTTGCAAACCATTTAAGATGAAAAACTGGTTTGAAAAAACCAGGTCAGCACATTCACTAATAAACAAGCCACAATCACACACGGCCCAAATTTCAACAAGATGACATATCGAATGTATCTGGAATGCTCAAAGTAAGTTTCACATATTTATTCTTTATTAATTACTATTGTCCCTGCTTAGAACTCAAAACCACAATTTTTATCAAAAATACATACCCTATTAAATTTCCAGTCGACTCAGCAAACTTAAATGAAATATCAGTAATTAACATAAATTAAATGAACTTGTAAGCATCATTTTCCAAATGTACCTAATAGGAGAGCAGACTTCTGGTTCAAGACTAGACTTTATTCAGTATCACTGTTAATAGGATTATCACTATGGTAAATTACATTATTCTAGCAAATCCAGTAGATGAGTTGCTTCAAATATTAGTGAGACTCTAGCAGACAGAAGAAACCCAGCTGGTAGAAAGTAAAGATGATTGACTAACTCCAGTAGACATATGAATTCACTTTATTATTTAATTTTACTGTCTGTATAATTTATCACTTTTATTTTAAAACAAAAATGATCTCCGTGATTGGTTGAGAGTATTAGCACTAGCCCTACCCCATTCAGTTCTGACTGCTGATTAACAGAACTCATTTCACACTGCAGTGCCTGTCTATCAGACAGATTTTTATTACTGCAAACCAATTCAATCACTCATTAAAAATATATAAAGATAGAAATACAAAGACACCACAATATGAACCTACTTTCTTTATTACCCAGATAAAAAGAATTTAAATTGGTTACATTTTTTACTCTGAAGCTGATGAGGATCATCAGCTGTATATTATTATTTTGCAGTATCTCACACACACACACATCCTGACTATAGCAATATTAGCCGTATCAGGGGTTCATAACCAAGGTTAGCAATTTGCTGCAAAACAATGAAGATATATGCATTTTGAGATAAAATCAGAGAGCGGTAACATACATTTAAAAAAGTACTAAAAATCGAACTTACACAGTAATTACATCTCTTTTTTTTTGAGGAAAAAGTATCCAAAATTGACTGCCTCAAATTTTTCACTTTTTTTCTGATACACAATTCATTCCTATTGATTAGTTCAGAGAGTTTCTCAGTTAAGGGTAAAGACTACGTGAAAATGCATGCAGTTTATATTGATTTCTTAGCCTTTTAAGGATTAAACCACATCTCCATCAGAAGTTAATTAGCAATTTCGTTAAGCTTCGTTTCTGTACGTGCAGTTTTCAAAATCACCACCAGCATCACTCCAAACAGCCTGCCATGTACTTTTCTGTCACATGCTCCCATGCTTTCCTTAAGGGGCATGGCTCGCAGAATAACCATTTTAAAGTGATTTTTTCATTGTCCATAAATTCCAAGAAAGAACTTCCTATATTGGACTTAAATAACCGGATCACACCTTAGTCCATTGGTATGCTAGTGGAATTGGGAAAAAGTACAGTTCAACTCAGTAATTTTGGTATGTGCTGGGCAATTGTCAGTAAATAACACATCCTTTCAGAGCTGTGATTGCGTCTTTCTGTCAAAAGTTCTAAATCATTCAATCCAGAAGTCATTGGCAATCCATGCTTTTTTGGGTTGACAAGTGACAGGCAGAATCTCACATTCTTAAAGCACCTAGGATTTGCCACCTTTCCAAGGAACAGATGGTCTGACTTGTTCGTGTTTCCCTCAAGCAGTTGTATTCTTCTTTTAATGCCAGCACAATCACGTTCTGCAGTAGCGGGTGTTTCAATGGGAAGCTTGTAAAATAGCCCAGCTTCATTGACTGGTACAAGCTTAGAGTAGACATCCTTCAGCCAAGTGATAGTTCTCTTTCTATCAATGTCCCATTGTCTCTATTTGCCTACACCATAAGAGTTGTCCTTACCAGTCCATGTTCTTTACAAATTATTACTTGAATCTTCTTTTTTGTTCCAGATGATCAAGAATTTGTAGTTTCAATGTTAGAAACAGAGACATCATTTTACTCATAAGTCACCATTTTCAAATTGCAACAGTATGTTCATCACTGACCATTCATTCACAAAGCACTTATGCTAAATGCACTGTGAATGGCTCCTTTTCACTGAGCTAATAATTTTCTTTGCATTATGAAGACACAGGCACAAAACTTACACGAGCAAGATGAAAATCAGTCAAGCCAGCAATCAACATATTGTAATGAATCATTCAAATGAGTAAAAATTTAAATAAGAAAATTCTGAGATCATTAAATCAGGCATTTTGTAAAAGCCAGAATCACGACTTACTTTGAACTTTTGGTCCAGATCTGCCTGAGCAACTACAATTTCCACCAGTTGTTGTCGCCCCAAAACCGTACTCATTGACTTCAGACTCTTCAACAAGTTCATAATAGAAATAAACTCTTCACAGGTCACATCCTGTAAAACCTATTGCAAATAAGTAGTAAATATTCTGATAAGTATTCAAGTGAATATCTGAAAACATTTTTAGTGAGAATATTTTTAAAATGCTTGTAGTGTGCAACTGACATTATTCAACTTTACACTAAATAAAGAAAATTCATAATATGTAAGGAAACAAGAAGCAATTTTTTTTTCATATTTGAAAAGAGATCAATAAAAATTTAGAAGGCTTAAATTCACACAATTTAACACCAGTTTAGGAGCAAACTATTAGCCAGGTAGGGTATTTTTACTTTTCAAAGATTTTAGTAGCACAAAAATTGGCATGTGCAGCAACAAACAAAAACCATTACTTTTTTACACTCTACTACAATCAGGTCTTCATCCTCTTTGCTGAGTGTATCTTCAGACAAAGTTATTAATTTGCTGGTGATAAATTTTAGGGCAAGCTCTCGAAGGCTGTCATTTTCTCCAAGAATCTGTGCAAATAGACCCTTTAGAGTACCTGCAAAAAAAAGAATATTTTCTGAAGGGAATGCACAGACCTACCAAAACAAATTGCTTCTTTGATACACCTGATATCATATATTACTAAAAAGTATGTAAACTACTCAGTTAGACATTAGGAAATAAGTTGCCTTTGTTTTTATAGGACTTGTGTTGTATCTGCCAAGAATACCTCCTTGTCAAACCAGGTAGTGGAAGCCTGACCATTTTTCAAAACAAACTACACATACTTTTCAGGCAAAATGGGCTTTATATAAGATGTAAAATTGTTCCAACCCTCTATTTTCAGCTGTAATTTGTAAACAAACAAGCATATTTATATTTCACTGATGTATTACTGACTTGTACCCAAAGAAAAATTGTAAAAAATAAATGTATGATTAATTTTTATTTTGACAACATAAAAGGCAGGCCCAGGTTACTCCAGTAGTTTTGAGAATCACTAAATCTCCAGTTATTGGTTAATAAAAACATCTGTAGAAACTAAACAAGAAAAAATAATAATCTGCAGCAGATGTCTCCAGCACCTCAAAATTTTATAAAAGGCATTTTTTCTTTAAAAAATGTTCAACAGAAGACAAGCCTCACCCTGAGAATTAATAGTAAATAATGACATCAAAGACGACTGGATGAGGCTGAGTTCTGTATTGTCATCACACTGCTGCATCAATTGAACAAAAGCTTCCACAATTTTTGGAACAAAATCAGGTGCTATTCGGCAGAGGCTGGGCAAATCTTTGATTGCTTGTTTCCTGATCTGAAAACCAATGATGCAACATAAAGGAGTCCAATGAAACTGCTTACTAAAATTTGGAGTTCACACCATTAAATTTCGAGTTTATCATGGTAACAAAAATGTTATGCACAATAGGAATCTAAACATGGAATACTCAAAGACAGATTTTTCAGATAGTATCAGTATTACACCAGATCTTTAAATTTTAAAAAAATTAAACTTGTTGCAAAAAATAAGTCAGAGTTTTTTTATAATTATAAAAACAAATATAGAAACTGAGCGCACACTAATTGTGAAAGAAAAAACAGAACACAGCCTTTAGATAGCTTTTTATAAGAATAGAGGAACTCGTTTACAAACTTTCAATTTTGTATCTGAAACAGTGATATAAAACCAACCAGGCTGAGGGCGCTTACTTTAGAAATGATGATTAGCTAGGAACAGTTTTTTTCAAATGAATGTAAGTATCCCCAAATTCTGGTTTTATTTCTTAAACTAACTAGCATGACATCTTGAAGACTTGGTGGTACTCACATTCATGTCTCCATCTTCACAAAGGTCAAACAGGGCATCAAATGCTTGAACTGCTAAGCTGGGAAAATATTTGAAAAATCTAGCAATAAACTGTGACGCTAGCCTCTTCTCACTAGCACCACTTTTGACAGCTCCAAGGATTGAAATGTACTGTTCTTCATGCTGCAAAAAAATGAGAGAAAAGATCATGGTAATCAGTTGAATGCAAGACAATATTTCAACTGAACTGAAAGCTTTTTCTTCCTTTGGGAACCTGTTCAATAAATTACTCGTCAGTCAATGGTCTAAAGAATGCAAACTTAGTGGAGCAACCGTGTGTCCAAAATATTCAATCTGCCATTGTAGTAACAAAACATGAGTTTCGCAGTCAGCACGTGTGCTTCTTCAGTAAGTTTTTCTGATTATACATTATTCAAAATGATTGGGGCATGTTGTGCCCAAAAATGTACAAGTTGCCTAATGAACCAGGACATGCAAAAAGGTACATACTAGGTCGCTACAAAAGGTTTTGTGGGTTTTTATATAATGCTAATTTGGGGTTCATTTTTTGCATGCTTGTGAAGATGTATGTAGATAAGTTATATATCGTTTTGTAGCGTGTGCTTTGGCATACATTATGCAAAACCTATCTTTTTAAAACTCATAAAATGGAAATTTGTTTCAGGCTTCTGAGTGAAGCATGGATAGAAAACTTTATCGTGCCATTCTGCTTCATGAGTTCAAACCGGACCACAGAGCGAGCGAGGAACTCGTAACATTAAGCAAGCATGGGGCGAGGACACAGCGAATGAGCGCACACTACAACGATGGTTTGCGAAGTTTCAATCAAGAGATGTGAGTCTCGAAGATAAGGAACGTAGCAGGCGTCCTTCCAGCTGCAATGATGACCATCTGAAAGCTCCAGTTGAAGCCAATCCAAAAAAAAACTGCAAGAAATTGCTGAAGAGCTTGACATAAACAGCAAGCATCTAGATGCAATCAGCCAGGTGAAAAAGCTTGACGAGTAGGTGCCTCACGAGTTGAACAAACAACAACAAAATCGTTGATGGGAGATCCGCTCTTCGCTTAATGTTCCATTTCTTGACCGAATCACTGTGTGATGAAAAATGGATCCTTTACGACAATCGCAAACGATCAGCGCAATGGCTTGACAAATACAAGGTGCCTAACTACATTCCAAAACCAAGCCTCAACCCAAAGATGATGGTCACTGTCTGGTGGACTGCAACTGATGTCATCCAGTATAACTTTTTGCAAACTGGCAAAACCATCACAGATGAAAGGTACTGTCGTGAATTAAACATTGCTCGTTAGCAACTCTCCCGTAGACAGCTGGCATTGGTGAATGGAAGAGGCCCAATCCTGTTCCACAACAATGATCGTCCTCATGTTGAAAAAGTGACTCACCATAAAATGAACACAGGGTACGAAGTTCTCCCTCACCCAGCCTATTCACCCGACCGCTGACTGCCACCCTTTCAAACACCTTCCTCTGTATGAAATCCTTCTTCAACCAAGCAGCAATTGAAACTACCTTCCAACAGGCTATCGACTCCAGAAATGCACCTGTAGCTCGTTGGCAGAAGTGTACTGATTGTAACAGAACAATGATTAAATTGAAATGTTTGTAAACCAAGAATCAGTCACAGATGAGGTATATTGAGGCCAGAGCTGGAAGTGATCACATTTGGTAAGACTATGAATGTATAATGTTAATGTAACTAAACAGCTGAAATTTATCTATCTCATCTCTATTAATGTTTGCTTTCTAATTCACTAAACATAATTCAGGAATTTTCATTTTCAAACTGCAAAAATCCATTTATATTATAAAATGGTTGCTACTATTTAGTAAATGATCCCTCTATAAAATTTTATAGACTTTCTTGTGGAAAGCCTGGCTCTCAATACAGGCAATACATTTTAAAGTTTGTTAAAACCAGTAAAGATATAACCTAAGCCCATTCACTTTGTCAAAACAGAGCAAGATGAATATATACAGTATGCATCAGTCAATCTTCCAACTTGTAAACATTCATGTAACTAAACATATGGCAACAGGGTTCTTGTCCAATTTTTTCTATCCTGTTTGTGGTGAATTGCTAAAATTCCGCAGCTATATTTTTCAGTTGTATATATTTCCCAAAAGTAAGCGTGATACATTAAACACAAAAATTTGAAATCATTAAAAAATTCCATGCATACTCATTACTAAGGAGGAACTCATAAATACAAAAATAATTTATGAGAGTCCTGCTATATTATTACCAAAATGTGAAATTTGATGATAATCTTGTGATCATTTTAAGAAAAGGAAATTCTAAATTGTTTTATGAAACAATTAAATATTACATTCTAATTGTTATACTGTTTCATTCTGAATGTAATATACAGCGGTGTGCAAAAGTCTTGCATAAAAATTATTAGACTTAGAAAATGGGTTCTTATTTTGTATAAATTAGTAACTATTGTATGTTTTTTAGTTTAATTGAAAGGTATCGGTGTCTTTAAATGATTTATAACACTAAGATCCATTTTGTAATTGCAGTCAAAATTTAAATATCAATAAAATAATTTGCATGAAATCAGCGTGTGCAAAAGTGTTGCATAAACTACAAAAAAATTAGAATATATATTTTGTGCTATAATAGTTTAGGATAGTAGAATATAAATATGAGAAACTGTCATTTTCCACTATTCTAATCCATTTTTCTTCAATATAGTGATGCTGAGAGCCCGATATTTGACCCTCAAACAGCGGGCCACAATCGTTCGCATGAAAGATGATGGTGAAACTGAGTGGGTCATTGCGGATCCTATCGGTTGCAATCAGTCGACGATATCTCACACCCTGAAACGTTGGAAAGCCGATGAGAGCCTAATTTCAAAACGCAGAGCCAGCAGACCGTGGAAAATGACAGCTCAACAGGATTGTTTGATTATCTGCATGTCAAACTCAGACAGATTCCGCACTTCCACCAACATCCAGGCCCCCTTGTCAAGGCATCACGGGATCCAGTTGGCCTTGTGCACCATCAGACGGCGTTTGATCCACATGGGACTGTTTGGGCAATCGGCACAGAAGCCATTCATCAGTCTGGACAATTATCGAAAGCGACTGCAGTGGGCTCGCAACCATCTCCATTGGACCGTGGCCCAGTGGTACCGAGTGTTGTTTTCCAACGAAAGCAAATTTGTGAGAGTGCACGTTCAGCAATCGGTGTCCGAGAAATACCATCCTAGTTGCACTCGACCAACTCTGCAGGCAGGGGGAGATTCAGCCATGGTTTGGGGCTGTTTTCAATTGTCCGGTGTTGATCCGTTGCATCACGTGGAGGGTCGAATGAATGCTCGTGACTATGCTAAGATTGTCTCAGGCATTGTCAAACCATGTGTGTGACCACATGCCCCTGACGGCCATCTATCAGCAGGACAACGCCCCCATCCACACAGCTAGGTGTGTCAAGGCCTTGATGGCAGAGTTGCGAATCTCCCTCCTCGACTGGCCGGCTCAAGGCCGGATCTCAATCTCATTTAAAATATTTGGCACTCGATTAAACTCAGCGTTAGTGCCAAAAAACCGATTTGAAACAGAAAATCGAGGAATCCTGGTCGGAGTTCAGTAGTGACAATTGTCAGCGTTTGGTAGCCAGCATGTCTCGTCGTTGTGAACAAGTTATCAAGAATTTCGGATATTCTACTCATTATTGATAGATCTGATCACTTTCTGCATAATTGGAATTGATTAGATAGCTGTCTAGATTTTATGCAACACTTTCGCACACGTTGATTTGATGCAAATGATTTTCTAAAAATTATAACTTTTCTTACAATGAAACAATATGCTTGATATTATTGGAATAGATGCACAACAGTAATATAGAAATACTCTAATGAACAAGATTTGATAACAACTGCTTTCGACAAAATGCGGGCTAATTTACAGGAAAAATAATTTTTATGCAAGACTTTTGCACACCGCTGTATATTATGTATAAAAACGATAACATGATTTTAAAATAGAAAACTGAACATATGTTAATATTTTTGCACATGTATATAATTTTCATTAAGCAGTCCAGTAACATTAAGGGTACACAACAGTATCGCTCTGTCTGTGGAGCGTAAATTTAGCTGTCGGTGTACCAATCTGCGCAGCATCGTCATAAGCTTATTGCAGGGTATGCTGGAGTTGTGACACTTTAAACAATGAAAAAAATTAAGTTATTTTTCATCCTCCATACTTAAAAGGCTTATTTTGGTAAAACAAGACAGCAGGTGTATTTAGCACCTTTATGAAAAAAATATTTGACCATAAAGAAAGTTCCAGTCATAAGGGCAGCCTTAAAGATAATGACAGAGGTAGAGACACACACTAGAGGATATATGAAATCACTCTCTCATGCAAAAGATCTAAGTGCCAAAATATTTTGCACAGCTTACAAAGTGGTGAATAATAACCAATCATTGAATAATTTTGAAGTTGAAACAGACTTACAAGAATTGAATGGTGTTGCCATAGGATAATTACTTCACTCTACAAATGCATGTATTCACATTAGTAATGAAATGAGAAATAAATTGGTTCAGAAAATTGTAAAGTAAAATATCATAAAACAGCAGTACTCAGTCAAAAGTCTACATTCATTTTGAATGTCCAAGTATACATTTTGGATTGAGGAATGGCCATACCAGTAGATTTATTTATAGATTTGATTGAATTAGAAAATGTAACAGCGAAAGAGATTTTCAGTTCTTCGGCTTGTCATCTCCAGACTATTAACATGACAGAAAATACATGAACAATTACTTAGTTTCTGTTGCTTGTGATGGTGCAGCTATGTTAGGAGCTTGCAGTGGAGTTAAGAAATTACTAAAAGAAAAATTTCCTTCAATTATTGAATGGCAGTGTGCTAATCACAAATTAGTAGAATTAATAGTTCATGATGCTGTGAAAGCTTTTTCAGAAATCAACATATTCAAATAATTCACTGCTAAGCTGTGTGTACTCTATCATGCATCACCAAAAATGGTAAAGAATTACAACTTTGTGCAAATGTACTGGAAATTCAACTCTTGAAAACTGGACAAATTTTAAGCACTCACTGGGTAATGTCTAGTTTTCAACCAGTTTTTGTAGTTTGGAAAGATTTTAAGGCAATGTTATTCATTTTGAAGCTGCTAAGAATGTTTGTATCAGAGACAAGAAAGATAAAAGAATGCATGAAGGATTGCTAAGGAACATTACATCTGTAGAATTTGTTTTAGACATAGGATTGGTGTGTGATGCATTTCAAGAATTGTCCTAACTATGCCTAGACCTGCAAGAAAGTAACACAGATTTGGACAGAGCCAACATGATTAAAAGTCTTGTTCAAGTTTTTGATGAGAGATGAGAAAATCTTAGACAATATTATGAAAAATCCATCACTGCAACCAAATGTCTCCTATTTCAAGGAATTCCTCTCTACAATAAAGATAAGCAAGTACACCCTCTAATCTGTCCAAATGCTTTCTATGAAAACCTTGAAATGTCTGCAGAAAAGAGACTGCCTGACAATTAAGAATGCTGTTTTACCAAAATGAGCCCAAGAGCTAGATCCAAAACAGTGGTCAGAAGAAATCCAGAAGAATTTATCATTTAGTGAGACAAAATAAAAAATTTATTCAAAGGACTGACTGAATGAAAGGGAAATGATTTGCAGATATCAAGAATACATGGAAGAGAAAAAAATTACTGAAATATACTCTTGACATCAAAATCTTTAACAAAAAGCAACATTGGCACTGATGGTCATCAAAATTATTGGCCCTCCTCTAACTCAATTTGATCCAACAAAATATGCTCAATCTTGGTTGTTTCACCAAAAGCAAACAGCAAAATCAAGGCACTGAACACACTCAAGACTTGACTCAAATTTGGAGCCTCTTGTGAAACTTATCCGAAGTTGCGTTAATTTTTTTTTTTTAACAATTTTTGTTGTTCACTTTTCTAAAATAAAAAATGTTCCACATTTTAAAGGTGTTGTTTTTGTCAAAAACGTATCACAGCCACATCACATCTGCATACCACCACCTGTTTTTCCAACAAAAAAAAAATGCATTGCTCATTATCAATGCAAAATCAGCTTTAAGGGCTAAAAAACCATCCATTTAGCTTCTTTTTATCTAAAAAATGTGAATATCTGAACACTCAAATTAGTCAGTCTGTCACTGTCTTTATTAAACATTAAAAAACAAAAAAATCTGAAACATACCTTTGAAGTCAAATTCTTATTTGTAGTTTATTGTAGTAAGATAAAGTTTAAAATGTTTTGATTCTTTACATAATTCTATAGAAATACAAAGACTAAAGCAACCAGTTTTACTATGCCTTAAAACAGATTTTTAACATTATACTATACTATACTGAGATCAAAACCTGCAGGAATAAAGTATGGTTGTGGATTCAGATGATGAGAAGAAACAAATCTTTCAGTTTCATCCATGAGGGTGCTGGGTCCTCTCTTGTTTTCTTTTACTAATGTATTAAATGGCACTAACAATGGAAAGAATAAGGCAAAAAACTAGCATTCACTCAAAATCCTTGCTAATTAGGCATCCACATACAAGATCATTTAATGTCTATAAAAGCAAATGCATTAGTTTTGGACATGTTAAGAAACAGTATAATTACTCAAGCACATGTAGAGATAGAAGTAATTTTTTTTAAAAATTTAATATTAAAACAGAAGTAAACAATGCCATGCAGTTGCTAAAAACAAAGGATAACAAAACATCTGGGTGTTGAATGGGAATAAAAGGTATAAAAAGAAAAATTATGGTTACTCTTTGTAAAGGCTTTAATTCGGCCACATCTGGAATATGCAGTGCAGGCTTGGTGCTCCTATTTGCAGAGAAATTTAGATAGCCTGCAACAAGTACAAATACGATTTACTCGAATACTGAAAGGTAATCTGGCCTGTGTGGGGAGATGAAAAACTGAAGTTGCCAAGTTATATAGTTGAATAGCATTTGACAGAGGTATTCAAAGTATTCCAATGGTTTGAAAGCGTAGTTTCGGTTTACATTAGCTGCTGACTCTGGTAAGGAGATCACCAGGTCAAACTGTCTAAATGTAGTAGTTGATCAAACGTCCCCAGGTAACAGCAGCAACCACGTTCTACCTGGTTGGACACCCACCCGAACTCCCACCGTCGACAGCAGCAGCCACGTTCTCCCAGGTTGGACACCCACCCGGACTCCCACCGTCGACAGCAGCAGCCACGTTCTCCCAGGTTGGACACCCACCCGGACTCCCACCGTCGACAGCAGCAGCCACGTTCTCCCAGGTTGGACACCCACCCGGACTCCCACCGTCGACAGCAGCAGCAGCCACGTTCTCCCAGGTGGACACCCACCCGGACTCCCACCGTCGACAGCAGCAGCCACGTTCTCCCAGGTTGGACACCCACCCGGACTCCCACGTCGACAGCAGCAGCAGCCACGTTCTCCCAGGTTGGACACCCACCCGGACTCCCACCGTCGACAGCAGCAGCAGCCACGTTCTCCCAGGTTGGACACCCACCCGGACTCCCACCGTCGACAGCAGCAGCAGCCACGTTCTCCCAGGTTGGACACCCACCCGGACTCCCACCGTCGACAGCAGCAGCAGCCACGTTCTCCCTGGTTGGACACCCACCCGGACTCCCACCGTCGACAGCAGCAGCAGCACGTTCTCCCAGGTTGGACACCCACCCGGACTCCCACCGTCGACTACAGCAGCAGCCACGTTCTACCTGGTTGGACACCCACCGGACTCCCACCGTCGACTGCAGCAGCAGCCACGTTCTCCCAGGCTGGACACCCACCCGACTCCCACCGTCGACTGCAGCAGCAGCCACCACGTTCTCCCAGGTTGGACACCCACCCGGACTCCCACCGTCGACAGCAGCAGCCACGTTCTCCCAGGTTGGACACCCACCCGGACTCCCACCGCCGACAGCAGCAGCAGCCACGTTCTCCCAGGTTGGACACCCACCCGGACTCCCACCGCCGACAGCAGCAGCAGCCACGTTCTCCCAGGTTGGACACCCACCCGGACTCCCACCGCCGACAGCAGCAGCAGCCACGTTCTCCCGGTTGGACACCCACCCGGACTCCCACCGTCGACTGCAGCAGCAGCCACGTTCTCCCAGGTTGGACACCCACCTGGACTCCCACCGTCGACAGCAGCAGCAGCCACGTTCTCCCTGGTTGGACACCCACCCGGACTCCCACCGTCGACAGCAGCAGCAGCCACGTTCTCCCAGGCTGGACACCCACCCGGACTCCCACCGTCGACTGCAGCAGCAGCCACGTTCTCCCAGGCTGGACACCCACCCGGACTCCCACCGTCGACTGCAGCAGCAGCCACGTTCTCCCAGGTTGGACACCCACCCGGACTCCCACCGTCGACTGCAGCAGCAGCCACGTTCTCCCAGGCTGGACACCCACCCGGACTCCCACCGTCGACTGCAGCAGCAGCCACGTTCTCCCAGGTTGGACACCCACCCGGACTCCCACCGTCGACAGCAGCAGCCACGTTCTCCCAGGTTGGACACCCACCCGGACTCCCACCGCCGACAGCAGCAGCAGCCACGTTCTCCCAGGTTGGACACCCACCCGGACTCCCACCGTCGACTGCAGCAGCAGCCACGTTCTCCCAGGTTGGACACCCACCCGGACTCCCACCGTCGACTACAGCAGCAGCCACGTTCTCCCTGGTTGGACACCCACCCGGACTCCCACCCGATGACGCCACCCGTCCAAATTCTGCTAACTGGACAACAATAAGGACACATCCCAGATCAGTTTAACACTGGGAGCTGCACACACATACCCCACCCCCACCCCCACCCCCATAGACGGACGGACAGACAGACAGACGGACAGACAGACAGACGGACAGACGGACGGACGCCATCAGCCAAATTTTTTTGTAAATTTACGACAGAGCGAAAACCTTACTTCCGATTTGTCCGCCGCATCCTCCAGAACCCCGAAATCCTTGTACAGCTGTTCCACGCTGACCATTTCTGTGGAGTTTCCCGAACTGCGAATTCCCTAACGAAGCATTTACCCAACAAACAGTTGGCGGCGACTACTACGACGGACGTGTTAGCGGGGGTGGGGGGAGGGGGGAAGAGCGGATACCGGAAGTGCCCTCCGCACCGCGAGGAGGAGAATGAAATAATAATAATAATAATAATCAGGAAGTTATTAGAACAACATTAAAATATCCTTAATGCCGAGTTCCCCCCGTCGGAAATTTTTAATACCAGATTCGTATTATTTTTATTCCAATTAAAAACACAATAAATATAATACGGTGGGGGGGTCTGGAACGCTTCCCGCCCTTTTCTTACACACGTATGCGCCGCCAGGGTCGGTGCTTCCCGTATTTTTACGTGATTAATCAGATTTTTTTTAAAAAAAAAAAACAAACAAACACACACACAGTATTTATTGTATTGTACTTTAAAAACCAGAATGAAGTACCTGGAGTTAATTAGTGCTTCCTTTGATAAAGATTTTAAATAAATAAAGAACGCAAAACCCAGACCATAAAGGGAGACAACCTAATTTCTTTAAAGATCTAATCAGAGTGGATTTATGATGAACTATGAGAGAAAATTGAATTTCTTTAAAGATAGTGGATTTACGATGAACTATGAGAGAAAATTGAGAAAGGGGGGGCTTGGGGGTTGATTGACTGCCCCCACCATCAAAGACATCTGCACTTTAAAGTTTTTTTGTTTTTTTTTCTGAAACTACATGTAAATTCCAGTCAAATGATGCTTTTAACTTTAAAAGAGGCAATGACAGAATTTTAGAAGAGTAATGTATCAGTTGGTAAAATTGTTAGCTTAGTGCACACACACACACACAATATGCAATATAGTTATACTTGATGGTTATAAATTTAAATAGTAGAGAGTTCTTAACCTTTAGAATTACCAATCCAATACACTGACTGAATCTGCCTACAGCAACTCACAAATAGGGCATTAATTGTACTGAATTTTACCTAATTTGATTACTTAAAACATGTAGAGGTATTAAAAATATCAGATCTACTCCATTTATATTTTAGGACATTTGAGAAATATAAAAAAAAACTTTCATTCTCAACAGCAATCCTCTCAAAGGAACAAAATAATATGTGCACATCATAGTTGTGAAGAATGCATTTTTTAAAAAGCTCACAAACAAAAGATGGCAATCTCAAATGCACTAATATATTTAATTTCTGATAATCATTTGATAAATTGTAATCATTTTAACAATGAAACCAAATCATAAATATTAATACCCTTCTGTGTACCTAAGAAAAATGAGAACCAACATAGTTAATATATTTTATAAGTTCTACCACATACAGTACATTCATATTTAATATTAATAATTTAATGTATATTTCTAATTACTTATAATAACAAAAACAGTATTATATTAACCTTTTGTAAGTGCTTTCTTCATAATATTTTCACATAAAACAACACTTTAATGTGTGTAATATTATTATTTTCCCAAAAAGTAAAGCACTGGCAAAATAAGTTAACAAAAATATTCAACTAGTTAAAATGAATATGATGATTTCCTTCAATGTTATGCATCTCTAATTGCTGAAATACAGTGTAACCAGTTAGCCTGAAAACAAAAAAGTGATTAACAGGTACACATCATTAATAAAAATTAATTAAAATGTTATCTTCCATTGTCATAAAAAACAAAAAAAGGGACTATTTTGTTTTTGAAAGAAAAGATGTCTTATTACCTAATAAAGACTATGCATTGTAATGTTTTCTGTATAAATAACATCCTACAACTAAATGGGAATTTTTAAAACATTCACTGATAGTAACTTTAGCAGCAGTTGGTAAGCAATAGAAAGAAAAAAAAGAGGGGGATAGCAAACTACAAATGACAGTATAGCGGTGATGTGCATGTGTCGTAAATTTTTCACATACAGCCTAAACCCTGCAGATAAAAGATCACTCACCAGATGGAGTGGATACAACTGATTTGCCACATATGCCATGTTCATTCAGTTCATCCTCAAGAGACCAGGGCACTTTTTAAATAAATAAATATTTGTATCCTGGGTGGTCATGGATAAGCTGTTTGGTGACAACAATCTACTTGTAGTGCTTTGAAATAATTTGGCATTTTCAGAGATCCATAGTGGATCATAAACATAACTATAGTGCATTGTAATTAAAACATTAGATATGATTTTGAGATTAAAATATTACATTTTACTCATACGTTATATCTTTACTAAAGCCTAATTCCTTCCACTAAATTAACAAAGATTTCCTTAAATGTACGGCTATTAAATACGTTTCACTACAATATTTAACAATCAAGTTATAAAAATATTTTTAGTCTTCATTACAATTATAATAGCTATTTCATAATGAAGGACTGTGGTCACCTAGCCTGACCACTGAATGAACCATCTTTAGGTTCTCTGACTCAGCCACTTTTGACTGATGTTTACCTGCCATTATAAAAAATCTAATTTTCTTAAACTGGAACACCATAATGTTGACAGTGTTCATTTTTACCTCTTGCATCTAAAATGGAAGAGTTCTAGTAAAGACTTTTGATAGGTTGGTTAGATCAGAGTAGACTAGACACTTTTTTGAAATTTAATGAAACGACATTATCAATACTGACAACCAGTTTTAATAATTTATTCTGTTCATTTATTGTTCTATTACTAAAAAAAAATCTAATCATGAATTCTTCACTAAGTTGAAACTGAAATCAGTGCTTTGTGAATAAATTACATTTTATTTTATAATATAATATTTTGCATAACATTCTTTTACAAATTATACTCCAAAACTTTAGTCTTTTGAAGATTTTTCCTAACTTAGTTTTCTGGTCTTATACAAATTATAATGGTGGCATTAATTAAACCAATTTAATACAGCACTTCTGGTGAAAAGTTACATTAAGAGAAGGAATAGGAGTAATATGATGCAGTTGACAAGAAAACACATTATAGTTTAAATGCTTAACCTATATCAGTGTTGGGGTCTGAATGTACTGTTTATCTGTCTACTGATTTGTAAAACAGACAAACAGTTTTATTTTAAATGAGTACTCTTGCCAGATCCTAATAGACACTTCTGTACCTGTCAGTGCAAAAAGATGAGCCCAGCCACTAATCTGATACATTAATATTCCGAATATTCCTTGTGACATTTGCAGGGGCAAGGAACATATTGCACTTCACTTGGGGGCTAAGCGGATGGACTGACCATGTCTGTTACAATGCCCAAACATACAATTCTCATCATAGCAGAGAAGTCAGGCTGATCATTTCGCTCTAGAAAATTTTAAATTCAAATAAATAAAAAAATAAAATGGTTATTTCAGTGCATAAAAGTAATAATAATAATAATAATAATAATAATAATAATAATAATAATATTTAGTTTATTAAGTATCTATATCTTCTGTACAACCTAAGTGACCTTTTCTTTCCACAACCTCAAGAACACTAATCCAAAACCTGGAGGGAAGAAAAATAAACTACAGTATTTGATTATGAAACTACAAGTAAAATACAAGCTTAATGTTTCATTTGTCTACAAAGCAGCAGAAAATATTTCAACCCATACAAAACCACTTTCCCTTCATTTATCAAATCCATTTTTAGATGTACTGACTGTCATATTGACAAAAATTGCACCAGGTAAGTGCCTAGACAGATATTCTAAAGGTAAAGATGCCTTCAAAAACTTTGCATAAAATCATTTTGTGATTTAAAACAGGGTGGTCCATGGGATGCAAAAAAGCATTCAGTGGATGTAGGAGTTTATGGTATGAAATCCCTAAATGATCCTTGGTTTCACATAATAATCCACGTGGAGAGACTTTATAACGAAAAAATATGAAAATTTATTGAGAAACTGCCATTTACACAAAACAATCAGGCATTGTCTCGTGTGATGTTAGTTTTACAGTCAGCACTCACCAAACCATACCTGGTTCATGAAAGGACTTGTAATTTTAACCCCAGGATGAGTGTTAGTTAAAAAGAGAAAGTTACTATGAAAAACA
This sequence comes from Nautilus pompilius, assembly GCA_018389105.1. Classification (NCBI taxonomy): domain Eukaryota; kingdom Metazoa; phylum Mollusca; class Cephalopoda; order Nautilida; family Nautilidae; genus Nautilus; species Nautilus pompilius. The sequence goes on from JACATO010001009.1 coordinate 1,371,478, forward strand.
GGGTGTTTAATTCAGATTGGGAGGAAAAATCTTAGATGCAAAAGATACGAAAAATAGACCAATATTTTAAGGAGAGAAAGAAACAAGAAATGGTTGATGAAGTTCTGTTGTAGATTCTGCAGCCTGCAACATTAAAGTTGGATCATCCTGATTCAGAAAGATTCCATCAAAGCTAAACGCAAACTTTGCAATCAAGAAAGCTCTTGAAGTGGAAAAACTGCAAGAACATTTGCAACTACCAAAATAATAAATCATTTAAAGGTTAAGCATGTTGCTGAATACAATGCAGAAATGGCAGATAACTAATTATTCAGCATATCCTTAATAATTATTGAGCATCTTCGCACCCCATATGTAAATATACTTTGGCTATAAAAAAGAGGGCTAAAATTGCCATGAAAGCATTTTTTCCCCTTTTTGTAAGGTCAAACTAAAATGGGAGTACCAGTCAGGGGCAGGTAATCCTGATTTTAGATTCAACAGTAGATACATTCCTTTTAGTTCTCTTCTAAGATATTAACTCATTACAAGAGACTTTGCGTGACATCCTGATTTAAAGCTGTAGTTGCACCAATTATGTTATTTAGCATACTTTCTACTTTTAAATTAAGATGAAAGAAATGTTTCAGTACTTCATCTCTTTTATAGGATTTGTTTGCTGTCTATTTATGAATAAAGGGAATTCATTAACTACTGATCAAACGCAATTGCCTCTCTACAAAAAATCTCATTTAATGTACACAAACTTAATAACTGCTTCCATCAACATGTTTTTGAAAGTCATTCAGTGTTTATGGGATGGCACTGAACAAATTATAAATTAGCTACAGGCTGTTACAAACATTTATGCATTGAATTCATAAATAGTTCAAGAAAATTCAGTTCTTGGTTATTTCATCAGATCAGTAACGTCAAACCATTAAAATTTATGTGATATTTGTCTTCTAATTTTATGAAGATTCTTTAAGTTACCTATTTATTAATTATCACCACCTTTGTTTCAGATGTTAGATGGTAAGTTTACCAAAGTCAGTATTTCAAATTTGCACCCAGATCCAGGAAAAAACAATATTTAAGTGTTGTTGTTTTTAAACTAATACACTGCTGCCACTCTGCAACACTGGCTTATTAAAGACATTTCCAGTCAGACTAATTTTATTTTCACCATTAAGTTGTGCTGAGCACTAAGTAATTGCCTGGAGAAATTATCATATACCGGGCGAGTCAAAAGTAGAGCCCAATTCCTGTTTTAGGGCTGTCAGTTTGTTGTTTGTTTGCCATTTGTATTACAGTGTGCAAGAAGGTAGAAATAAATGAAAGACACGTTTTCAAATTATTTCAAATTATTCCATTTATTCAGGGAATAAGGAATTGTAACAGGCTGTTTTACTTTCAATGTTCAGTGTGTCCTCCATCGTGATCAATGCACAATTGCAATCGAGCAGGCACAGAGGTGACACACATGCACTTGCAGAGTTCGCTATCAATTTCCTCCATAAGGTAACATACTAACATGACTTCCCAGAAACTGGGCGCTACTTTTGACTCACCCTGTATGTATTTTGATGATAGAGGGGTAAATGGATTCTGGTGCCAAGCATAAAAGAGCAAAAATAATGCAGACTTATTATTAAAAAGGCTCTTAATTCATCATATACAGAAGGTGAATGCTGCATCTGGGCAGAGTTATTCACTGTTATTTCTCAAAAATCTAAAAAAAAAAAAAAAAAAAAGACTTCGAAACATAAACTAGTTGGGTTTATAACAATTACCCTGAATCCTCGTTAATGTAGCACATCCACCCCCTCCCACACCTGTCTTGCATTTAATTAGGCACCGGTACTTCCAGGCTGGGCAGGCGGAGGATAGTTATAACCCTAACCCCACCACCTCCAGAGGAGGATGGAGATGACCAGATGGGCAGGCAGAGGATAGTTATAACCCTAACCCCACCACCTCCAGAGGAGGATGGAGATGACCAGATGGGCAGGCGGAGGATAGTTATAACCCTAACCCCACCACCTCCAGAGGAGGATGGAGATGACCAGATGGGCACCGGTACTTCCAGGCTGGGCAGGCGGAGGATAGTTATAACCCTAACCCCACCACCTCCAGAGGAGGATGGAGATGACCAGATGGCATATCATCCATCTTACAGGACAATGGCCGCCGACGCCTCCTCTTCGCGGTTGAAGTGAAACAAGTTTGTGTTCAGCAGATTATATATATATATCTTAAATTTGAAGACTCGGTCGATTCACAATCCTACCGCAGGGTCAGATATTCCGAGATGCTGCCATTTCTTTGATCCGTCAATACGAAGTTAGGGATGTTCTTACGACTTATTTGTGTTGCCATAGGCTTGGGAGCGGGCGGGGATTCGGCAACATGGCCAGGACAGGAAAACACTACTCATTAGCAACAACACGGGAGTGAAACAGACGACGCTAATCAGGGGGAGGGGATGATGATGATGATGATGATCCATCCCACATTAGCCGGGGGCCGCCATTACGCATCTTCAAACAAAAGGCAGAGAAGTGCGAAAGCCGAGAAGCTAGCGTTTCCGATAATCGGAATGTACCCACGAGTACACCAAGGTTAGGGGTTTTAACGGGTCCCCCGGGCTGAGGGATTACCGTGGGTCGGTGCGTCCAAGCGCGAAGAGAAGGCGGGCTGGCTGGGGGTCGCCATCACAGGGCGAGGAGTGGCCGTTCCACCCTCTTCACACCCCCTCGGAACATTATTGGCCGGCCTCTGATAAAACCATGAATAACGACCTCCCAGGGTGAACCGCCGCGCGAGTGGAGGCGATTCCGATTGACGGGGACGGTATCTACATATCTCAGCAGACGGCCGCGAACCGGGACTTTGATTTGGCGACAGGACTCGCGTGACACGGGGCGGGAGGACGAACGGCCTCTCAACAGCACCAATGGCGGAGGAGCTGCGTTGGTTCACCAGCCCACGATTCGTCGTCAATTGCCGGTTGATTTCCATAACCAATCACCTCCGAATAAGTGCGCATTTGGCCCAATGTAAGTCCTCAAATTGTCTTCTTGTTCATTGTGCTTCGCCAAAGGTGTATTGCGGCGGGATCCGATTGAAAAAGGACCTTTGGCCCCGGCGGGAGGGGGGGGGGGACCCGGTTCGGAGTTGGCCGAAGTCAGCCAGACCTCGGCGGCTGTCCGCCGGCGTTCAGCCCTCGTCTGCGGTAAACCGTGTAATAATAATAATAATAATTCGTGTGTGGGCGACCGGACAAAGGCACCACTGGGTGGTGAGCGAGCTGCTGGATCATAGGGGTTCCTGCGAATGACAGATCGTAGGCCCGTGCTGGTTCCACCCAGTCGTAGGATAATATGGACACTGTTAGGGGACCGGGTATCATCATCTAGATACCTACCTACCTGTCTGCTGCTTCACTGTTCCAGTACTACTAGGAAGATCATACCTGCATCTTTACCGATAACTACTTGCTAATTATTATTATTATTATTATTATTATTATTATTACTAGTATCTCACCTTAAACCTCTATATTTTATGGGTTATTTCTATTTTTATTTTGTTTTTCTTAATATTACTAAAGGCAAATTAATAATAATAATAATTCGTGTGTGGGCAACCAGACAAAGGCACCACTGGGTGGTGAGCGAGCTGCTGGATCATAGGGGTTCCTGCGAATGACAGATCGTAGGCCCGTGCTGGTTCCATCCAGTCGTAGGATAATATGGACACTGTTAGGGGACCGGGTATCATCATCTAGATACCTACCTGTCTGCTGCTTCACCGTTCCAGTACTACTAGGAAGATCATACCTGCATCTTTACCGATAACTACGTGCTAATTATTATTATTATTATTATTATTATTATTATTACTAGTATCTCACCTTAAACCTCTATATTTTATGGGTTATTTCTATTTTTATTTTGTTTTTCTTAATATTACTAAAGGCAAATTAATAATAATAATAATAATAATAATAATAATAATAATAATAAGTGATATTATATTTACTGGTGATTTCTCCACTTTTTCCAGTCCGACGGTGAACCCTGGAGATGGGAGATGGGGGGGGGGTCACGTGCTCAGAAGCTGCAAGATATATTTTTTGCACTTAAAACCCTGACATTTTGTGACTTTTCCCAGTTTATCGGAGAGTTGGTGAAGTTTGACTGACTCACATGATCCAGAAATCAGAACCCAATAAAAGGAGTTCTCTGAAAAAAGAAAAAAAAAAAAAAACAAAGACCAAAAATTAACCCATTGACCTTCTTTGTCTACCGTTTTGTGAACGTGATGGCCAAGAAAACCAGTACCCGATCTACAAATCCCTTGTTGGTCTGCACCTTTATTGTGTATTACCCATTTTTCCTAACCAGAGGAATCAGTTTCACTTTATTCTTTTGTAAGGGATTTTGATTAAAAAGCTAACCACATTGCAAACTTAAGGGTATTTATTTGAACTGATTAGTTTAAAATCCTAAAACTACCAACGAATGACATTTCTTCATCATCCAACTTTAAAGAAAAAGGTGTTTAAAAACTTTCTAAGATTTTTTTTTTCTTTTATCATTTTAAAGCCATCATAGACTTGTAATTGTTAAAAAGAATTGTTTTAGCCCTATATTTAATGATAAAGATGCGGGGTAATTATTTAACTTGCGACGGAGAGAATTCAGTAATTCTTTTGTAGTCGAGGCACCAGCTTTTGAACAAATCATTTATATTTTTTGAATTATGGAATAAAGGCACTACATGTATTAAATATTCTGTTCTCTAAACAGTTTATTTTTCAAGAAAAGATATTGTAAATATAGTGGAATTTTAAATATGCACACACGTGAGGCAGTGTTATTTCTCTTTAAATGTACCGTAGCGTGGCTATCAGGAGAATTCTTTTTCCGTTTTGTCTGTTTTAACATATTCTGCAGCCATATTTTCGAAATAGTTATTCGAGAGATTAATTTTTCTTTTTAGACAAGAAAGAATAGATTTTTCAAGTTCAAATTTTTTAAAATAATATAAAAATCTTTTTTTTTTTTGTCTTTAAAATAAAAACAAAAAAGCATTTAATATCTAAAAGTTTTAATTTTAAAAAAGTAAGACTCACAGCTTGCTGTAATTTACAGATGCTGTTAGAAAAGTAGGGTTTATTAATTTAGAAGCAAAACAAAGCAACAAACATTGAATGAGCTTTGCTGCATTATTTGTATATCTCCAGTCAACAAGTGCATGTTATCTGCTGATGACACCATCAATTTTTTGCTAATGGTGGACTGTTCAAGAGGTACATTTTCAATCTTCACATCTATCAGTAATGTTGCATCACCACCTACATTCAGACTCCCAGTTCCCTTCTGAAGGCCAGCCAGAGTTGGTACGCAGCTTATCCTTTGGTAGTCAACAACACTACATCTTAACAGATCTTCAGCCATATATGGTAACACTTTCTCCCTCAAATGGCTATCTTAGAAGTCCATTTGACTTAACTAAGAACATAGCAAAAAACATTTGGCTTTGCTTGCCGGCTGTCCAGCTATCTTAGTACAAGCAGGGACAGTGGAAGATCTTTAAAACTTTGGTGGCACAGACAACATGGAACATTTTACATTGTTTTATTTATTTTTATCAAAAAATATACCTGGCACTCATTTCTTTGCTCAAACTCCTGCAATCAAATGCAAAAGTGTGGGGGCTTCATTGCATGGTTCCTTTCCACAGTAGTTCATAGCTGTCCATGAGTCATTGACTACACGCGCTGTTCATGTTTCTCTCTTCTGACATGCATTATTCATTTGTGTGGTTAAAGCATCAGCTGTTTGTGAGAGTCCACAAGAGTTTTCTAGTTTTAGAGACGTGTCATGATTGGATGCTGATACACCAGATGCACATATGTACGATATAGCAAACGCTTGATTATTGGGTAACTACAAAGGATTTGATAACAATCATTCAGTGTCTTTTAAACAATTATTCCCATTCATTCCTTTTAACAGCTTATATAATATTTACAAAATGTGTGACTACATAGTAAATAGCAAAATTTTATCTTTCCTTCCCTACTGATATGACAAAGGAAAGAAATTATAACTGTCAAATTTATTAAGAATAATTGTTATTAAAGAATTTAATAACAGATATTTGTTCCAATAGAGAGAACAAACTTTATTTCTGCATTTCCCCTTATTCTGTTGGTTTCTCAGTACATCTGTAAGTTTGCTATAGTTATTACAAAGAGGTAAGAAACCATCATACAAGGATCTCAGGAAAGAGAAATAAATAGTTTTTAAAAATGATTATTGATTTACACTATCAGTATTAACCATCATTGCCATCAATTTATTCTAGTTGTTTTTTTTTTAAAAAATATCAGGTGATATTAAAATTTAGCCAGTATATAATTATAATCTGGTAATGAAAGAACTTTGTAACTGTCCACACTAAAGATCCATCTCCAAACATGGTAAGTCTAGTGTTGCTACTTACTTTAAAATCTTGAAACTCAGAAAGTTTATAGACAAACTAAACAGCATTTCTCGGAAAGTGCGGAGGAGATAAGAGGCTGGTTGGTATACAATGAGCACTTAATGTGACCTTCTGGTTATACTGTTAACTAATTTGTTTTTAGTAATCTTCACACCTAGTAAGTTTGTTTTAGTAGCTATGTTTTGCTTGTTTTATTAATTTTCTTAACGTAAAAATAAATGAAAGAGAAAAGAAAGAAATACATGATGCACTTGCCAAGTCGGATTTAAACTATTAACAGGATTTCTGATACTGCAGCCTTCACACTTTGGAACTGTGATGCCAGTATTTGAAATGTTTCACAAAACCTGAGTGGGAGTGTATTTATGGCGCCAGAAAATTCTGACAGGTCGTGGTAGTTGTGAAAGAGTAAGAAACAACAACCTACACTCAAGAAATAATGGAATAGGTTTTTTTTTTTCCTTTTTCCTGATTGATATGCATTTTATCCTGTTATTAAGATACATGAGAATTAAGATTGTTGAGATAATATTTTCTTGTTTTTTTTTTCAGTAGATTATAAAGTTTTCAATTGTAAAGCTATCGTTTTTCTATTTATCCATATAAATTCAACACTTGTGACATTAACTCAATAATGAAAAATATTATATACACACACACACACACATACTTTTGATAACTCAAAGCTGCAGGGACCTTCCAAAATACTTCAAATTATTCAAAGTCTGACCTATCAGAAGTTGACGTTTTAATCTAAGTTACTGGTTTCTATCCCATTGTTCAGGTAAGCATCAGCATTTTAAAGCCACGTGGAAACAGTGTTTGGAGTAACGTGGAGTTGCTTTGCTGCCTCTGCTTTACGTCTTAGCCTTTTCCCAACTTTGAGAATCACCTTATACTTAAGTACTTTGGTCTCGGTTTTTTGTGATGCCATGTTAAGGTACGAGTTGTTGCTGAAGTGGTGCGCCAAAGGACAAGCAATACAAGGAGGCAGATGTGCACTCGCTTATCTGACTGTTTGATTTAGAGCAAGTTTCAGTTTTCCATAGTTTTTATGATGAGAGAGAGAGACTGGCATTTTGCCAGGACTTGCATGTCACTGAGTTAAACAGTATATTTGAGTTATCGAGAGTCCGTTGTATATGCATAATCACCTTAATATATCTAGTGAGTATCTACAGGAAACTTCTCTTTTTCTGTGTCAAGATGATATAAAGTGGGGTTATGCCTTTTTGCAAGAGTGAAATTTATCATAACTTGTTATCATTTTCAACACTGTACCTGCAAAGCAGATACAGTTTGTAAATAGCAAAGTTTGTCATTTTAATACTAGCTTTTTGTTGATGTCCATGACATCTCCCTTAGAGTCACTTTAAAAACCCAGGGAAAATAGCTTTTAACAAATGAATATATTTAAAATCGTTAATAAGCACTTATTTGTTAATAAAAATTAACTGAAAAGTAGGTTATATTGATACACAAATTCAATAAGTTCACCAAACAAGAAGAAAATGCACAGCTAAATAGGTTTCCATAGATTTCTTTTAAATATTTTAAACTACCACTGGTGAATTTCTAACAGCGACAGTGGTTTTTGTTTGTTTGCTGTTCCGACAAAAGAACATGCATTAGTAGAAATTTAAACATATTTTTTAAAATATTTTGTTGTATTATTTTAATAGTAACCTATTTTAGAAAAATTTTACAAACTATACTAACTTAAAAAATATATATTTGTTTAAAATTTATATTAAAAATGACATTCACAAAAACACCCTCAACAAAAGATCTTTCATTGGAAGATATGATTTCTAACAATGGCAATTTTGATGATAATTTTGGTTTTCTTAAGTTTTAAATTTTATGAGTTTTTATTTTATAAAAAAATTAAGAACCATTAAACTGGTAAGTTTTCAACAGTACTGACAGGAACTGAAATAGAAAAGCATGCAAACCATCTGTTTGGAGCAGTGAGGCTTATCCAGAGCCATGTTTGTGCTCAATTAACTCTGTTGTTGACACAATTCTTGTAAACCTAATTCAAAGTTGGTTCACAATGAACTAGGAAATGATCTAACTGGCTTAGACTCGCATATTTTTTTAGCTCCCCCCCCTTGTTTTATGTTTTATTAAGTAATACATTTTAAGAAATGAGTAAAACTTTTAACTACTTTCTATTTTTTTAGTAGTGTCAGAAATGTAATACAATAAGCCACGCTTAAGTCAGTTCATGTTCTGTATTGATTTCTAAATATTTAATCTTAAATGACTAAGTGCAGTTTAGGGTGAATAAAAAATGAACAAAGTTCAAAAAAATCAGATTTTGATTTAGAGTAGCTAATTTAAAATATTTTTTTCCATGAAGAATTATTTTATATTATCTATTATAGTTTTCTAAGTTACTTAACCATTTAACAATTAGGTGTAATATAAGAGAGATGAGCTGTCTAACTTATAAATTTACTTGAAACATTTTGCTTGATTTTCTGTATGATAATACCATCTTAGCATCTTTTGGAGTAATTGGTCTGGCTCAGACCTGCACACTTTTTATTGTATTATATATAGAAATTTTAACTGCATTCTGATTTTGTCTGTTGATAAATGCTATGTAAAGGTAAATCCAAAATTTTGCAAATGCTATTGTAATGGCACACCATTAAAAGTAAGGATGCTTGGTTTTTTTCTCAATTTTGTGGCTTTGATATTTTTCATGTGCTAGCAATGTCAGTAACATGCTATGATGGTGTAAATCTAATAAACAGTGCCATTGAAAGATTATAGGCTGGCACATAATAGATTAAAGTTGTTAGTTACTGGCATGCATGGATGAACTTGTGTGATTTCAACAACTTATAATTTCTCACACAATGGATTCCAGTCATAAATTTAAACCTATGATACCTCTAGAAAACAGTTTCCTTATGTAATTATTAACAGCTGGGTGGTCATGTAGATCATGAGAGCTCATTCTCACTTACCAGTGCACTATTGTCATCATTTTAAAATCTGGTAATGAAGGCCAATTTTCAGAGGTAAATTACAATTCTTGTTAGGCTATAGATACTAGAATAATGAAGAATATGTTTATGCAAGAAATTATTCAGCAAATGGATACATCAGAGCAGAGGCAGTCTGATTTGTGTATAGATCACACTGTGAATTATGTAACATTTGCCTATGTTTAGAGTCCTGTTCCTGTCAGAGCAATGTTACAATGTGCAGTTACACGCAGCTTTTTTGTTGCATACATTAAAAGTGGTTGCGGCAAGATTATACTAAAACCTATTGTGTTTCCAAAAACTTTTTCAAGCTAAACACTTTAATTAAAGTTCTTTATTAGCTTCCAATCTTTATATTTTGGTTTGAAAAAGCACCTGTAGAACAAATCAGACAGGTTTATCATAACATGGTCCTGATCTGAAGTAACTTTTTGTTTGCATTATTGATACATTACCAACAACTTTCAATTTTTAACATTCATTTTGGTTTTTTTTTTAGAATAAGCTCACCACATGACTGGCCATGGAACAGTTCCAGTTAACTACAACTTCAGATGGGCAGACTTTACCATCACAGATCGCTATGATACAGGGCATGCCAGCACTGCAGTCTGTTCAAGTACAGACATCACCACAGGTAATGCTGATAGAGAGAGAGAATTTCCAACATCCAAATGTTACGTTTTTAAGCCAAGAGATTTTATTGACTGATTAAAATGTTAATTAAATTTTAAAAAGTAATGGTAATTTTTAAAAAATGTACTAAAATTGCAAATCTGTTAATTATAATCAATTGAGTGTAAACACTAAATGTAATTGACTACCATTGTGTCATTAGAGAAATGTCTTGAAGTCCTTGTTGTGCCGCTCTGCGGAATAATCTATCATTTTTACAGAAGCACATTCTAAGTAAGAAAGGTGTAATTTACATACTTTCCATTACTTGGATGATTTTGTACATTGTTATACTGACTGTAGCTTTATGGCAGCCTTTTCTGTCTTTTCTCAACTTTAGACATAGCTTTATTTTCTTTTAATCCTGTTTCATCTACCAAAAAATCTCCTCATATAGTTTTGGTGTAATTTTTACAATTTATAAGATTTAGAGTACTTAAGTGAAAGATAATCAGTATTGTTTTCCAGCATCTGTATTTAAGGAAAATACTTGGTTTAATAAATTATTAGAATTGCAGCATAAGGAGCCAGTGTCATGTGTTAGGTAGTTGTTCTACAAACAAAGCAGCTGTCTATTTAAGTCGCTGGTTATAATTTTATCAATTGCTTTTGATTGTGTTAAAGGTCATTCAGCTAAATCAAGGGCAATTCATCACGGGGCAACAGCTCATGCTTCAAGCATTTGCCCAAGGGCAGACAATTCAGATTCAAGGTCAACAACCCGGGCAGTCATTACAACAGGTATATTAATTACCTTAGTCAGAAAAAAGTACATTAATTTATTATTTCCCTTTGGCACTGTTTGGGGTTTCTGCCAATTACTTATGTAAATTTCAGACGTGTTTCTTCATTACATTAGTAATTTTAGCACCTCAAGCTAGTGTTCTACTAATTTGAATATGAATAAAAAATAATTATTTCCTATGAAGACACTCAGGGAAAAGTATTGTCTACAGTGTTCCATATTCCATTTGGTACAGCATTACTAAGTAATAGTGTCTGTATCAACTCTAGTTGGTACTATCACTTAAATTTTTTAAGTGGCTGTGTGTACAATATGGATATGGTTGTCTTCCAATAATTTAGAACAATTTTTCCCACAATGCAACTCTGCAAATTTTCACGATTGCTTATAATTAGAGTTTGGCCAATCTTCAAAAGCTTATTATTTTGCTGTAATAGTCAATTGACTAAGTCTTTTTTTTTTATTTTCATAATTTCAATTCAGTAAATTTTGAATTTTCTTTTCTCCAAGAATTTTACTTGGTAGTTAAATGTTCAGAAGTATTCAGTGATGAGCAGAACCTAGTCGTGAGATTTTCTGATGTCGTGTTGTGGGAAGATTTTCTAAATGATCACAAATGGAAACCAGACAGATCACATACAGGACAACTTCAACACACCATATTTAACATCTTAAAGTGAGAAGTTAAAAATAGAATGGTTTCCCTATATAAAAATACTTCAGATCTGCATGAAGCAAATTACTCAAGAAAATAATATATAATCCAGTTATATATTTGTAAGTATATGTGTTTTTTGTTTGTTTTTTTTGTTTTCACATACAAAAATGTCTACAGCACTGGTGAAGGAAGCATAGTGCCACAGGAGAGCATATCTTATGCCATGAGGGACACAGCATTTATGACCTCATACTAGAAATCTTCATTTTCAAATGTGGGTGCCCCAAGTGAAACCCACCTGACTAGTTGGTGAAGCTGGGAGTCAGGTCCTCTGTCTTGGCAGTCAAATAATCTAACCACTGGCCACTACTTATACAAATTTTGTTGCATTGACAATAAAGTTAGGTATGTTTAACACCCATAAAAAACAACAACATGGTGATGCATTGTTTTAGAAACAGAAGTAGCTTTTACTGTCAATTTGTGTCATTTTTTAAAAAAAGATAAAACCAAAAGATTTTAGAAATGACTTATTTTGCTGAGCTTCAGATCAGTAAATTAGGATGTGAGATGAAGGCATAATTTCAACGGATTGTAACATATTTTATGGTTGGGTTCAAGTTCAGTATATTCCATTTTTGACAACACTTTTTATTAGAAATGTTTCCAGATTTACATTTCTTAAGTTTATTCAACAATTAATTTAGTAGTAATACAAAGTATGTACCTGCTTGTACATGTCAAGTGTTTTTAATTTTTGTGTTAGATTTTGCTTTAAAAAAAGAAATTAAGGTGTGAATAATACCATTTTACGAATTTAGATCTGAATTTCTAGGCATTTTTTTCCTTTTAGTTAATAAAAGTTTGATTATTGAAAGTAATTTAATTCTTTTGCTTATTTTAAAGTTAGCTATTTACTTGCTGATTAATACATATTGGTTATTCGCTAAGTGAAGATTTTAAAAACAGAGAAAAATTATCATTTGATGAAAATTTCATTTCATTTTGCATGTTATGGGTGCCAGTTGATTTCTTTTCTAATGAAGCAGGAAAAAAATTTCTGAAACAAAACAGTTTCTACCAAAAGAGGTAGTAATTACAGAACATATAACTGAAGTAAACCATAGGAAATTAACAATGTTGTTAGAATTACATCAATCTCACAATTATTAAACATGAGTTTAGAATCAGTGCTACTTTTAAGAAATGAATCAGATGAATATCTAAATTGTCAGTCTTTTTCAACAATACATATGTATTTTTTATTATTACTTATCAAATTGAGTAGATATTGGTAGGTATATGCTAATTTTCCTTTTCATTTAATGTGTTTTTTTTAGAGTCAGCTAGTTGCTGCAGGTCAACAGCAGCCTTTGCATTCACAACAGGTGAGCATTTCAATCTCATGAATACTTTGTTGTTTATTAAATATATAAATCAATATGACAGCAATAGAAAATGCTTAAATAAGTTTTTGGAATCAGATTATTTTATACATCTACTGCTCTGCATAAAACTATATATGCTAATACTGTCCTCAGCTACTCTTGTCAAAAACAGGTTGAAAAGAACTGTCACTTTTAACTCAATGATCTCTGCTTTACAATGTATAATTGTGTCCTATTTTTTATTATATTTCATCATTCAAAACATTAAGAATTGGACCTGATATTATAAAATGTTTCTTTAGTCATAGGCATGTGAACATGGAACTGGTCAGTACATCAAAGATTTCTACTTTAGATCAGTGTTCTTATGTTTATTATTTAAATAATAGTTTAGTGTACTCTGTTGCTTAGTTTGCTGCATGCTGTTTTTGATATGATGGGTACTGTATACTAAATTTCTGTTATGTGAAGCTGCCTGCAGACTGTACCTCTTTGTGGTTAGTGTATAATGTATCTTCTACAAAATTATGTGAAAACAATGACATTTGGTACTCTCTCTCTCTATTTGGTTATTACTGCATGTTATGTACCACAACTGTGTGTAGATTTCCTTTTTTATTTTAATACAAGATGGTTATCCAACAACCACAAAGCCCAACCATCAGTGTAATCCCCAGCCAGATTGGTCAACTGGTGCAGACACAGGATGGTCAGGTGATCATCTGTCAGACAATGTTAAATGATGTGATGAAACAAATTCAAACACAACAGAATCAAAGTAAGCATATTTTTTACCATCATTTTTTAATAAATTCTGTTTTGGTCAAAAAATGAAACATTTAATATGCACAAATGTTCAAACAATTTCCGAGCAGTTGCACAAAAAATACTTAACCTGATTAAAAGTATTAAAAACCACTTTAAGGAGTCATGGAATGACTCAAATAGCATGAATGACTTAGCACATTGTTCAGTAATCCAAATGAAAAGGAAATATACCCAGAAAATGAAAAGAAAAATTCAATTTATAGAGCAGAAATAAAAACTGTAGAGTAAAATCTTTCAAGTGTTGTCACAGAGATACCAATAATGATTAAATTTCGTGATTCTCCTCAGTGTTATTACTTTTGAAATTAAGTTTATCATCTTCAAACATCATTAATGTATGGCACAGAATGGATACCCATAGTTATGTTTACTGCTACAAAAGCTTTCATCTCCCTAGTGGTGCCCAGCCAGGCATTGTTAGCTCAGTTTGTTTACTCCTCTGGGTCTGTGTGCCATAGCAGTTAATCTTCTCAGTAATGTGGTAGAAGAAATCCACTGGCCTCATCTCATCAGGAAGATCAGTATTTGGGCCAATCGACTAATGAAAACACCAGCATATTGATCAGCTGCTGATGACTTAAACTTCACTTGACAACCTCACCATTGTCATTGTTATCCATCTCTGATGAATTTCTTGATGTATTTCCATTGCTGTCTAGCCACTTAAATGATGACAGATTCAAGGTATGAACTCTAGAGACCACATCACCAGAAGGAAAGGATTTAGTGTCAGGTTCCATCACTATATATATGTGGATTCTGTACCATCTATAGTATAGATGCAAGTGATTATTAAATGATTAATCTTTTCCCAACTGTTTTTAGTTGGATTAACCAAATAACTAACCAGTAGTTTTCATTTCCCATCTATGTCATTTCATTAAATCTCTGCACTTTTCTTGAATTTTCAGGATTTACTAATAAAATAATTAATTGTCTTGTGTAACAAAAGCTTGAAAGTATCTTGTACTGAGGTGGCTGGTGGCCCAGCAGAACTGGAAAGCCTGAGTTTGATCAGCACTTCAGGCAACCTCGGTTTAGTGTACCTTCCTTGACATGGCTTCTTTGCCTTCATCAGCTGCTTGTGTGGGTTTTCTCTGGGTGCCTTGGTTTTTTCTCATATTTAAAAATAAATATAGGGATTATTGTGTGTTCTGCGCTCATTATGGATCCATTCATCTGTCACTGGGATACTAGCCACTCTACAGAGGCATTGTGTTAGTGACTTGTATTTGATGTAAAGTATTATGGAACAACAACAACAAAATCTTTAACTTTTACCCATTTTGATAGTCATGACGTAACCATGCAATGATTTGTATTAAATATAAATTGTTTTATTGGCAAGTCCACAACTATGGCTGTCAGTGTATCATATATCTCTTGTTTACTGTGAATATTTAGGTACTTTTGCATTGTAATATAACTGAAAATATCTCTGGTTTGTAAAGAGTAGTTTTTTGTTCTTTTTTACCAGATATCATTCAGTTAAGTAACGGTTTCTGTTTCTCACAACCTTCTCTGCCAACACCCCAGTCTACTGCCCCATCTGCTGTATCTTCTATGTCACCAACACAAGTGGCTTCAACAGTTACTTCCCCTACACCAGCAGTGCCTACTTCTAATGCCAACAATATAATAATGGTAAGTTGATAATTAGTCTCTTGAAATATTTCTGGTGTGGTTGGAATTACATGAATTTTGCTTTTTATAACCAAAAGATGTATAGCAAAAAAGAAAATGCTTAGCTATATATACATTTTATCTGAGAAAAAAATAACATATATATATATGAAACTAATTTTCATAGAAGTATAACAAAAATGCTAATTTATTGTAAGGTAATTTAAACAGTAATGTTTGTGTTCTGTGCGCGCACACACACACACACACCACACACACGTGTACAAAAGACTTAGCCCTGCCTTTTTTGTTTGGAAAGTGATCTCTTGAAGTTAAACTCGATCAGTAGGTCATATTAACACGAAAAATTAGAGAACTTTATTAAATGTTTATAGCTGTTTGAAATATAAATTTTTATGAGGTTTTTATTTATCAATCTTGCACCAACAGTTAAAGAATTTTGGGTGTTTTATTAATTTCGCATTATTGGCCAAAGAATAATTTCTTTATGGTTTTATCAGAAAGTTTTGTTTTATTTTATTTTTTGTCACTTATCATTCAGAATTTGAAAAAAAGTATTTGATTTAACAGATTGAGAAAAAAAGATTAAAATTTTCTTTTCCATCAGTAAACAGCGCTTACCATGTGTGCAAAACATTCCGATTAGCAATGTCGACTGCAAATTTCTTTAAAATGCAACTTCAAAACTGTTTTCACAGTTAAAATAATATATTTGTTGTAAATATTTATAGCAGATTATTCCAAATTTTGAGGTGTGCCCAGGTATGAATAATGAAGGCATTTTAATTAACAGTAATGTCAAACAGGTAGACATTGTGCTCAGATGCCAGCAGTATTTTTCAGACAGGCCTTATTTAATCTTAATTGTTTTAGGTGTGCCACCCACAATGAATCTGTGTTACTCTTAGTTTTATCCTTATACCAAGGATAGCCAAATGAAACCAAGCCGCCTTAGCGTCATGCAATTTTAGCCAGTTCTATTTTAATATAGTAGATTAGATTAGATTATTGCAAAATAAATCAAAACATATTATTATTATTATTATTAAGTCTATTAAAAATAATGTCACGACAAAACAGCAAATAGATGACAGATGGTCTAATATGGTCTCGTAACTATTATTTGTCATTTTGAGTATTATAAAAATATAAATTTGGTGTTTAGACATGATGTGGTATCTGTTTGGACTAAAATACATCTGTGCAATTTTAGATGGTTGCTCCCCAGCCTAGTGGAATAATTCCAACATCTGCACAGAGAGTGCCTATCTCTGGGAGCGAACTCCTGGAGGATGAGCCATTATATGTCAATGCCAAACAGTATCATCGGATCTTGAAACGACGCCAAGCTCGGGCAAAGCTTGAGGCTGAGGGGAAACTACGAAAAGAGAGAAAAGTGAGTAGAGTAGCTTTCTTTTTCCTTACAAGGTGAAATCAGGGCAGTTGAAGTTGTCACTTCCAGTTGAGTTTAGCTTACTTATCATAAACAAACTCAGCAGTTGAACTCATTGAGGCAAAGGTCCTCCGTATCTTTTGTATATTCTGCTTTAATTGAATCTTTATAATGAGACCTCTAAAGTTCTTATATATTCATTGTTTTTAATGCCAGGATGATGATTGTTGGAGAAATTATATTGTTTTTTAATTTAGTTAGTTTGGCCAGTAAACGCTTTTTTTATCACCAAGTCTTGTACACTTCTGAAATCATCACTTTTTGTTAATCAGTCCTCCAAAATAACTATTCCAATTAGATTTTCTCATTAGCTAGATCTTCATGGTTTTAAAACTCAGTTACTGCACACCTTCTAGGAGTGGTTTAATTTTAATTTTAAAAGTATATTCTAAAAAAATAAATAACTAAAAATATGCCATATGACTTTGTTTTGTGTAAATCCAGCTTTTAGTTTTTGCCAGATTTTGGAGTGTAGAATTTACATCGCAAAATCACATTCTATTTGCACATATTTTTAATCTTGGTTTCACATTATTTCTTATGATTTTTATCAATAAAAATTTTAGTTTTAAGATATGATTAATGAATAATAACAGGGTCCAAATGTCATAGTATTAAGATATCAAATATGTATATAGCAGCAATTAGTAATCACTCTGGTGTGATGCTTTTAAAGCCTCTACATTGATTCTTCTGTATTTAAACATTGAAATAAAGAAATCTGGAAATAAATGAAGATTTTTTTTTTTCAAGTCAACCAGCTACTATTAAACATAATCCTATGAAGTCAGGTGTCATTACACACAACAGCCTAAGTATTAAATTATTAATTTTTTGGTGAGTTTTGCTGTGTAGGAAAACAAAATATTGTATGGCAGCAGTTGCACAGAGGGAAAGAACAGGTCAATATGTCAAAGATTTTTACTTTAGATCAGTGTACTTATGCTCTTGTGCAAGGGCCACCAACTAAAATTCTATAGTCTGCTAAATACTAAAATCTCTGTTATAAATTATAAACTTACTGCCCCTCTGACTTACCTTATCACTATATAGCTATTGGTTCAACATGGTACTTCAGATTATTCTAAGCTGTTTCCCTTCTCCATCCCACACTAATAGATTGAAATTCCCAAGTCAAAATTATCTGTAGAATATTTAAGTTATTAGTACATATGTTAAAGTCATCTGCCACTCTCAGGTGATGAACAGTTATATGTGATAATTAGTATCTTGCATAGTTTACCATAAAGACATTCTGGGGGTACAGTAGATCTTATTAAGACCCCCATCATTTAACACAGTAGATTAATTTACAAAGGATCATCATTATAAGCTGCTTAGTCCCAAAAGGCTGGGCTTGATATTAGAAAAAAATTGTATTTATAGGAATGTGAACATGTAATGGTCTTGCCAGTTTAGCTAACTCTTTATTTACTGTGCTTTAATACATTTTATGTAGTTACAGCGACAGAAATTCCATCTGATATGTTGACCCATCATTCATTACTTTTGATTTTGCCTTTATCTGTATCTCAGCATTTGTACTCTGCATGTATTGGTAAGTAAAGCAAATTTGAACACTATGCATTTCATTAAATGAGTGACAATACTAAAAGATCCACAACTAATTTTTGTTCTACAGAAATATTTACATGAATCAAGGCATCTGCATGCCATGAATCGAATCAGGGGTGATGGTGGAAGATTTTATTCAATTAGAAAAGATGGTCCAATGGAATTTAAGTCTTCTCCATCACACGAAGAGGTAAGGTATAAGTTGACTGAACTCAAATTATCATAGTTTATTTTCAGTTTAGCAACAATTGCCAAATATTATATAATTT
Organism: Nautilus pompilius; assembly: GCA_018389105.1. Lineage (NCBI taxonomy): Eukaryota > Metazoa > Mollusca > Cephalopoda > Nautilida > Nautilidae > Nautilus > Nautilus pompilius. Next base: position 1,390,210 of record JACATO010001009.1, read on the forward strand.
GTTTTTTTTTTTATAGTACAGTGGTGAGAAACAAGAGTGCTTACATTTTTTAAGGATAGTAATTCTATTTAAAGGTTACCTTTCATGGATAATACACTTCCTTGCTGACTCTCTTTGTCATTTAGTTTCAAATATAACTGTTGGATTCACACGTCTTCTTTTTGGACTTATTTATAAAGAACTTTTTTTTTTAAATTGACAGCAAATGATGGATCTTTGCATTCTATTTCAACAGGACTCATCTACAGTGTCCAGCATACTGGACTTGGATGAAGAATCATCAGTGCTAACATCAAATGGTACAGAGCATGGTTTAAAGTAACAAAACTGAAGCCTGTTATATAAAACTGAAGAAATGTGCTGGACACTAGAATTCAGAGCTGTTGAACAACTGTTATTATGACTTGAGTTCATCTGCAAATTTATTAGCATCTCATCTATTTATTTTATTCATATGTTTAGCATATATAACACAGAATTATATTTATGATTGATAAAAAATGTGTTCTTAATACATTTTGTAATGTTTGATATTTCTTGTTTATTTGTATGATCTTCAACAACCAGATTAACTGTGTTGATATCTGGCTAAATGCTGGAATAAATCATGTGATAATTTTATTAATTTTTTTAAAGAAGCAACATTTATTAATGTACATGCAAAATGTGGCTAAAACAATCCATTTATACAGTTTTTATAACTGCTTCATCTTAAGAGAATATTAAAAAGAAATAAGAAAAGTTTTCTAAAATACATATTAATTTGTTTATAGGGGGCATTCATTTAGAATAGTTTTGTTGAGATTGTACAACTAATTTTATAAAGTTTGTCATTTGGAGAGTGAGTACAAGTCTGCTGTTTTTGATTCTGGGATTGAAAACCTGAAGGGATCAACTGTAGGAATTTTAAATCATAAATGAGGATAGAAAGTTGGTATTTTCTTTTCATATCCACCTCTCTCCCTCACACTTTCACACACACACACACAGCATAAATACAAAATATTTTTAAACATATTTTTCATCATCATTTGAATGCATTTTTATCTACATCGCTCAGGAAGCATCTATGAGTGGAAGGATTGTAATAGGTTTCATTCTGGAAAACTTGGTAAATTTTCATTAAACAGAAATGTTCAAACAACTTTTTTTACAAACTGACACACATCAAAGGGGGTTTGTTTTACACCGAATGTCTCCTGGCCTAATCTACGTCTTTCATTTGTCCAGTTAATGTCCACGTGGAAAATACTAAAACATGATAAACAGTGTACAAGCTGCATCTGGATCTTTCTTTCATCTAATAGTTTTCTGAAATCAAGTTTTTATAGATTTCACAGAATGAAATATCTTCAGAAAATTTATATTTATAATACATTTTAATTTAAAGAAACAAAAAGAATTAGTCTTAATCACATAGATCATTATTGGAAGTTTACATTTTTATTGTTGATTTGTCTGAAACTCATGGATTTTTTTTTTTTTTTGAGGTTATAGAACTCTGAAATTGTAATACTTTGAATCTATTTTTAATGAGATTTGTGAAATTTAAAAAAAAATAGATTTTGATATTTTAAAATGTTAAAATTATTAGTGATATGAGAGATAATTTAGCTTATGGATTAATTTCTATTTTATGGGTAAATAGCTTGAATTTTCTTATGTATAATCACACATTCATTATATGTGGTTTAAAACTGATGACCTCTTGAGAGACTGGGGCTGTTAATTCGTCAGTTGCTTGTTAGGTGCTGCCGTCATAAGTTCAGACCAAAGAATGTTAATGAGATTGTGCAGCAGAAAATTAATTTCTATAATCTGGACTATTTTATTACTAAATATCTATTCAAATCTTGATATTGTGACCCGTAAAAGTTTTTAGAGCGGGTATGGCTCAGAACCATATCTGGGAAATGAACCTTTGAAGTGGTTTCTTGTTTCGTTCCTCAACAAAAACTGAGAAATAAATAAATATAAAATAAAAGAAACAAATAGACAATATAGACATTTTGCTTTTTTTTTTAAATAATGTAGTAAAGTTTTACTTTATAATCTAAATTTTAAAAAAAGATGTATGGGTATCTTTAAAAACAACAGTTTCTGTTCAGCATATTTCCTTCGTACAGGGAACATTTAAAAATGTTTTATAACAATTTTTTTAATTCAGTAAAATTCTTTTGTTTTACTGTTATTATGAATTGTTTATTTATATATATATATATATACACACAGTGTATAATGGCTGACTCTGGGAAGGAAAGCGTTTGAACCACTTCATTTGATTCAGGTTTATTTACTTTGTAGTCTGCACCTGTCTGACTGTGGTACCCACATATCCTTACTTACAGATTTTAGACATCGTGCAGAGTCAAGGGGGGGAGAGAGGGGACGACTACTTCTCGTCCAAATGTTATGTTGCTAATTAACAAATCTAACTAAACCAGCAGTTTTTTAAAAAGTGGGGACAGCAGGATGTCTGACGTGTAGCACATGTTCTGTTCCCATCTATGAATTAGTGGTAATCAATCAAATCACTTACTGTTCTTGCATATTTAGGAAAAAGTGGTCACATTAACTACCCACTACAGTACAAAGTAATAATTACTTTAGATATTTGTTACTGGGGAAGGGTTCTGTAAGCCATAATTAAAGCTTGCTCCCTTGTATAAATGAAACTAAAGTTAAGACTAATTTAATTTTAGAAAAGAATTGCAAGTTCAAAAATTAATTTTATTTAAATATTTTATAAATTGAATGTATTATTGTGTAAACAAATTTATGGCTTTTGAAACTCAAAGCTCCACTAATTATTCATTTTTTTGGTGCGCAATGGACCGTAATTTTGGTCTTTTGCAATTTATTTTTTCTTCTTTTTTGAGCAACAAACTTCAGAATATAAAATCTTTTCAATTTACACAATAAAAATATTTTAAAAAAACTTTTAGATAATGCAAAGTTTCGATTATTCACTCTTGCAGTGAGTTATCGCTAGAGACCTCTTCCTCTCTCTCTCCACACACATTTTTAGTTGGCGGTTTTTGTATGGCTAATAAACAAGGAAGCATTGATTGATGGTTTTTAAAGAATGCATAATTTACTTATGATTTACTCAACCCAAAGGAAACAAAATTTTTTTTTTCTTTTACAATGTGACACATTATTTTTTTCATACTGCTACTAAGTCTTCCTGAACTGTGCTCACCACGTGTCTTTGGTGGACAGTGTAATGGACATGTCCAGTTCTAGTTTGTTAGCATCTTTTTGTTTTGTTTTTTGTTGAGGACCCTGGACAAAATCATCTGTCTGTCCTGAACTAACTACCTTTATAAAATAAACTCTTTGTTAATGTTTTGTACCGACTGGTTTTTTTGTTGCCGTCATCATTTTCATAACCACACAATTTTTGCACACAAGGCAGCCAGTCTTCAGATACAATGTATAAATTAAAGATAGAACTTGCAGAGCTTTTGGTGTATTTTTCTTGTATTGGTAAAAGTGGCTATTTTTGTTTGTTTTTATTTCATTGTTATGAGTTTTAACTATAGTTGTTTAAGTGTCGTGATTGTATTACAGTGTATATAGCCTGCTTTCTAACCGGTCTGTCAGTGAACATTTATCATCATCTTCTCCAGGGCAGGAATTTGCATCTTATAACAAAAGTATTTTCAACATTGTATTAAGTTTGTTTGTATTTTATTCTCAGATGTATTATATTATTTTTTATGTTATGTTATGTTATGTTATGTTAAGGTGGCATATTCACTCACCTTATTACAAAAACAGTCCAATTTCACTATATTACATTTTTGGATAAATTAGCTTACAGTAATATTACTATAATTTTTAAAAATAATATGCAAGTATAGAGTTAGCAGGTGTTGGTAATCTATCTGGTTGGGGACATGGATATAGTTAGTTTATTTAAAGGTTAATTAGTGAAACACAATACTTACTGTGTAAAAGGTGTTTAGTCTATTAAGCATTAATATCATTCATGGTTTCAATACTAAAATTACTGAGTGTCACCATTTTGTGCTTCTTTTTTTTTTTTTACATATACAGCAGCGAGCACAAATACGATGCATGCACAAATTTTTTGTAGTCTCCTTAATTGAAGAGTTACGGTGTTGGCCATTTAAAAGGTATTGAAAGTTCCAATTTACTAAAATTCTCTTGAAATTAGTCATAAAGATGCCTTTAAGTAAAACGTGTACTGAAGAAGAAAAAATCTTCAAGTTTTCATATAGTAAACTATATACAGTGGCAGACAAAAGTTTTAAAATGATGGAAAAACAAACTGATGGAATTTCATGGTGACAGAAGTTTAAGAAAGAATCAAACATTCTAAATTTTGTCACAAAACCCCGATTTTGAAAGATTACACATGATGAACAAATCAAAGAAGTATTAGCATTTGGTTGCATCAACTACAGCCTGACAGCACTTATGCATAGAGTCCACAAGACCAACCTATGCAAATATCGGCCCAAGTTGATTGAATAATTTCGAACGGTTAATTAAAATTTCTCGGGGGTTTCCATCTTAATATTTGTCCATATTTTTCCTTAGATTCAGATCATGGCTTTGAGCTGGACACTTTAGATCTTGAATTTTCTGATCTTTGACAGTGCTTTATGGTGGCCAAGTGTTTAAGATTGTTATGTTTGAAAATCTAGTTGTGAGAGAGCCAGTCCTCAGAATATGGTTGTAGTATATTTGTCAAAATAATCCAGGTAACCAAGCTGATTTATTATTTCCTGGATAGGATGATTAGGGCTTTCCTTTTGTAGAGAAACAGCCCCTTACTATAATGGGCCCACTCCCATTTTTGATCATCTGCTTGGTACACTGCAGATAGAATACTTCACTGAATCTCCGCCGCACACAAAGTCGGACCATTTGATCCAAGCCTCTGGAATCGTGTTTCATCGGATTGGAGCACCTGTCCCACCTGCGGGGTCAAACAGAAATAGTCCAAGACGAACATAGTTCTGCCATTTGTTTTAAACTGTTGTATGCTGCCATAGATGTTTTATTCAACCACAACAGCACTTCTTAAAAAGCTTTTAGCACAGTCTGGGATCAAGGTTTTAAAATTTTATTTCTCTTTGGACAGTAAACTATCATTAACTTTGCGGAAAAATTAACCAAAACTATTTTAAAAATGACAAACAAAGAATCTGAAAAATTATGTAAGCCGTACCAGAAGTGAAAACACTAAACGTGTGGGTCAGGGTGAAACTAGACTTTTTGCCTTCTATTAAGATGTCATGTGACATAATACACATTTATTTTACTAGTTACGATTTCAAATGCCTACTGGCTCCTTTATGAGTAACTAATAGCAGCTTATCTATCAACTTCCTGTCGCCCACTTTCTCTCCTGTGCACAGGAAAGCGGTCCACTCGAGAGGAGTGACTGGTACCTGTGTCCACAAGATGGCACATAAAAATAGTCATGTGTCTGACCCAACAGAAACTAATTGGCTGTATAGCTGAAAATTAAGCTGTTTGAAGGAATTAGTATCGTTTTTCCCTTTTATAAGTTATAAATATTCCTAGAGTGCACCTTCCCCTGCTTTGTTGGAAAGGGCCAAATCAGAAAACTAACTGGTGAGACTTTCTGAGCAGTGACTCAGTTATGACTGAGTTCAATGGCGTCTTCATTTGTTTGGTTGGTATAGTTAACAGGAAGCTATCAAGGCTTATATAAGGTCTCAGAAATGGAGCCTACTATAATATTAGAGCAGTTTTTTCAAAAAAAACTTCCATTTCCCTCATAAGGTAAATTTAAAAAATTCATCAGTCTTCATTTTTTATAATGGTATTGACGAAAACCTTGCAGAATATTTGTACAAGAGCATCCTTTTATGAAGATACACAGTAATTATTTTACACAACATCTATTGATAATATTTTAATTTGATACAATAAACACATGGATTTCACCAGTTGAACAGAGGAAGCTAATTCATTATCATCATCCGAGCACTCAATGGATGCCTCACCACCTTCATCAACAGAGTCTATTTTCAACGTTCGCCAAATCACAACCTGGAATCAAATTACACAAACGAGAATGCAAATCGCTCGGAGCAGGGGGAGGTCTTCCTGTAAAGATGGTTTGATGTTGATGCGATGTGATTTAATAAAACTATATACAATTGCTGGAAGTCCGCTTTCGGAGAACCACTCAACGGCTGGGATGTGTTACGGTAGTAATTAGATTTTTAAGTTCTGCCCGGCAATAAACATTTTTTTAAAAAAAATATGCTATTAATAATTAGATAAGTTCCTTTGGTAAGTATTGGTATTTTCGCAGGGTCGGTTGTCGAATTAGGACCGGGCGCACTAACGGGGGTTCACGAAGTCTGGTGGCTTCTCGACCGTTATAGTGATGGAAAACAACGAAGAACCCACCCCGCGATTTACTTCTTGAACAACAAATGGTACAGCTCCCTGCCCCTTTTCGTCGAATAAACAGGAATCGTAAACACACGGGTACTTAAACTTTGATACACTTTCTGGAGTAGAACACAGGCGACTTGTTGATCGCCTGTAAGAACCACTCGGCCATCTGGCTTTTTGGGACATTGCTCTCAATGTATGTACATTGTTTTTGCTTCCCTTTTTTACGATACTTAAAAAAGACAATGTATCGTGGGTTGTACATTTATAAGGGTGGGTGCTTTCCCAAAAGAGAGAAACTGCGGCGTTCGGCTTAAATTCGAATTGGCGAGGTGGCTTGTCTCGTAATATTCTTCATCCTCGTCGCAGGTCATCATCATCAGCAGAAGTTGGTAGATCGCCACAAACAGTTCACGTCTGGTTTTAACAGGTTTCCTTTCCCAGCATCCATTCCTCCGTCGGATTAACCACTCGTTCCTTTGATACGTCTCGCAAATCTTCCTAATTACTCCCTTCTGTAGAGCGCACCTTGGCGCTCATTCCTTCAGAGTAACACGAACAGTTTAGCAGTTAATAGACATCCAAGAAGTCTGGAAAGGCACCGTGCAATGTGGCAGAAGTTGTTCTTTGCCCAGGATGTCGTCAGGGTCCCAAAGAAGGGGGCAGCGGCAAGAAATACACTCTAAAAACATTTTAATGTCGACATTTACAGAAAAGGGGTGCTTGTTTGCGACACGTACTACAAGCAGGACAAACTGCTATTGATTAGATGAAGATCTAATAATTAGTGTTATTTAGAGTTGGTAGTAGCAGACACAGTGCACGCATCACTGCTGCCTTCATTTCACGTCCGTTCGTTGTCTTGGCAACAGGTCTTACGCGCTTCTCTTGGCACGAATGCGGCCGCGGTCGGCCTCCACAGGGGCACGGGATCTTCCCCACAGTGAGTCAGCATCAAGAAACTGATCGTCCCGAAAGAAGCGTACGCTAAGTATTAAATAATTAGCGTAAAAGTCTAATAGTGGGGACATGTCGATTTCGTCTTAGCTCAGGTAAAACAGCAAAACCCGATAAGCCCCAAGGGCGCACAGGTGCCCCTTGCCACAGACACCGCGATAATCAAACTAATTAAATAACAGATAACCTAAGGAATCGTCGCAGCAGTTTTCGATCTTTAGCGATAAGGAGATGAACGTGAACGGCCTGGAAAACCGTCGTTAAATCAGCAGGTGGACAGGGAAAGATGGGTTATCTGCTCGACGACTTCCCAGATGAAGTGAAGAGAATATTCTTTAAAAAGTCAAGAGATCATCAACCCCCCCCAAAAAACTTGAACTTGCTTCCTTTGTTTTTTCACCAATGAAAACTGGATTATTAGATGGGAAACTCTGGGTGGTGGGGGGGGGGGGGTTTGTTGTTTTGACCTGATTTCGATGTTATCCGTGGACCAGGTGTTTAACAGAAAGCTGTTTTCTCACAGGTGAGTGGCGCAATCCAGAGAAGGGAGGCACTACAGCAGGATGAGGATGCTCCGGTGCGTGCTTCTTGTTCTTGTGTGGTCAACGGGGAGTGGGAAACCCCTGTCGGAGTACATGAAAGAGAGGCAACAGATGCTGCTGTCGGAAGAAAGGGACCGGATAGGAAGTGGGATCTGGCTGTCACCCGAAGAGAAGTGGGTGGATGAAGCATTGAGGGCACTGAAGAACCAAGAGATCGATGATTGCGGGAAAAACGGGAATCCTTTCCCGCCCCAAATAAACTTTCTAGCTGCGAAGAGTTATATCGAAAGTAGTAAAGTGTTTCAGTTTATTAGGGATATGCCGAAAGGTAAGTGGTAATATCTCTCTGTTGTGTGTGTGGGGGGACAAGAGGGGCTAGTTGGAATACTTCTTTCGGTAAAGTCCTCTCTCCACCTGCTTCCATATGATCTCAATGAGGTTTCCTTTATATTCTGGGTTCATGGAATTTGTTGGTACGCGAAAATCAGTTTTAAAATTGGCCACTCAGTGCTTTGACGCCACGTGCTCAGCTAGAATAACAGGGACAAATAAACAAAATAGGGAGACAAAAATAGATACAGCGGAGATAGGGACGGACAGAGTGGGCATACCAAAACACTACAGTGCGCACAACAAGAGGTGGAGAAAGACGACGACAAAAATAGAGTGGGAAAAGAAAAAAATAAACCAGCAACACGTGAGAATAGGTGAGAGAGAGAGGCGGGGGGAAAGAGTGAGAGAGAGGGGAAAGAGTGACAGAGAGAGAGAGGAAAGAGTGACAGAGAGAGAGGAAAGAGTGACAGAGAGAGAGGGGAAAGAGTGACAGAGAGAGAGAGGAAAGAGTGACAGAGAGAGAGAGGAAAGAGTGACAGAGAGAGAGGGGAAAGAGTGACAGAGAGAGAGGGGAAAGAGTGACAGAGAGAGAGGGAAAGAGTGACAGAGAGAGAGGGGAAAGAGTGACAGAGAGAGAGGGGAAAGAGTGACAGAGAGAGAGAGGAAAGAGTGACAGAGAGAGAGGGGAAAGAGTGACAGAGAGAGAGGGGAAAGAGTGACAGAGAGAGAGGGAAAGAGTGACAGAGAGAGAGGGGAAAGAGTGACAGAGAGAGAGAGGAAAGAGTGACAGAGAGAGAGAGGAAGAGTGACAGAGAGAGAGAGAGAGAGAGGAAAGAGTGACAGAGAGAGAGAGAGGAAAGAGTGAATGAAAGAGGATGGGAGAGAAAGAGAGAGAAAATAAGAATGAGAGAGAAAAGGAGAAAGAGAATGTGAGATAGAAAAAAGGGAATGAGGCAATAAGAAAGAAAAAATGAGTAAAGGAATTAAAATCAAGAGAAAATGAGAAAGAGGGGGGAATAAACAGTGGGAGAGAAAAAGAAAAGGAATGGAAAAAAAGAGAAAGAATGTGAGATAGATAGAAAGATAGTAATAGAGAGAAGAAAAATAAGATAAGGAGAGAATGAGAGATATAGAGAAAAAGGGAGAGAGAATGAAAATTTAGATATATTTAGTTGCAGGAAGCCCAAAGTTCTGTTTGCTCAACACTTTGAGTCCATCCCTAAAATCAGACGTTCTTATAAAACAGTTAGGGATGAGAGCAAAGCCTGTTTTATTTTAGCTTTTCACGTTGCCAAGTCCCCTCACACTGCCATAACCAACACAAAGAGCACGCTGGCTTCCAGTCTGATTGGCACCTAATACTTAACAAAAACATTTTCATATAAAGAGATTTTCTGCTTTTTGTATTTTTTTTTTTTTTTTTAAATTTAAATTATTTTCTCCTGTACGCATTTCCAATTTCTAGATATAACACAAGGAAATTTTAACAATAAATTAGCATTGATTAGCTGCCAGCACGAGCTATTTATCACAGCTGCTTACAGAGCAGCAGACGTTGTTTCAGGTATTATGGTCGCAGCCAGCCTCAGCTTCTGTTTCACACAAATTCCCCCCTTTTTTGTGAACTCATTCACTTCTCAATATGTCAAACACTGCACACATCACCCCAGAATTACACCTTGTGGGACACCTACTCGTTTTGAACGAGGACACCCCCCGCACAATGCATTTTAAAAACAGCAAATAATAAAACAAAAACAACTTGAAAAACCCCTCTCATTAATTTCTTCTGTCATCATCCTCGTTAGTTTTCCACGTATGGTACTGAGTTTAACCTAAAGTTCAGGAAAAGCTGTAGTGATGGCTAAAAATCCCACAATGAGCCGCCCATGTATATTTCACTTGCTAAACAGGTAAAACTTAGCAAACTAGGATATTTACATCTCAGGTAAGTTATGCGGTTTAGTCTGTGATAGATTAGCATTTTCATAAAAAGTAGAAATAATTGTTCATTTATAAATTTTTCTTCTGTAGATTAGTATGAAAAATTCATGAGAGGCACTGTAACCATGAGTAATCGATGCAGCCACACGGAATACTGTCATATGATTGAGAACGCAGCCTTGCAGTTAAACACCCAATTGATGGGTATTTTTAACATTAAATGGATCTGCATGTTGAGAACAAAGCAAACTCTGTAGATGGTTAGTTGTTTGCCGTATCCTCTACCTAGCCCAACTGAATTATTTCAGTTCAGAGCATCAAGCAAGTTTGGAAAAGGTTGAGTGCCAGTGAAAACTATGAAAATCCTGGACAAAATCTATTATTTGCTAGACTCAGAAATTACAAATACACTTCATCTTCATATAGTATCTGCTGATGCAGATGAATTCTACACATGTCTAGCCATGTATTTTCAGTGTTGTTTAATAAAATTAAGGTAGAAATGAATTTGCAGATGTTAGTGATGTAAGGAGCAAGGACCATCTTTTTCTTGTGGGGAAACTGAAGAACACCTGAGATTATTTGTAAAGCAGCCATGAGGTTAACTTTCCATGAGTTGTGTTGTGTGGTGATCATTAACGTAGGCTGCAACCTGTTACTGCAAGTTAAAATTAACATGAAAGTGTCCATAATGCTCTGAATTCAGCTGCCATAATGGACCAAGGGAAAGTCCCTACTATTAGAATTCTTATTTTCAGTTGTGGGAGAAAACTGGAGGGCTGCATTGTAGCACACAAGGCTGGCTAGTGGGGAATGGCAAGAAGAAGCCATCCCCAACTGCAGCTGACTACCTGGATGTAAACTGTACTGGTCATGTAGTGCAGTCAGCTAATCTCGTAAAGTCACGTTACTGACTTTTTAGTACTTTGGTTGCTTTCTTCGTCGAAAGGACAGGTTGAAATCCTAGATTTTAGGGGGCATGTATCCGAAACAAGATTTTAAAAATAACAGGATATCTAAAAAATAATTAACTCTTTAGCTGGGCAGTCCACTAGATCATAAAACCAATAACTGCTGTATTACTCCATTTTTTTTTTCTTTTCATGGTGAATAAAACCCACAGGCTCTGAAGAACAGGACTGATGAAAATAAAAAATTGTAGACAACATTAATAAAGTAATGATTCACTAGAAATACTATAAAATTCTGAAATATTAATTAACCATGTTATTTGAATATTAAATGACTGCAACAGCTATCATCATTTAAATATTGTTTTTCTTTTCTAACAATATTGCTGTAACAATTCATCATTATATATTTTAAAGATAATCCCCAACAACGCAAAAGCTATTGTTACTTGTTTTGTATACACACAGCAGATAGATTTGTTGGGTGGCATGGAAAACAAGCAGAAATAAAATATATCTGGATATGATGTGAGAGTCTGCAGCTTAGCCTCTAAAAACAAAAACACCGTTTCCATTTTTGTTCAGAAGCAGACAAAGAAAGCAATGAGAAGTGTTTGCTTTAATAAAATGTAATTGAATATATTTATTTTCCATAACAGTGCCATTATTACTGAATTCTAAATTGATATATGCATGGAATGGAAAAATTATGTATGCTTTTCCAAACTAAAGGCAAGAATAGTAATAACTTGCAAGCAGTTAGTACCAGTAGAAAGGTCTAAAATCTAATGCAGGAAATATGTGAAAAAAAAAGAACCCTAACCTAACAGCATAGGACCCTTTTCCCTACCTAAAAAATAACATGGTGTGTAAAATCATAATTTTTTTTAAAGTACATGCTTGTTTATATTGCATGCAAATGTGGGTAAGAGTAAAATCTATATGTCATGTGACCAGAGCTTTTTAGTAGGTCAGTAGCAATCCAACCATATACATGCTACCACCAGAATAGTGACATCAATAGACACTGATCAGCTTCAATGTATAGATGGTCACGATAAACCAGTGACCAGAGGCATGGTCTTGTGGAACAGGGACTTAGCCACTGTTACCTAGATCTTGCTGGCAGAAGAATCATGGTCATTGTTCTTATTTATCTGGTAGGTATCTGGATGAAATTGTGCGACCAAGAGAGAGTCTTGCCTCTTAACAACTGGCATCAGGCTGTGTCTAGGACATAAACATCAGGAGACAGGTTGCCTTTGAGTTTTTTAGAGCCAAAATATCACTACAATGAATTACCCAGGACTTCAAATCTTTTGTCCACTAAGGATCTTTTGTAAAGTTGAAAGGCTCTAAAGTACCCCTTTAATAGAACCTAGATGATCTGGTCATGGTGTTCACTAGTAGTAGCAAGTAATACCTGCTGGATACTCAGATTTCATTTCAGATGTGTGTTAATGATGTACTTCTGCATTTGGCTTTAATTTACCTTCACCTAATATTGACTGTCACTTCACTTCATTTGTCCCATAACCAATAAGCCATTGGGGCACCTTGAGAGGTGTTCCTAAGGTCATTTTACAACCTGGCCATCTCCAGGTTGAGAATACTGACTACACCGATTATCTAACTCTGAAGGTGCCAGTAGAAATTTTGATTTTCTTCCTTCATTAACATGTTACCATAAAATTCTCATATTTGGCTAAGGAATAAATTGTTTTCTATAACTTCACTAATGCTTTGTGTGTATCTTCACAAGTGGAATTAAATACAGATGTCAAATTCCAACATCCCTAGATTTTTGTTACCACTGCCCCCAAAAAAAGAATTTCTGCAACTTCGGTGTTCTGAACGGCTTATTTTCTTGTCAGTGCATGTGAAGGTGTTTTTTACTTCACTATCCTTCGAAATTTCAGTCACTGTGCTACGACGTCTGATCGCACTCACTTGAAAACTTAGCAGCTTAACTTTGTATTACTTATCACTGATTCTCAAAGCTCTTCACCTTTTTTAATCATTACCCGCCAAAAGTCCAGTCACACAGCTTAGTGAATCTCTTATCAGCTCGGTCTGTTCATAGCATCTGACTAGCAAGAAGTGAGTATGACAATGTGTTCTAGCGGCGCGTGGAACATTGTTTTATTTGCTATTGGTGACTCCTCTGTAGGAAATTGACTTGGAAAGGCACAAATTCTCAAGATTCCACGAAAATGCCATTGCATAGTTAGCTTATTTATACTTAAGATTTTGTAAAAAAACAAACAGATATATATACTGAACAAATTTTACAATCAAAGATTTTATATAAGGTACATTCTTGTACATTTTCAATTATTGATGTAAGGATATAATAACTCCACTCATTTCAAATGTGCTTTAACATTTTATCAAGATTATCTTAAAATAAAGATACAATAAATAACAAAAGGAATAGTATTATGATGCTTAAAAAAGAAGAGAAAATTTTCTGGAGAGATTTTACTGTACACGTCGGTATCATGTGTGAGTTTCATTGGTGATATCACGCATGACTGGGTTCATTTGCTAGGGTGAATGTGCTTTATCTAACCCTTTATTACAGGCGGTATCCTGCATATACATGATTTTGCGATAGCCGATGTGAGATGGCTATTGAAAATTGCCACGCACACACCACATTGTTACATGTGCGACAAACCAGATCAGCTCAAGTTTCACTTCTTCAAAACGCCACCGCCACCAACTCCAGGTAAGTTAAGCCCGCCCAAGATAAAAGTAAGACAGCAATTATCCCAATACTAATATAAATATGGATAGAAGCCATTTATTTTGCCTTGGAACAAATGAAAAGAGGAGAAATAATCTGAACTATGTTTAAGAAAAAGAGAGGATAATGTTTAACGATTTAAAAAAACAAGGAAAACTTTTTTTTTAAAAAATAAAAAAATAATCTGAGCATGAAAACCAATGATTAAACATCTTATTGATCATTTTTTAAATTATTATTCCAAATGCATTAAAATTAATTTAAACAAGACAACTCTCTGTAAAGAAATAAATACATTTCACTTTTAAGTTTATTTTTAAAATTATAATTTTAAATAAGGAAGAAAATTATTTCGCTAAAACAAGAAAAAAAATTCAATTTGTTGCCCATTTTATTTATTTATTTTTAAATTTATAGAAAATATATTATAAAATACTGAAAGGTTTTCAAACATTTGTTATTTCCCTTGTTTTTACTAATTTCTAAAAAAAAATAGTTTGCATACCTACATGATGTACATCCTTCGTACCCATGCCATTTAATTGTTTTTTTGAAAGTTCACTTAGCACAGGCTTCCAGATGAAATGCTACAATTTTACACATTTGTTATTAACGAAGTAACACTGACACAAACAGAGAACTGGTGAGAACCACTGTACAGAGAAAAGCATAAAGTTGTGTGTCGTGCTCTATTTGTTGGCCACAGGTAGCCTGTCTAGAAGGAAACCATGGTGGACTGCAGGCTGACTGAGGGTCAAAGAAAAACAAACTTGTTGAATTGGTCATGACAATACAGACAAAGTTTAGAAAAAGGTTCATTATCCAATGGGCCACAAAGTATTTCCTTTCATGGGAGTTTTTTTTGAGCAATGTGCTTGGATAACCAAGCACTGCCCTTCCTTTTTAATAGTTACATTCATGGCAATGGCTACTTGGCAAAGCTATCCACAGACATTCTTTGTTGTGGAATTGTATGTAATGCTTTCTGATGAGATGCCATAGGTTTCAACAGGATGGGGTGTGCCCACACACCTCAGCTGATCTTGGATTACCTCTGTTCCTGACTTAGTGACGAGATGGTCCTCAGAGCTTTTGAAGATCTGGACCAAGACACTTTGGGAAAAGCTACATGATCAGAATGTTGGTCATATTGAACATATCCTTGTGTAAAACACGACCAGCACCAGTTTTTTATTAATAGTAATACAAGTGTAAAAATCGAATGATAGACCCCATTTTATCCACGCACTGGCAGGAAAAAAATTGCAAGGCCCTTTCTGATTAGAATGCAAAGAAAAGGTATGAGACTGTTATGTTTTTGAAACATTATTTTGCAGATTGTGCTTGGAAGTTAGTGAGCGAGGAAAGGAAAACACATGGAGCGAGCGCAGAATTTGATGAAATGTGAATATTATAAAATCTTGACTTTCACCTTAATTAATATTAAGAAATCTTTTTAAGGTATTTACTATTTGCAATTTTTGCTATAAAAATTCCCAGAAATTTATTTACAATTTACAACCAACTATTTTATGGATGAATTAATTTTTTTTTGTAATTTAAAGAGAATAATCTTTTTTTTTTTAAATTTTAATGTTTACAATAAATTTGGAATGTCAGTTTTACTAATTAACGAAGTGGCTTTGTCTATATTCTTACTCAATGAAAATAACTTTCTGGTAACTCTTACTGGAATAAAGATGATTTAAATGTTTGACATATAATTGTCTTGAACTTCTGCTCGCAAAATAAAATAATTCTTATAAATAAAAGTAATTTTCTGTGTGTCTGCATGTGCGAGTGAAACACCATTCACGCCAAAACTACAGGACCGATCGCTACTAAAGTTGACACAGACCAGATTGGACCTCTAACTGGTTTTTGGGTGCCTACGCATGAATTTGTGCATGCTTAACTCCTTGACCTAGGAAACTCAAACGTTGTAGCATGGAAGCTCACTCCCATAGGATGGATATGTGCTATAGTGTGATTGCCAAAAGAAGTAATTGCACATGTGCAGAACTGGCCTTTTAAGCCTTTCACTGGTCAACCTGAAAATTGACAGGCAGATGGCTTTGGATTCAGGTAGATTGTAGTCATATTACCATCTCATCACCCAATCGCAATTCTGCGCATGCACAGGGGTAATAAACATGTGCTGCAGTGTAATTCTCAGAACTAACTTTTTAATGCTTTGACCGATCAATCTGAAATTTTACAGCCAATTTAGAACCAAACCTTAAAGCGTCAATCTGCATGTGCACAGAAGTATGTCCGTAATCCTCTGATTGATGAAATAACCTTTTTCACTTCAAAACACCATTACACTCCAGACTTTTACCATTTGTTTTCCCTATGGATCATCCCCAAAATGCCAAAGTGTAAGTCCAGCCTCTCCAAGCTCAAGACATCCACAAAGAGAGCGGTACTCTGGCAAGCAAACCAAACACTGGAGCAGCAGGAGTCTTAACTAAGAAACAAGGAATCCACTACAGCTGCAAGGGCTGGGAAAACACCTGAACAGCATGAGTCTTGACAACTCAGAAACCAAAGATCCACTGCAGCAACAAGAGACAATGAAGTTTCACAACAAAGAAGGCAGTGCTACAGGGAAGACCAACATACTACTACTGCAAGAACAAGGATAGTGTAGAATGAATGCAACATATTCCACAAGGGAGCATTTGAGGCTGTCAACACAACTTTGCAGGACCTTCAGAGCAACACCAGGATTATGGGTGGTGTAACTTTTCACAGGGGTGGTAAATCCAGACAGACCTTACCTGTTTACCTCAAAGAACCAAAGCTGATGAGTTAAATGCCTGCATAAAATCTTCATTCCTTTGGAGACATGTTTCAAACTGAAGCTAACTACAAACATGCGAGTGTACCTCCCTGGAGATCAGGAGGCAGGAAATGTTGCTGCAGCTCTTTTTGACATTGGAAATGGAAATATTCTTGCTGAAGGCACAGATGGACTTATCACCATGTCTAAAAGCATCCTTCTTACTTCAGGAGAGGAAATGGAGTAAAGGGTGTTCCCAAATGTGCAACAACATTTCCGTGAGAGGACTATTTTGGCTCCAAAAGATGATACTGTTAACAGGATAAATTCCAGGTGGCTGCATAAATTACCAGGAGAGAACAAGTCCTACAAATCCATTGATTCAATGTTGAACCCTGATCAAGTTATTCACTATTCAGTTGAATTCTTGAATTCCCCTGCAACTCCTAGATGTTCCCCCACACAACCTGGTACTCAAAATCAGAACACCTCTCATGCTTTTGAGAAACTTGGACCCACCTAGGCTGTGCAAAGGCACACGGTTAACTGTGAAAGAGTTACTTTCTCATGTCATCAAAGCTACAATCATTACAGGTAATTTCAAAAGTGAGAATATCTTTCTGCCTCGGATACCTTTCATCCCAACTGACACAGCCTTTGAATTCAAGAGACTTCATTCAATTCCCAATTCAACTCAGCTTTGCATCATCTATTAACAGGACTAAAGGACGATCATTAAAGGTGGGCGGACTAAATTTGACAACTCCTTGCTTTTCTCATGGCAGCTTTATGTCGGATGCTCTCATGTAGGCAATGAAAAACATTGACAATACTTTTCACCAGAAGTAATTACTTCATTGGTAGTATCAGTGTTTGTGTATGTATGTGTTATGTTATGTTTTTAGGAAAATAAAAGTTTGGAAATAAATATGTTCTTGTTCTCATCATTTCCTTTTCATTGTCTATTCTCAATTTTCCACCGATCAATGCCGGGTACATCTGCTTAAGTAAATAAAGAAAATATATATACGAGGTGTAGTCAAAAAGTATCCGGCCTTTGGCCAAAAAAACAAGTAATATTAAAAAACTCACCATTTTGATTTAGTCTCCTTCAAAGTATTCGCCTCCTGCCACTGCTGGAAACCCCTTTTTGGGGATGCTGTAGAGCTGTGCCGTCGAATTTTGCTTAATGTCCTCTGTTGACTCAAACCTTCTCCCTTTGAGCTTTGGGAATAGCCAGAAGTCACAGGAGCCGAGTCTGGGGAGTGGGAAGCCTGACGATCAAGTGGAGCGTTATGCTTGGACGACGTGGGCGGAATGAGCAGGTGCGTTGTCATGGTGGAGTTGCCAGTTCTTTGCTGCCCACAGGTCGGGGGGTCGTTTTCGCCGCACAGCTTCACGAAGGCGACGAAGAACCCCCAGGTAGTATTCTTTGTTAATTGTCTGACCTTGTGGTGCATATTCATGGTGCACAATACCTCTGTAGTCAAAAACCAGGTCATCATCAGTCTAACATTGCGGCGCACCTGTCCTGCTTTCTTTGGTCTTGGCGAGGATGGATGCTTGCAATTCTGTTTCCGGGTCGTAGCCGTACACCCACCCATGTCTCACCGCCAGTGATGACAGCGTTCATGAAGTTCTGATCTTGGCTGGCACACTCCAGCATGTCCTGGGGGGTTTCCCTTCTGCTGGTCAGACAGCGACTTTGGCACGAATTTGGCCGACGCCCTCCTCGTGCACGAATCTTCTGCTATAATTGACTGAACTGACCTCGGCTGATTCCAACAATCCCCTCAATAGTCACACGACGGTCTTCATAGACTATTCCTCGAACCTTTGCAATCATTCCGTCGTTTCTGCTAGTCGATGGTCTGCCACAACGTGGCTCACTGTCCCCTGAGGTGCGGCCATCTTTGAACCGGTTGTACCACTCCTTTATCTGTGTTTTCCCCATAGCATCATCCCCAAAGGCCTTCTGGATCTTCTCGATAGTCTGGGCTCGCGTATCACCGAGACTTTGGCACAATTTGATACAGTATCTTTGCTCAATGCGCTCGGCCATCTTGACTCAAAAAGAAAAATCGCTCAGCGCACTCTCTCCACGAGGCGTCGCTGCGGGCGACTGGCGCCACCTACAGACACGAAGATGTCTGCGCATGCTCAGGAAGGGCGCGGCCACCTAACACCCAGGCGGGTTTTGTTCGTCGGATACCTTTTGGACTACACAACTCGTACTTCCACTGGAATATTTCTTTACCCAAAGCGTAAAGCTTCACTTGTTGACCAAGTGGGCAGTTCTTCATGTCTTTTGAAAACAATGGATTGTTATAAATACGATTGCTTGTGTCTGTAATTCAGATAAAGATGATTTTTCCCTTGTCATGTTCTTCACTCAGACCTACTGCAAAACCATTTAATTCCATAGGAAATCTAATAACATTTCCACAAAATGTGCTGTTTGTCAGTGACCATCCACAAGGAAATTGAAAGTGACTGATCCATACACTTAACCCTGACAAAATTAAACGACTTTCTTTTATGTTGAACAAGTTAAACAGCTCATATATATATATATATATATGGACAACCAAATCTTATTTCAGGTTATACAATAAAACAGTTTTCACTCTCAAAGATGTAGAAAAACTACAAGGAAACCAAACTAAAATCTGGAAAAGATTCAAGAGTTACTTCGCAACAGTTATGGGCTTGCTGTTGTATGCGCCGATATTTCCTAATTATATCTATAAGGGATTACAGGAATTGTCAAAAGACAATATACAGTATGTGGAGATGAGAGTTTCATTAGCCCAGGTAACATGAATGTTAAGTA
The DNA here is from genome assembly GCA_018389105.1 of Nautilus pompilius. Lineage (NCBI taxonomy): Eukaryota > Metazoa > Mollusca > Cephalopoda > Nautilida > Nautilidae > Nautilus > Nautilus pompilius. The sequence goes on from JACATO010001009.1 coordinate 1,409,672, forward strand.
TTTATCACGTGTACATGCAATTAATATAGTAATTATGCCGAAGCAGTTAGTTATATCTTATTATGACCAAATGACATTTTGGGATTACTTCTGCTTAGAGATATTGGGGAAACGGTTAAAAAAAGATAAGCTAAAAAAAAAAAATAAATAGCAGAAGGCTATTTTGAACCACAAAGTAACTGTAACTGATATAATAATAATAATAATAATAAATGTATGTTTAACTTTATTATATGATTCCTTAACATTACCTCATATTTTTTAGAAATGGGATATTTGTACTGAACAGGAATTGCTACTTTTTGTATAGAAATTTCATTTGATTAAAAAACTGCAGTTCTAAAATTAAGGCAGAAAAGTCTGTGTGACCAACACAACACACAACCAAGATTATTTTATCTTTATAAGATAATATCTATTGAATTACAGATATCTAGAATGGTAGAACATTTTCAGGCTGTACATGACATCTCAAATGTTTACATTTAACTTCATTTTTGGATTATTACTAGAAATCATTCTGGTTTGTATATGTTCACTTTTACAAAAACCTGACTATTCATTTTCTTGATTTATAATTTCTAGAGTGTGAGAATGTTTTCTTGTATAATATTAGCAATGAAAAAAGGAAATAAAACACCATATATATACTTTTATCTTTGATATATTTAAAGAGAATTAACTATCTTTAAAGTCTCCACAGCTTTCCAAGCTTCTGTTGTCTTATTTTATATTACTATTCATCTAAGTAAATCTTCCTTGAACTTATATTCTTATAATGTGGACTTAGAAATGATTAAATATCAATAATAAGGATAAGTAACTTTTGCTTGAAAGCTAAGATTTGAAGTCTCAGACTGAAAAGATGTGAACTCATCTATATCTACTTAATCTAATTAAACAAATTTGGTGAGAAATAAAAAGCTGGGAAATATTGTTTAGTAAGAAAAGAAATCAGTTATTATTTAGTTATGTTAGCTTTGGGGTAATGACTTAGCTTTTAAAGCACAATTTATATACAAAAACATTAGGTAGATGTAGTTTCTGATCAATTTGAAATGAGATATTTTATTTTCTTTCATATGCATTTGATGATGATTTTTGTTTTATTAGACCTACGAGTTAGATGGAACTGTTCATGACAAGATCCATGTTTTTCATACAATGGTAAAGACGGCGCAGCGATATCTTGCCAGCAACTCAGATATGGTGGGCATAAAGTTAATCCAGTCAGCTAATAGGCAAGTCTTGTCCTTTAAATTAATATCATTCTTTTTTGGACAGATCTGAAGTTTGTTCTGTAGAAGTTCGATGTTTGTCTAGCAGAACAACACCAATACTTTGAGGCTAAGAACTCTTTTTTTCCCCTTGAGTCATGCAAATAAAACCAAATATAGCAAATAAAGTAATTTTTAAAAAAAGCATAGTGGGCAGGCAGATTGTTGACAATTCTAAAACATAATCTGACTTGGTGAAATGGCATTTTAGCTTAAAAAAAGAAAAGGCAGTACTTTGAATATGATTTACAGATCATCACAAGGTCTTGACAAACATTATTGAGCAAATATAGTGGCATGAATCATACCAGTGAATTTCGATGAACTATGAAAGATTATGAAAGACGTACAACTGAATTTCACACAGATTTAATTTTGACAGTATGGACAAAAAGAATTGAAACGTCGTTACTGAACACACACAGTGTTGATTAATGGTACAGTGAAGCCTTTTCTACCCAGCACCTATGGCACCAAGCCGGTTAATCAAATATGCTATAGCTGAAAAATTAAATTACTTTCTCGCATTAATGTGTTCCGACCTTTCATTAAACACTTACAAATATTTGTTTTTTGTGTCAATGTTAGCACAACTCTCTCATGTATTTTTTAGCAGAAGATGACGTTCTATTTACACTTTCCATTCTTAAAGAATATGGGTAACAAAGTAAGAGATGTTTGATTCACAGACACTGTACACGCAATAATGAAAACCTGCCAACTGACCAGGCATCTAGCAGTTCCACCAAGTGCGAGCACGGGAGAGTTAACATTCAGGTTGTCGAGTGACAAACTCCTGTGTATCGGATGCTAGTTTCTAAAATGTAGAATTGCAATGAGATATTTTACAGATTACAGTTACTAAAGTATTCTGGATAACAATGACTTTACTGTACTTATTAATTAGCTTCAGTTATTACCTACTAAGAAACTCTGATTTCCAATGTTTTTCTGTTATGGATGGTAACCATAAAATCACTACTAATATTCAAATATTAAATAGTTGTCTTATAAATTTTTCCAGTACTGTATTTTCTTGTATTTATTAAGTGACTAAAGTCAGTATGAAACTTTGGCTTCAACATCCAGGTGACACGCCCCTTTCTGTGTATGCACATAATCAGCACTAGTTAACTTGAACATTAAATGACTGGACAAAATTTCTGTTATCTATTTATGATTGCAACTTTTCAGAAATGTAAAACCAAAAGAAATAGAGGAAACCATCAAGATTGCACTAAAGCTACAGAAACAGTATCCCGAGTGGTTTGCTGGCTTTGATCTTGTCAGCCAAGAGGACACAGGCTGCACTTTGATTCACTACCTCAGAGAACTTATAGTTCCTTCAGGAAAACTAAAGTATTTTTTCCATGCTGGAGAAACAGGTAAAAGCTACTTCTTCTTCTTCATCTTGTTTTTTTTTTTCAGAATTTCTGTGTAATATTAAATACATTGTGAAATTAGTTGTTTGTTTTTTTTGTAAACATTATTTTAAGTTATTTATTTTCGTAATAAAGTGACCATTATTGATACACCAAACATAAATAAGAACCACTGAAAGTCAGAAATTTAATACCAAACTTGGAATCAAACCAACAAGCAAAAATTAAGCATCTTGTGACTAAATTGTTTAGTAAAACTACAAGTCTTGTTTGGCATTTTGTTTCAAATTAGAATGTTGTGGAATTTATGTTTAAGACACGTTATTTTAGATTTTCATAAAGCATTTTTGTTGTGAATCAGTCAAAGAACCTGAAAATGTTCTAAGCCCTTTCCCCATGCTGCATACACATGAGGTATTCTTACAAAATCAGCCGGAAATAGAATGGTTGCCGATGTAAAGAAGCAATGGAAAGAGTTAAAGTGAATCAAAACATTTATATTTACCTTTTCTTAGCCAATTTTTGTCTAATGCGGGATATAACCTCCCAGTTATGGTTAGAACCAAAGTAGAAGTGGATGTGTTCTGTATGACCTAGCTTAACCATAACAGTAATTAAAGGGCTTGTCTGGATATTTTGCTGTCAAATCAGATTTTCAATATAGTGCAAACCAACAAACTCTCTGTTGTCTCCTTAATCTAAAAACTTTTTGCTATTTACTAAAAACATAATAATTCAAATAAATAATGCCATAACTGAAATAATTCATTTCTTTTCTTAATCTGTTCTACTTCTATGCAATAAAAGAAAGCAGAAATGTAGATGAGGCTGTGGCTCTGTTTCAGACTGGCAGGGAACAGTTATTGATGAGAATCTCATAGATGCTCTTCTTTTGAACACAACACGGATAGGACATGGCTATGCTGCTCTGAAACATCCGGTGGTTCTTTCCTTGATAAAGCAGAGACAAATTGCTATTGAAATAAATCCAATCTCAAACCAGGTAAAATTAATGGGAATTAGTGGGAATGAACATCTACAATTTAATTGGTATTTTACTACAGCAAATGGTGATTAATTTTAATTAATAATAATAATAATAATATTGTTAAGTACATGCATAAGTTTGGTGTGACATCACTATTAGAGTTAGGGTGATGTACAATACAAATGGGGCTCCTGTGATGTACCATGCAATTTTACATCATTTTTGGTCATGTGACATTAAATGGTGGCTTTTGCTGTAGATTTTCTTAAATGGTTATGATTCAGAAAGTTGCTCTATTAACATGTGGTGCCTTGTGTATTGTTGACAGCTGCTGTGAAGGTTCTTTTTAAACCTGGTATAATGTAGTTAGAAAAGGTTTGTTTTGGTCAAAATTTCATAACTGGTAGGAAATGATCACTTTCAAAATAGGAAAACATTTATTTATCATTTGTAGCATTGAAGCTGCTGGAAATATTCATAGTTTATGTTCATTTTAATTTGAATTAAATGTTTCAGGTGCTGGGACTTGTTAGTGACATGAGAAATCATCCAGCTTCTTACCTGATAGCCAACAATTTTCCTGTGGTCATTAGCTCTGATGACCCAGTTTCATGGCAAGCATCTGGCCTGTCCTATGATTACTATGAAACATTTATGGGCATTGCGAGTCAACATGCCGGCCTGAGACTCCTCAAACAACTGACCATTAATTCTCTGAGGTAAAGAAAAAAGATGAAAAGGGGGAAGTGTTAAGACCAGCCCCATATCTGTCTATTGAAACTTGTCTAATTGCAACCCTAAATAATGAAATAACCACTGCACTTTCCCGGATTATATTGAGTATTAAGGATGTTGTTTATACTGCTCTCGTGTGAAATAGAGAGACCTGGACTGCAGCTAGTTATGGTGTCATAGAGCATGTTTGATTTCTAGGCAGCACTATGAAGAACCATATGAAAATCAACTAAACTGTGATTAATGTCTTAATACTTGGAAATAGACTCTCTTTCAACATTTAAAAACAAGCTGAAACCACATTCTCTGCAACAACTAACCATCCATTAGTGTCACTGACCCAGTAGATTTCCGATTCTGTTACATTTCTTGACTCTAGAAAACTTCTGGTATTGTGTGTACATCCCGAATTCTTGTGGTGAAATTATCACATAGTGGCAATAGCACATAAGGCAAGCGTGTAAAACAAGCTGCTGCAGTATATCTTTGTCATCTTACATTTAATATAAAACCATTGATCCCATCAAACTAAAGAAGGATGTTACAGCAAACCGGAAGTTGTATAACACTACTGTGTTGTCTCTAACTTAAATCTTTAGTCACATTTTCCAGAATTTTAAAAAAAAAGTCTTTTCATCTCAACCGTGGGAATACTTACAGATTTATAATGGTTGTGATCTCAGTAATAATAATTTTGCTGAGGACATCTAGTGAAAGTTGGACACTCATATTCTAGACCAGATAAATGGAACATCTGAACGATACAAATTCAACACTAGGACACAAAACAGTGATGAGGCCGGCTGCTCTGAAGACTCTCGCTAGAACTTGCAATTTTTATGACCATCGCAAAGATAGTTTACTTAGAGATTGTATAGCGATTGGCTTAAAAGATAACATGATGAAGCAACTGCAACCTAACACTCAGGATGTGTTGCAGTTTTGAGAATACTGCCATCTAACTGATAGTCATCTCAAGAACACAAGTTTAAAAAGTATCTCAAGGCATCTCAAACAACAAAAGGTTTGGGTTTTGCTAATAATGACAAAAAAAATTTATTCAAATCAAGATCATGAGCAACACCAAATTTTCCTGTAACTAATGGGCAAAACATACACAAATGTAAACATGCAGATCAGTTGGCTACAACCTGATTCTGATTTGGATGCTGAAATAATATTGTTGCTGACTGCCAATTCAGTAATCTCAGTTTTCACTGGTTCCATTATGTTGAAATAATTTTAAAGGATGGCAAGGCTGAAATCAAGAAATATGGCAAGCTCGGGATTTGCTTTGAATTGAGATTACTAAATGAAGCTCTCCAATGGGGAAGATACTTTTTTCCTACCATTGAGGGCATTCTGTCAGAGCTTGTGAATGCTAAGTTGTTTAGTAAAGCTATTTGTAAGTAACTCTATATGACAAATATCATTGGCTTCACTGTTTGGGTTAAAAGTTAGCTCAGAGACTTTTCAGTAACACTGCATCAATGTTTAGAATCTGAAAGGAGCAAATCTGTATAGCAGATGACATTTTGATCAATGACAATTGTAATGAGGATCATGATGAGATGAGAAGTTAAAACACCTATGCTATAAGAAACATTAAACTGAAAAAAATAAAAGAGTTGTCTTTAAAGTGGAGTTTCTTGGTCTTCTGGTGACCAGCCATGGTCTGAAATATGGTTAAAAGGAAGAGTAAGCCATTCTCAAATTAAACAACTTGACTAATTTGATGGAGAATGCAGACACTAAATTGCTAAATTCCTGTCTAAGCTGTCAACTGTTATGGAACCTATCAGATGATCCAACCATCATGATGCAAAGTAGGAATGGACTGATGAGCAGGAAAGAGCCATAGCCAAAATCAAAAGAATTGGTACATCAGCACCAATTTTAGCTTACTATAATCAGCAAAAGAATTAATGCTACCACGTTATTCCTCAAGCATTGGGTGGGATGCAGTGCTGTAGGATGGTAGACCTCTTGGATTTACTATCTGACCCCTTACATCCAGTGAAACTAACTATGCCTAGATTAAGAAAGAATGTTTAGCCATGATATTCACTCTGGAGAGATTTTACCAATATATCTTTTGGCACTATAATTATACGTAACAATCACAAATCACCAGAGTTGATTATGAGAAACTCTCTCCACAGGCCTCATAGCACATCCAAGCAGCATGGAACAGTTTACATGTTGTTCCTTACCTATTTGTCTCATCATGCTGATCACAGAGATCATGTTATGTGAGTAAGTGCTGTTCGACATCTCAGAAAAGTCGAAGAAGACAGACAGCTCCAGGTGATACAATACAGGAAAATGAAATAATGGAAATTCTCAAAACCAATTTATGATGGTTGGCCAGAAACTAAACAATGCTTGAACCGTTTTTTTTATTTTTAAAAGGAGATTGAATTTTCCCTGAGAACCTTACACTTGTCAACTGAAATTAAGCAGTTAACCTGTGTGTGACGCCTGTCAAAATTTCTGCAGGGCACAACAGAAAGTGATGATGTTTACTGAAGCAAAGTTTCCACACGAGAAAGTCATGGTAGACATGGGAGAACAAAGATTACCTGTTAACTATTATGGCAGATTCTAGGAGGTTCATCATCTCAGAAGCACCCCTGCCTATATGGTTTGTCACCAGAAAGCTTGACCAGCAAGATATGGTATTTCCAATGTAAACAGTGGCACTGGACTGTAATTCACTGCTCAAGAGTTTTGTGACTTTGCTGAAGTCTGGGACTTTGACTATTGTGTGTCATTGCAGGCCATGTTGATATGAATGGCAAGGCAGCAAAAATGGTTTGAGTTCAAGATTTTTTTAATTTTTGAAAGAGAGAGAAATATTTTGCATTAAAAAACTAAACCCCATGTTAAAATTGTCCATGTCCGTCCAAGGTGCATCATAAATTCTTCATTAGCAGGTTCACCTGTAAAAAATAATCAACACAATAATTTTAAATGAATAGATTTGATTAACAGGTTTAAAACTTCCATTTCTAAACATTTTTTATTCTTAGAGTTTGTGGGTAAGTCATGGTTTCTTTTTTATAATAACTAAACTAAATTTCATACATCAAGATCAAGATGATAAAGTTTGGCAGTCAAAAGAAGTTCTTTGATTACAGAGGGGAAATTTTAAAAAGGTAAAAATGCATTCTGATAAAAGATTTTGTTAATCAAAAGTATGAACACACTTAAAATATGCATGTTATTTTAAACTACTGTTTAGCATAGAATTATAGTTTTGTATTAGATCTGTTTATAGACAGATGCCTTACTCTAAATTAGTTAAAACAATGCATAGTGTCATAGTAAAATATTTTTTAAAAAAACAATTAGAAAGGATTTATTGAAATTCCAGAAAAAGATGTTGTACCAGCTAAAAAGTCTAAGGATACTGAAGTTTAGATGTATAAAACATGAATTTTGAAATGCATACTTGTTTAATGGTATATAATTATGAGTATCACGTAACCAATCATTTGTGCAGTAAAATATATAATGATAGTCTGTAAAAGGCAGGTCAACATTGCTGCAAATTGTAGTGTTACACAGCCAACAATTAGATGACTATACATTGCTGCTGTCAATGACAGCCCCAGCAGAGATTAGCCCCATTGTACAGATGCACCAACACACCGCAGACAGACAGACAGGCAGAGACACTTGGGTATCGGGGTAAATTATCAGATTATGTACCAGACCACTTCCATATGTTGATCTTCCTTTAACCAATCATCATTGAAGTAGTTTGGGCTTGCAAGGTTCATCTTGATGGACAGTAATGTTTTTTTTAATGAAAGTTGGTTCAGCTTAGAGTTTTCTGATGGCAGGGCTGAAGGGAGGAAGATGCTAATTCTGTTGTTATAGTGGTGACAGTGTAATGGTGTGGGGAATGGTCATGGCTGGCAGAGGTACCTGCTTTCATCAACAACTGGCATTAGGGTTTGCATTCCAGGATAGCAAAACTAGGATGCAGATTTAGAGTTATCACTGCATTCCTTTAAGGCCAATAACAGAAATGCTACAATGTATTGATTAGCCATGTATCAAGCTTTTTCCACCCATTAAGGCTGCTCAGGAATCTCCTTGCACAGAATATAGATGATCTGAGTGCCATCTTGACCCAAATGGGGGTGATCAGCCAGCAACATGCAGTCCTCAGGTAAACTTGCCCAATACTGACTATGCTGATTTTCAGCAGAGTGCCATTAGATAATGTAATATTATTCTTTCATTAACCTGATCTAATGGAAATTATAGGCTAGTTTGGCTAAGGATTAAATTGTTTTTCATAACTTTTGATTACTCTGAGTATTTCTTCATGTGTGAAATTAGATACAGTAAAAGTACACATCCAAATTGCTTGGAATCTAGAGACAATTATCCATTTCACCATTAGCATAAAACTTAAACATTTTATCTTTCTGTGCCAGAATATCGTGCACAGAAAGTGCGCCAATATTTAATTCATTCACGTTAAGTATGGAGACTAGGTCACGTTAACAAAATTTGCTGCACTTAAAGTAAATGCTAAAATCAAGAACAGCAATAGCTTTGCATTTAGTAGTACAGTGCCAAAGACACCAACATTTTCTGTAAATTTATAGTGCCAATCAGATCATATTTCTCATTTCTATTCTTGCTACAAGGAGAAAATTTGATGACAGAAAATTACACAACTACCTCTCTTCCTGTAATTATGCCTTTTTTTGCAGCCTCATTCCACATTCAGGGTTATACAGAAGCTGGATTGTGTAATTGGAAAGAAAAATAGAAACAAATGATTAGTTACATTAATTAGTTTCTGGATCATAAATACATACTGTAAAATGACAAAACCATTGCAAGAGATTTTTGGAATTATACAATTTTAAAAAAAGATTAACTGAAACAAAAATAACTAAGTTATTTTATTTTTACTTGTTGTGTATAATGTATGGAATGTGAGATAAGCTTCTCTCTACTGAATAAATATTCCCATAATGCAATGCTTCATAAGCTATGCCAATCAGCTAAACATGGCACTAACCATTTCTTTCTATATTTTAAAGTGCTAATATTATTCTTGAATCTGCTTCATCATCAATTATAGTGGGTTCTGTTGCTGAGCAGCTTTATCTATGTTCTACTAGAGCTTTGCAGCATATTGTTGTAATGTATTCTTAGTCGTCGTCAGATAGAAACTTGTTCCACCACCTTAAATATCCATTCTTTATATGTATTGTGTTTAAAACGTTTGTACAAAGTCTAATGCAATAATAGAAAACAAATAATTTATTTACATTTTTTTTTCTTCAAATTACACATTTTCTAACAGGATTCTCGACAAGAGAGCGACAACAAAAGTCAAACAGACTAAACAGTATTTCAAACCAGTGTTCAATAAAATCATTTTGACTTTACTATGTATATTTTTATAAAACATTTTACAGACTGGACTAATTCTAAGCTTTAAAACAAAATCACCTTATACATTTTGACTTATGTTATTCATCCATCTTTTCATTATCCTCTCTCTCTCTCTCTTTCTTTCACTAACAGTTTTTCCAGCATGAGTGACATTGAAAAAGAAAAAGCCAAGAAGCTGTGGGAAAGAAAATGGAATGAATTTATTCACCAGTCTATCAATAAAATGTAACATTTTCATTTCTTCTGAAATTTATTGCTGAATTACTGAACAGAGAAATCAAAGGAAATATACTGAATGTTTGTGTTTTCTCGTTATATATTATCAAAATAAGTGAATGTTTCTAACACCAACAGAAAATATGAAAAGTGTTTTAAAGTGTTTATACAACAAATAAAAGATGGTTGATTTTTAGAATGCATTATGCCTATTTACTTGGTCACAGCTTTGCATTTAATAAATACTGACATCCATCCTAAAAGAATAACTCTCATAACATTTTAATTTCAAGTGATTTCATTAAATTTAACTATTACCATAATTTTTGGAGTGCAACCACACCTCAGAGGTATATAATTCTTTATATGGGTGATGTGGTTAAAGCAAAGTGTCATGTGTCTAAGAGAGAATGTACACTGGCGCCAGCCACTTTATTAGGACCTAGCCACCCTTTCAGACATTCAGTACAGGGTTATCTATATCCGTCTCCAGCTGTACCTTTTGAAGAATGTTGCAACAAATTGACTATGGCAATAGGAGATGATCACACACACTATTGATTGCAGTTAGCAACATGAAAAGGCACCTGATATGGTGTAAGGAATAAAAACTTTAGATTGAGAAGGACTGGTGAAAAGTGATGCAGTCTAGTGAGTCACATGTTGCCCTTTTGTGCACAAATGGAGAAAGCTACACGAATCACTTGACACTCATGTGGTCCCTCAGCTGGTGGAGTCATTTTACTGGCATATTTGGGTCTGGTCTTTTTGATCCCTTTATAAGACAGACTGGATGTCAAGGCTAACCCCTAGCATTATTTCTGATCAAGTGCAGCTAGCAATGCTTTATGTGTACCCTGATAAAGACGACAGTGCTTCCATCTGCTGTGTTTGTAATGTGCATTCATGGTTTTAAGAACACAGAGTTGGGGCATCTCCCATGACAATTCCTAGACCTCAATGTAATTGAGCATCTGTGGGATGAACTTGAAAGATGCATTCACCACCATTGATTCTCTGCTGCCTTCACTCGTTACATTATATAAGATAAATATTATGACTGAATGGGGAAATATTCCTTAGGACACCTTCCAGCATCTTGTGGATATCATGTCGCATCACACTGTGGCTGTTATCTGGCCCAACCTGCTGGTCCTAATTAAATGTCGGTATCTCAGATAAAAATACTTTTCTTATTACACACCAAGATGTCTACGTCTCTATACTTGATGCTTCTAAATAATAACGATATGTCGAAGAAAGTATGCATTTTCTCAGTTTCAGTTTGGCATGCTTGCATATAAATTGTCAAGCTTAGGTTTTTATTTCTTTTAATGGAATTTTTCAGTGGTTGTCATGTTTTTCTTTCTTGTGCGTGGCAGCCGGTTTTTCTCGAAAAGTTTAAAAGTATCAAGGTGATCTGTAGTCTAATTATTTAAGTGTAAATTTGCACACTTCTAACTGAATAACAGTGTTAGCAGCAGTTCTTGGGATCCAGTGGCCATCATGGACAGAGCGAGCTAAATGGAACATGGCAAGTGAATAGCAAATTATCTAGATGCTGTCATAGGTGTTTACATTTCTTCCGCCATTAATATGACTGGGAGAAATGGTGCAGGTAAGTTTGGGCTATAATAGAAGACAATCACAAAATGTCATTAAGAATTAATCTGGGAGGTATTTAAAGAGTTTCCTAATTCTCTATCATTATCAGCTGAACTTATTATAAAATTTTTGTATATTTTCGGAATTAAGAATATGAAACTGCACCAATAGGACAAACAGTATAAAGACAAAAACAAAAAGAACACAGAGCATTATGGATGAGATTATGACTTGTTAAAGCTGCTCCCTTCTGATTAAGAATGTGCACTTAGTTTGCAAGTTACAAATGTCCAGAAGAAGAAAAGGCAAATTTACCAACTTATTTATTTTTTTTTTTTTTCATCATGGTCAGTTTGCGAGTAACTACTGATAAACTAGAGCCGGGTACATAGAGTAAGTATAAAATATGCCTTTCTCAACAATGCATTTTATGATAACTTTAAAAATGAAAAGAAAGTCAAATATGGAATGCTGCAATTCTTCATTAATGCTGATCCTTCAATTAGTTAGTTAACGTATCTTTTCATGCAGCACTGCATTAGGACAATGTTAATTAACAGAACTAAACATCTACCTGTTTTTATGACATCACAGTGGCATTGTCTTTGCTGTGCCTGGACGATCAGAGTTCTTGACATGTCATTCATCCATTGTTAACTACAGTGAAATTTATAAAAATTGAAAATTATTATAATGTTTTAAAAAATTATATTGAATTTGTTGAGATAAAAGTAAAAGGGTTTATAATAGAATATAGATTAAGGATAACAAAAAAAGAAATTGGAAAGACTTATTCCACTTGAAGCATATTCCTCTCAAAATATTTTGAGTTTTTAAATTAATTGATACTTAGATTGACTAATAACACTGGTCAACAAGTATTTTTCATGAAGCATATGTCAAGGTGTACTTAGTGTAGTTTTTAATGCTGATTTCAAATATACAATTAGTTTTTTGACATCACGTTCAGTTTTCAAGATGAGAAAGTTTTTTGGTTTTAGCTCATGCATTATATAGAAATTCCAATTAATGACGTGTATGCATGTATTTCATTTACATCATGGAAACATACCTTTAAAATAAACTACATTATTCATTGCTGCATAGTTCAGATGCAATATTTCATCATCTTAAATTAACCAATCGAGTTTTGTCTGATGAAATAGGTGTTTCAACATCTCAAATTGTCCAGTCATAATTGGTCTGATGAAATATTTCATCATCTCAAATTCAATATAAGTATAGCCGTTTGTATCTATTTCCTTACTTGTTTTACAGTGTTAACAATGTCAAGACAGTGTAGAAATCCTCCCGATGTGTTTTGTTATGTCTGTGGACAATTTATTGTGAAAGCTCAAAAATGTACAATAACACCAGAGATCAAGAAGATATATAAGCTATAGATGTTTTTTTTAAAAGCTGTACTTCTCCATAATGGTAATTTGAAGCCCTCCATTCCTATTGCACACTCCGTTCATCTTCATGAATCATATGAGAATATGGAACTTTTACTTCATGCCATTGCCTATGAAAGATACTCATGGAAAATGTGTGGAGATTTAAAAGTCATTGGAATGTTAATGGGAATGCAGTCAGGTTTCACAAAATACTGTTGTTTCTTGTGTCTATGGGATAGTCAGGCAACTGACAGACATTATTCGGAATCAAACTGGCAGACAAGAACATAATACCAGTCAGGACTGTCTAGCATCAAGAATACACCTCTTGTAGATCCATGTAATGTCCTATTGCCTCCTTTGCACATAAAGCTTGGACTGATGAAACAGTTTGTAAAGACACTAGGGAAGAGAAATGCCAGAGGGTTTGAGTATATTGTAGAAAAGTTTCCCAAAATCACACAGGCGAAGTTGAAAAAGGGTATCTTTGTCGGACCCCAAATTAGAGAAGTACTCAAGATGTCAACTTCAAGACAACACTGGATGAACTGGAACTGCCTGCCTGGAATGCTTTCAATTGTATCTGTGAGAATTTCTCGGGCAACAAGAAGGCAATGGACTACAAGGATGGCATCAACAATCTTCTGAAATGTTACTCAGCAATGGGTTGTCGCATGTCACTTCTTGGACTCCCATCTGGATTTCTTCGCAGATAACCTTGGAGCAGTGTCTGATGAACATGGTGAAAGATTTCACCAGGACATTAGTGCTATGGAGAAACGGTACCAAGGCTTCTGGAATGACAGTATGCTGGCTGACTACTGCTGGACACTTTACCGTGATCAACCAGATCAGGAACACCGCAGGAAATCCAAATCACAATGTTTCTAACTCTGTTGTTCTAACTTTGTCTGTTTTGTGAGACCCATTTTTTGTGTATTCACTCTTTGTAGAATGATAGCGATGATTTTTAACTCAATAAACTCATTTACTTTCTAAAAATAATATGTCCTTATTTATTATGTTAATGATTTCATATATACAAATATGTAAATATTTGCATGTATGTACTGAAAAACTGATATGTGCTGCATACAAATGGAGTGAAATTTTGAAATCAGCATGAAAAATTAGTCTAAAAAAGTTGGTTTGCATTCATAATGAGTATAATACGTTTAATTTTGTTGACCAGTGTTATTTTAATGACTAACATTTCTGTATCCTGTTAGTTTATGAGAACCTTTGTTATAGTGGACATTGATGAATCTGTCATCAGTATATAATGAAGCTATAACTAAAGTCAGCCGTGCCATTGTTGGCCTGATAAGTAGCAAGGCCGATGAATAGAAGTCAGGGAGAACAGCCTCAGTCAACCTCGGTGCAGCTGCAAACCAGAATTAGGAGCCGGTTTCATTGACTGCTGCAGATCTGAAAATATAATTCAGTATTTTAGTCAAACCCAACAGATCCTAAAGTAAAGTTTCCCAATTTTTTCTTTGCTTTTAAGAAAAAGAAGAAGAAGAAGAAAAGGATTGACGAGGATTCTGACAGGCGGCAGGGCCTCATCGCCTGATACAGCTCGGTTGTATAGTCGGTTAGCAGGTGGGCTAGGTCCTGTTCCCATTTTGAGAAGGTGGCTGGCTGCTTGTTGGGGAAAGCTACGTTCTTCGTCACATCAGGGATGATGGGTTGTCGGAAGAGGAGAAACATAAGGAAGAAAAAAAAACAAACACGAAGAAGAATAATACAAATAAATCAAAAGGCGATAAAATGACAGACGATGTATAATATAGAAAAATATTCGGAACCGATCGAGATGAACAACGATGTGTCTGAGCTGAATGAAGAATCAGGTCGCATCGATTTAGTTGAGAGGAATGAAAACCCAGAGGCCAGGTCCCAGAATCCAAGCATCAGTCTGTCGAAGCAGACGTCTGTTAACCTCACGCGGCGAACTCCCTCCAGAAAAATTTTCCACAGACAATCATTTACATTGGCTAAAGTAAATAGATGGACGAGGGGATGTTATAATATGTATCCCAAATTGACACCAGGCCGGTTTTATCGACAGTTCCTGCACCAGGCTTGAGCTTTCCTCTCGGGCACCTGCCAGCCCCAGAGAAACACGGTGCCGTTAGATCTAGCGCGTGATCGGCTGCATCTCGTGCAACTTTATCCCTACAATGCAGTTTCATTTTCATCAGCTCTTGTTTCCGGATACAAGATTTATGTTTTTACTTCACTTATTTCAGTTAACTGCGGATTTGTAAGTTGTTTTGTACGCTAAATAAAACAGCATCTGGTCGGTCAGGTGACCGTCACAGCAGCAGCAGCAGCAGCTCAAGCACTCAGGTAAGGAGGCATCGCTAACGACACCGTTATAATACTTGTAAAGAAGATTCTATTTCTAGCGGCCCCGCTCCCGATTTCCTATTGTAGACCTTCATCGGGTGCAAAGACACGAGACTGGGCAGAGATGGGATGCGGAAGTAGAAGGATATTAACGTTCTAGAGATGACATGTTGATGTCGTCTGCTTGGCGTCTTTCTGGAAGGGTCGGTTTTTGAATATCTAGTCCGAGTAAGAAGAAGGATCCTACTTAAATACTAGATAACTTTTAAACTGTTTCAATGAAGCTAACTATTAATGTGGCTTACATTGGTTCTGCTAAATCGCACGTCAGCTGAGACTTTGCAGCAAGCGGCCTTTACTGAAACCAACGGTTTGCTGTGAACTTGCTTAAGCAGTTAATTAAAACAAACAAACAAACAAACAAAATACCAAAAGAGAAACAAACCCCCTTTTTTTAAAAAAAAATAATTCAGCACAGTTAAACACCACACGGTCATTCATTTGACAACACAAGCGACCCGACGGTAATGTCTGCCGCTCGATGGCCGGAGATGTCAGCAAGTAAGACATAATTACAATATTTTAAAACAAATTGATATACCTATTAAAGTATTAGTTATGGTAAAATATATTACTTTTATGACTCGCTCTCTCTGATATTCTAGAAATAAATAAAGTCATTACTCGTGCTGGTGCCCTTTTTCGTTCTCAAACGAGACATCAGAGGCGGAAACTGAAGCATCACGAATCTGCAGTCCAAGATTTACTGTCGTTCAGGTTATTTCTTAATCCGAATTTCCCTCGTTGTTGTTATTCTAAAGGTTGGTTGCTTGAAGGGATCACAGAATATCTCCTTTCGTTTTGGATTAAGAAGAATAAAAAACAGATACATCTAAGTCGTTTGATACACTGAAAATCAGTGAAGAACAATAATGGCAGCCAGGCGGGAGTTGATGACATGGCAGCATTAGTCACTTCCTTTGTTTGTAGTCAATCCTGGTTATTACGTAGACATTACACTTCTCATTTTGAGCTTTGAGAATAAACGGTTACCGCCACAATCCTTCTTCACTATTGTGATCTTAGACCATAGTTTAACGACTGAAGCTTGCATGAAAATTCCTTTTCCATCGTGACAAATCCCAACAATCGCGTAAGCTCGCGATATTTCTATGCTTCTTCTCTTTCTTCTGTTAGTAACGAATAGAAAATGGCACCGTTTAAGCTTTCAAAGATATCGTGACATATATAAATTTTCAAATACAGAGACTCGATGTAGTAGATAGACCTAAGTTTGAGAGAATAACTGTGGAATCTTCTGAGTTTTTTTTTAAATCTGAACCATGTGCAGTGTCTTGGAAATTTCTCGCTGGCTCCACTTCATTGCCAAACAGTGCGCTCCATTCAAAGTCTATCAGCTTTCATGAGCTGCCTGTTTGTGGTTTGATCGAGGAATGGCTTTCCCTGGATTCTATCTTTTACCATAGCTTGCAATCATGTGCTTATCATGTGACTGGAATAGCTTACTTGATTCTCAAGATGTGTGAGGCCTATGTATACATGCAGACATTCATTTTCAATAAATAAAAAAAAGGAATAAAGTTTCAGAAGAAAATTGTTAATTTTTATTTTTGGTATTTTATCTTTCTTGGTATGTAACACTCATCACACAAACAATAACCCGTTCTTATGCATTTAAATACAAACCGAAATATATATTTTAAACAGGAATTAAGCAGTTATTTCTTTAAGAACTATCACTTTTACCCATTAATACTTCTCACTACTTATCTTTAAGACAAGTCAGACCTTGAACCAAAATAATTGGAGAATTTGTTTGAAGGACTAAACAAGTACATTCTTTCTATTTGAGGTTGGTATGACTTTAAATAAAACGTCTGCTTACCTCATCTGTCATCTACATTTAGCTTTTCTTGGTCAAACTTTGAAACATTTTGAAAACGTAGACAAAGGCATCAATCTTCTTACCTCAAGAAGTTATTGGAAATAATTTTAGGACCTTCAGACAGAGACAAAAAAAGTAAAACAATTTTTATTTTAACATAGAAGTATAAAACAAAGATAAATTGAAGCTAAGTCCACTGGAGCACAGAACAAGTTTAGAATTTGCTGTTAGAGTTCACAAAATATTTCGAATGACATTATTGTGCCATAACCCGCCCGACGGGTTTTGTAGTAATGTTTGGTTATAGCTACGTCCAGAAACTCTCAGGACTTTTATAAAAATCTCGCTTCAGAGTACGAATCCTATGTGTGTTTTTAGACTTATTTATTATGGTTAGCTGAAGTTTAGGGACCATATGCAATATAACTATGATCTTTTATTCTCTAAACTATTGGGGGGAAAACTCCAACACTGTCAACATTCTTAGCAGAACAGGAACCAGGTCAGAACCGCCGACTTTAAATGTGGTCTAACTAAACTAAAGTTTTAAATAAGGTAACGAGCTCCTCTAGCATCTTGATGTGCCGTCATCCTAAACTTTTATTAGCCCTGTCTACCCGCACTCTCTATTTTATATCTAGTCAAGTTAATCCTGATACAACCATCAGCCAAGCTGTAGGCACTGCTATGGCTGCTGTGGTCCAGTCAAACAATATCTCTAAATCATTTTGGAGTCTACTAACTTCAAAAGTGATATATCCCTAACATATATTTTGACATAAATTAAAAGCAGAAATGGTCCCAAAACAGCGCTGATATCGTTTCTGGTGAATAATCTGAAAGTCACATAAACAGACTTCCATCAATCCTATTGCCTTAGAGTTTTTTCTTTTTTTAAAGTAAATTTTGACGTGGAACTTCATGTCATCAGCTAAATCCTATAGTTGTTAAATGTTCAGTAATTGCTTTAATAAATACCTCAGTAAATACCTTGTCTAATAGCTGAGCCTCTTCTATGATTTCTCCAACTATATCACCATTTTAACCATTTAATAACCTAACCAAGTTTCCTCGAATCACATATAAAAGCCTCCAGAATTGGAACTAATACTCACTGCTGATTTGTTCCCAAAAAATACTTTTGCTGCTTTGAATTTACTCTTTTGCAAAGATATCCGGCAGCTGGTTTTCGGTACCAGATGGCTGGACTACACAGAGTAATCAGAAAAAATCTGTTGAAAATTTATACTCTTATATTATAAATCTACTGAATACATTGCACTAAATAATTAGAATTTGGTCGCTGTGAAGTTATGCGGCTGATAGTTTCTATGACGAGGCCCTCATCTTATAAATATTTACATGTGCGTCCGCAATGGAAAGTTGATGGTGATAGTGCAATGATGGCGCACCCAGCTGAAGGCCAATAACAATATAAGAAAATACGAAAGGTCCCTGGCAGAGCGTACGTATGCCCCCCTTCCCTGCAATTTATCTAAGGGGAATTTTTTGCCACCCCACCTCTCCCTGAAAACATATTGCGGACACGAACGTATCAATCTACATAAATCTACCTGTTAGACTGCATTAAATAATTAATCAGACGAGGTTGTTGCAAAATTATCCGGCCCCTTGTTTCCACATCAAGTCGATCACCGACAACAAGTAATGTTAACCGTTTGCAAGAACGCAGAGAAAGATGTTCAGGATCTTTGTGTTCGTGCCCGACGCAGTGTTTCTGGTTCATAGAATTCGATCTGTAGCCATTTCTAATAGTTTAATGTTTTACATCTGACTTCTCACGTGTTCAACGGGAATTGTTTTGAACCTACGGGTGAGTTAGTAAATTATTTCGCGGAGAATGCGATTTTAAAGCAGATGTTAGTTTTCACAATATCCAAAAGGACGCAGGCATAGATACCAGCTTTCAGTGTTCTCACCTTCGTATTTATTTAAACACGATATTCAGGTCATAGCGTTGGTACAAGTCCACAAAGGTAAAGTGCCAGAAAAGACATTGCGGGCAGGCTAAAAAGACTTTTTCTAAAGCCCATTTATTAAAGTGAAACTTTCAATTTACACTTTCAGGAAACCCTTAACAACAAGTCTGAAACTGACAGTGGTGGAATTTCTCGTCGCAGCGGTAAGAATAATGTCGTAGATAATCGTCAGTGTGGGTTAGTGAGCACGTTTATCTCGTCACACAAAAAGCGAGAGAGTAAAGGAGTGGAAAGCATAGCCTAGATATTGTCTTTTGATCAAGATCACCAGCAGGAACAAGAATTACAACTTTTTAAAATAGTAATCATTTAACCATAGCCTAGATATTGTCTTTTGATCAAGATCACCAGCAGGGGCAAGAATTACAACTTTTTAAAATAGTAATCATTTAACCATAGCCTAAATATTGTCTTTTGATCAAGATCACCAGCAGGGGCAAGAATTACAACTTTTTAAAATAGTAATCATTTAACCATAGCCTAAATATTGTCTTTTGATCAAGATCACCAGCAGGGGCAAGAACTACAACTTTTTAAAATAGTAATCATTTAACCATAGCCTAAATATTGTCTTTTGATCAAGATCACCAGCAGGGGCAAGAACTACAACTTTTTAAAATAGTAATCATTTAACCATAGCCTAAATATTGTCTTTTGATCAAGATCACCAGCAGGGGCAAGAATTACAACTTTTTAAAATAGTAATCATTTAACCATAGCCTAAATATTGTCTTTTGATCAAGATCATCAGCAGGGGCAAGAATTACAACTTTTTAAAATAGTAATCATTTAACGAATTCAAAAAGGTCGGCATGATGCCACTGCAAAAATTACCTTCATCTAGAATTAATGTGCTACATAGTCGACACCATTGAACCATAACCCGCACATCTCAGCGTCTCCTTAAGACCGACAACATGGTGCCGTGGGACACCCAGTCTGTAATATTACTTCAGCTATTTTCATTGTAACAAAGTGAAATACACATTTAAGGTCTTTTGTATTAATTTACAAAAAAAAATAGAAAGAAAGAAACTGTTTTCATCTCTCTATCATTTATATTTTTGAGTCAATTTTAAAAAAAAAAATTGCAAGAAGAATGGGGTTTACTTACAGAGGAATATTTGAAAAGTCACTCGAAAGGCGGCCATTTTGATCGAGACCGTATGAAGTGATAACTTCACCGTTAGTAGTTTCTGCGTCCTGATACTTGATTCATATTGTTTTTTATTGTTCCTTTTGCCGAAATAATGCATTTTCATTAAAATGAAGCGCAGAAAAGGCAAATAACAATAATTTCGCATGGTAATCTGATCATTTTGAACGCTAATGTATATACGAAGTCTGCCGAGAAAGTATCCGACTGGGAAGTAATGAAGTTAGGGAGGCGAAAGTGAGCATAGTGGGAGCCGCGTGCCTTCGTGCGCATGCGCGGTTTTTGGCGGGCGGGCTGGCTGGCTGGCTGGACGGGTCAGCCATTGTGTGAGGCGCTGTATCCGTGATGGCGGAACCTGTGGAGCAGCGATCTTACCAAAAGCTCGGAGATACCCAGGCGGGAACAATTCGCAAAGTCCAACAGGTGCCGGTGCCATGGGTGGTACCCGATAGAAGAATGGTTGGCACAACAGGTTCAAAGATGGCCGTCAACGAGCTGGGGACCTTGATGATGGAGGGTCGTCGTCTGACGGGGCTGGGGTCAGTAAAGACTCTACACACGCAATTTTAAAGGAGGATTTGGGCTCGCGGAGAGGGGCCGAGCTGCTTTCTCAGGGACAACAACAACTTCGTGTTGAGGTTGCGCAGGACCCGCTGGATGCTGCCAGCAGGGATCCTGAGTTCCGGGATAACTGGAGACGGGACCTGGCTGTACGGGTACGACCCGGAAACCGAGGTGATGTTGACTACCGAGGCGTTGGCATCGCGAATAGGCACCAGAAGGACAAACAGTTACAAAGGAGTCCTGTCAGGGAGTCGTCCCCCGTCTTCGTGATGCAGGTCGGCGCAAGAGACCGGATCTGGGGGCCTCCCAAAACCGGCAGCCGCATCATGATAACGCCCCGGCTCATTCGCCAGGCTCCCTACTCTCCAGACCCGGCTCCTTCTGACTTCTGGTTGTTCCCAAAGATGAAGATGCCGCTGAAAGGCTCCCGCCTTGAGAGCCGAGAGGACATCATGCGGAGCTGAGAGCCATTCTGGAAGAAGCTTTCCAGACGGCTTCCACCAGTGGAAGGATCGCTGGGCTAAGTGTGTGGAGGCACAAGGGGTCCACTTCGAAGGGGATTAGCAATTTAACCCCACCAAGTACGTAATCCCCCCCCAGCCTAAGGTCGGATACTTTTTCGACAGACCTCGTATAACGCAAAATCTCTACTTAGGTGAAATACTCTGCATAGAACTTCTATTACTACTGACGTAATTCCTGTACTAATAGTGTAATCAATCATGTATGGCAGTAGTGTCATTCCTGCACTAATAATGTAATCAATCATGTATGGCAGTAGTGTCATTCCTGCACTAATAGTGTAATCAATTATGTATCGCAGTAGTGTCATTCCTGCACTAATACTGTAATTAGTCTAGCACTGCAGTAGTGTCATTCCTGCACTAATACTGTAATTAGTCTAGCACTGCAGTAGTGTCATTCCTGCCCTAATACTGTAATCAATCATATACGGCAGTAGTGTCATTCCTGCACTAATACTGTAATTAGTCTAGCACTGCAGTAGTGTCATTCCTGCCCTAATAGTGATGACCGCTTTCTATAAACATTTTTGTATATATAGTTTAAAAGTTGAATTCTTGTTTTTGTCTCTGTAATTTTGGTTTTGTGCACAGTGTTTAATCGAAATTTAAATTATATACTGTAAAATTTTATTAAAGTAAAACCAACAGCAGCAGCCTTGTTTTGGAGAGTAAAGCACTATACACTGTTCTCGTTCTATTTAAAGCTTTTCCTGGAGGTATCTTGGATTTACTCGTTGCTATGTATTTTAAAATTTTATGCTGAGGAAAGGAAGGCTACATTTTGAGTGCAATTCCTCTATCAACACCGTCTACGCTTCAGCCAGAGAATTTATGGCCAGAAGCAACAGTTATGTCTATCCACACACGAAACACTTGTAATTATCATCAGTGCATCTTTGCTTTTAAGTAAACTTTCTATAGCAAAGTGAACCCTTAAATCTTAAATCGTTTTGCAAAATGGACTCGTTTATTTTTCTCTATGCTTTGGTTCTGCAATCGACGCAAAGGAGGAAATCGTTTCTTGGACAGAAAAGAATGCTTTAAGCTTGCTCTTATTCACTATTTTGCTCCGTCCTTTCCCTCCTTTCTCTCCTTTTCTCTACGTAGCTCAAAACTAGGATCAATAACCGTTTGTTCCGAACGACTGACACAGACTGACTTGAACAGCCCATAAGTGGAATTACTTAGGTCTTCGTACACGTGTTTCTGACTGGATCTTTCCGAACATAAAAAAAACACAGGTTCCCTTTCCACCCTGTAGCTGTTGAGATATTTCTTATCAGTCATTCTGCCATGTCGTCAGTAGCCGTAGGCTGCTGGTGTCCGCCGGACCGAATGTAGCGAAAGATGTTCTTCTTTTCTCCAATCATGCAGAGGTTCTCACTTGTTTTCGGTTACCGCAAAGCGGAAGAGTTCGAGTAGGTTCTTCTTCCACTAAAATCGGTGGCTCTAACAGGGAGAGCACGCATTCTTCGCATACGCAGAAAACTGATAATTCCGGTTGGCTTGTTAACAAAAAGGGAAGAATCTCTAATATTAAAAGATACAGTTCATTTGAGAAATAATTCTAAGAAATCAGACTAGAAGAACGTCATATGCCCCCCATCATCTATTGATTAAAGATTTGTTAATACTCGTATTATTATTATTATTATTATTGGTCATTGGTGAGACTAAAATACATTTTGACACAGTAATTTTTAGTTAAGTTCACGACCGGATGCGGAGGGATTAATTCGCCAAGTAATGTAGTTTTCGCGACACCGACGCGCAGAAACAGAAGGTTCTAGGCTGAGATGGACGCTGCTGCCAAGTTTAACTCTGCTACAGCTCGCGATTCCACGTTTGTCATCCTCTTGTAAGAAGGAAATGGTCGCTCTCAGCCGTCCAGGATTTCTCGTTTTCCTGCAGTGAGTGACTGACGGAACTCGTTGTCTCCGGGTGCCGCTGACCGAGTCATGGCCATGTGAACAACATCGTCACTGACCAAAGCAGTGATTCCGTCAAAAGGAATTCCGTGTGTCTAAACTGTTTCCGCCCGCTGTTGGACTAAGTTTCACGGTTTCTAAACAAACCCAATATTAAAACACTTAAGTTTCAAAGTTCCTTTGTCGGTTTGAAGTTTAAATGTCTGCAGAAGAATAACACGTGGCACTGCTAAGATATTTAGAACATGGCGCGGTCTTCAGCACCCGTCGTTTTGTCTGCTACAAGACCACGTCAAAGACAGTTATTCAGTATTCCTTTCAGATCATTTGCATGACTTTGAAAAAGCTTTATTGTGCATTTTCTCGCATTTGGTCCGAACAAAGTATACCACTGAAGCTCTTCAAAGAGATTTCCAGGTAGCTATTCCTAACGGGATCACCTATGACGAGAAATGGAATATCAGTGGTGAAGAATTGGTAAACTTCTGTTCGCCTGCCGTTCTTCATACTTTGGATCCTACTACCTGCAGTTTCTGTATGTGATGGCTTGGTTTTTTAAATGATATCCACCGGTATATTATTTCGTGAAATGCCGCTCTCTCGGACATCTCTCTCTTTCCTGCCTAGCAACGACAGTTGCCACTTTGTTGGCTGATGGCCATTTTTTCACTCTACTCACTTCCAACTTTCTCGCTCAGCCGCAAATCTTATCGGCTGACTTACGCACACAGCTACACGTGCACCCTACACAAATTACCCACAATTGTATTTTCAGCATTAAACAGGAACAAATAAAAGAAGCGCCTAACCTAATGTCTTTTTAACATTCTACTGACTTGTTTTTCCAAATTCACGATTTCCTTGACCTCTGTGACAAAGTCATCATTAGAGGTTTTTCGAAATTTGCCAAGTTCGCTGACCAGAGTAAAGAAGGTTGATGTCAAATTAGTGGATCCGATCCATACATCAAGACCAAGTGTCTAGAGAGCACGAGAATTCCGCAGCCATATCAAGTTTCTGAGAATAGCGGAAATTCCGAGAGGCAGAGAAAGATATTCCCATTTCGGGTAAGCTGCAGTTTATTTTCCAACCTCAGTTTTATGAAAGCTTTCGTTGGAAATTTTAGGCTCAATAACCTGATGTAGCGCAGATTTGGCTTTTGAGTAAACATCGCTTACTTGTAGGCGGTCTTCGACAGAAATACACACTTGTACAGCAATTAGGTGGTTGCAAACGTTTTGTCAGATTTTTTTACTGCAACGATGAGACTTCCTGTCGTTGCTGAACATGAAGTTTATTGATCAATGTTCCATTACAATCAGTACACTTCTGCCGAGTTACCAGTGCATTTATACCATTTTGAATAAAAATCCTGGATTTCTGGAGTCGATAAACTGTTGGAAGGCAGTTTTAATTGCTGCTTGGTTGGAGAAGGATTTCATATGAAGGAAGCTGTCGAGATGTTTGAAAAGGTGGTGGTCTGTGGGAGAAAGGTCTGGTGAATGGGCTGGGTGAGGGAGAACTTGGTGTCCAAACGTGTTCAGTTTCTGTAGAGTCACTTCTGCAACATGACGAGGAGCATTGTCGTGGAGCATGATTGGACCTCATTGATTCACCAATGCCGTCTGTTGTTGGGAGAGTTTCTGATGAACGTTTAATTCACGACAGTACCTTTCGGCTGGGATGGTTTCGCCAGGTTGCAAGAAGTTATAGTAAATGACACCAGTTGCAGTCCCAGACAGTGACCATGACCTTCTTTGGGTTTAGGCTGGGTTTCGGAATGTGGTTAGGCGCCCTGTCTCCATCGAGTCCCTGTGCTGATCATTTGCCATTGTCGTAAGGGATCTATTTTTCATCACACGTAACAATTAGATCAAGAAATAAGTCGTTCTTGTTGTTATGACAGCGAAGGGCAGATCTCCAATCAACAATTTTGTTGTTGTTCATTCAACTCGTCAGGCTCCCACTTATCAAACTTTTCCACCTGGCCGATTGCGTCAAGATGCCGGGAAACAGTCGCAGTTCTTACGCGAAGCTCTCCAGCAATTTCTCGCACTGTTTTTCTTGGATCGGCTTCAACTGAGGCTTTCAGACGGTCGTCATCACAGCTGGAAGGACGACCGCTACGTACCTCATCTTCAAGGCTCACATCTCCTGATCGAAACCTTGCAAACCATCGTGGTACTGTGCGCTCATTCGCTGTGTCCTCGCCCTGTGCCTGCTTAATGTTACGAGTTTCTCTCTCGTTTTGTGGCCCGGTTTGAACTCATGAAGCAAAATGGCACGAAAACATCTTCTATCCCTGCTTCACCCAGAACCCTGAAACACATTTCCATTTTATGAGTTTTAAAAAGATAGGTTTTGCATAATGTATGCCAAAGCACAGGCTACAAAACGATATGTAACTTAACTACATACACCTTCACAAGCATACGAAAAATGAACCCCAAATTAACATAATATAAAAACCGACAAAACTTTTGTAACGACCTAACAGAATTAAATCTGTAATAGTTAAGAATCATGGAACTGTGAGGGAGAGAAATTCCTGGATTTTATTTTTACATAAGTTTTATGTGGTTTTCTTTAGACGTTGATGGCAGTGATGTGCGAGTAAGTTTGATTTATGCTGCTGGATCAGAGGTTTACTCAGTTTGGTGTATCTCCCTGGCATGGTTCCTTCCGTGCATGCCAATTTCTTCCCACATATAAAAATGGAAAATTATTTCGGCATATAATCAGAGACACGATGGAATTATCATAGAAAATAAGAAAAATACCGAGTGGTTTTAATTAGCATAATATAAATTATGGTAACGATCTAAAATAATGGTAAATATGATGAGTTAACCAACAGATAACCGCACTATTGATCTGGTTCCGCCTCTGTCGGTCCTGTGATATCTGCACGCTGGACGGTTCCAGCTCATCTTACTCTTACTGTTCTGATGTCAGTGACTAGCGATCCCCAGCAAACTGTCACATTGTTCTCTGCCTCCATCACTGCTGCATCTACATTATATTGCTCCATTGCTTTTATAAATTAACAAGCCAATTCTATCTGCTGCTCCATTAGATCCATTCACTGCCTCTTCCATTTCACCCAGATCCTCTGTCTTTAAACCGACATCACCAGTATATGCTAGTATTTCACGTTATGTAATCCCCTCATTATTCATGCTTTCCTTTTCTCATTTCCCACCAACTCAAGCCCGAAATTAAAAATGGATCCCCCTGCCATAACCCTCTGTAACAACTTTTTTCTCCATTGCCCCATTAATTTTAATGCAAGAGCTATTATTCCTGTAAAACATTTAATCATTAATTTAAACTTTAATGGGATATCAAAGTTCCTTCATTTTTCATAGCTTATCTTTAAGCAAATTTTCTGAAAAATTCTCATTTGTGCAACTGAAATTGGTTTTTTTCTTTACTTTCTTAAAATGAAGTAGGTGATAATAGAGCTACAAAGAATTATTTATGTTTAGCTTAAAGCTATCGAGAAGAAAACGTTCCCAAGCAATGAACCTTTCAAAGATGAATTTCGGAGAAAAAAGTTCTGTAAGATTTCTTCATGCTTGAAAACCATTCGTACATAAACAGTCGTGCAGTCTGAATCATCTGAAAAAAGATGCGAATAAAACAACAGAATGTTTAGAATACAGCTGCCTTTACGTTATCCTTACTGATGATGGAGGCGAAGGTGAAACTTTCAAAACCCTTAATTGGTTGCATGTGTTTTCGCGAACTGGGTGAATGAGAATTTGTCATTATCCACCAACATACTCGAGACGACAACGATGCTACAAGATGGCAGATTATTGGAAAACAGAGACAAAGTATGCACGCCAGTTAATTTTTTCTGCTATCATACAATCGATATAGCATCAATTTTAATTAAAGGTTCTATTCAGAAGAAAAATTAGTTTCTAATAATTTACTTAGGATTTGAACAACTTCTTGAGAAAGAAACTTATCCAATAAATGTCCAATTTAACAACAAAGAATCTTCAATTTCTTCTTTCAAAGAACAGGCTCAGCTCTCATTGACGAAGAGATATGACGTAATTAGTAACCACGGCGATACGGTTATAGAAATAACTGGCGCCAGAAGGAGACAATTCTTTGCAGTAAAGCTACAGCCATTCAGTGGAATCCATGTGTCTCCTGTTGGGGAAAGTTTTTTTTGCAAATTTCAGATTTGGAATCGACAGAGAGATTAGAAAAGGTTTCCCGTGTACGTAATATTATCACCAATATCCTTGTTGGAGGCTCTTCTTGATAGCCGTTTCTACGGATGCAATTGCTGCGGAATGCAGCCTCTTTCCAGACCCATGGTTTGTGCCAGACGGGTGTGGAATGGTATTTTGGAAAATACGTTCCAAATGGCTTTCTAATGATTAGGATTCAGAGGCGCGTTGGCCAACTGCGGCTGAGAGGATGTGAGTTCTCGCCCCGCTGTAGATCGACTCGGTTTGGCGAACATCCTACAGCATAGTTTGTTTCTTCTCGCTTTTCTGTGACTGTTTGTCGCCTGGATGTTCTTCGAACACTGGCTTTCTAAACAAGAGTTCTGGTGAGATAAGAGCCGAAAGCTATTGGTGATGCATCACCTATAGAAACTAGGCGGTTAATTCGGGCATTTCCTACAACTAATTAGAGAGCCCACGTTTCGACACTTACTTTATGTTGCTATGGTGTTCAGAGATGATAATTTGCAGTAGATATTTTCGCTAAGCGTTTCACTTTTTGGGGTATTCCAAGCCTCCCGGGGCTGGTTTTGGACCTGCTACTACATGTTGGCCGCCAAAGGGTTGATCTGAAAAAAGTTGGTAGATTCTCATGGTGCTCTTTTTCTCTAGTCTTGTCTCAAATAATCTGCGTACTTTCACGTCTGTTTAAGAGATTTAATAATGGCGATACGTACAAGAGATTTGTAGAATAAACGGGCGTTACGGTGCTGACTTCGTAATGTGTTTTGTCACTGTTAGGGTCAATGATGTTCGGCGAGTAACGGGAATGGCGATATAGTTCACTTCCCCTTTTGTTTTCGTAATTCGAGGTAGAGACTGGTCTTGAGCGCAAAACCTCTCGTGATACGTGTTTTTTGTCTGCTCGCACCCATTCTTTCGTCTTCTTAAAACAAAGCACAACAGCATCAAATATTAAAACATATAGACAACCTTTTGATGTTGTTATTTCTTCTTCTTTTCGACATTTTTATTTATTGTTTGGGGATCGACAGTGAAAGTCTAAGATTTTGGCAAAGGTTAAAACTTCTCTAAGTAATTTTTGAAGAGAAGGATTTAGTAAGAAATAACTTTCCATTTCTTTACAGTTCGTCGTTTTAAAATGGCGGGGTAAAATCTGAAAGGATGATAATAAAGACTGGTTTATTTGATATCGGGTTATTTGCTAGTCTTTTCCTGCTGAAGGCTGGACTATATTTCTGTTACTTAGCTATATCTCTAGGTCCATATCACGATTACGTTTTCTTGATAATTTCTCAACAAAAAAACCACCACAAAGTTTCCATATTTTGCTAACAAAATTTAAAAAAGAAAAACATGATCTCGAGAGCGAAGCCATCGTTCAGTATAATAATTCTCAGGGCAAGGTTTTGAAAGGTTCTCGAAGTTAGTTTAATACATGACTACTTTCTTCATCAGTTTCTCACTTTAGGATAAAGATACCGTGAATGTTGAGGTGAAGGAGGCGAATTTTACATCATTTGGATGCCCCCAAACAATGGTGATGTTCCTACGCGGTCCAGCGCTCCAAACCTTTCTCTCTCCATCCCTTCCTGATAAAGGACTCCTTTTTTATGCTCCCTGTTTTCTTTTAGCGTTGATGACGGATTATTTACTTCATGTCTTGTAATTTAATCTCCGGTCTGGTAAGCCCGGGGACTGGGGGGGATGAAGGAAGTTTGTGTTTTGTTCCACAAGTTCACATCTACAGCAGTTTGAAGCAGTGAGGCCGACTGTCGCGAGTGCAGCCACTTATATACGTCAGTTACTTGTTGTTTATCGCCGTTTGAAAATTGCTAACTGAACAAGCGATTAAACGTGTAGAATCAGCCTAATGTGGCAGGTGAGCTGAACGTGAGCCAGAGCGTCATTTACAAAGTCTAGATACTCAACATAGAACCCATGGAAGTGTTTCTAGTCACCAACGAATCCCCAATCTTCCTTTTTGGTCTTGCAAACAAGAATAAACCTCTTCAAGGCGATGATAAGTACCAAGAGCTTGTTCTCTACGTGAGAGGCGGAAAGCCGGCAGAGAACTTGCGAATTATCTTTCTTCAAGAACAGCAAGATACATATAAGCGTCGCCGAGTGGTCTCAACAGATGTGTAGCTGCCCGAAAATCTTTTCTTAGGTGAGACAACCAAACGGCAAGGATGAAACGAGGTGGGATGACCGAACCTGGAAGATGGTGATGCTATTTACAGATGAACTATTTGGAAACAATAACGGCAGTTTGTTCGAAGGCAGACCTCGGAGCGGTATAACAGTCAATGTAAAAGAAATACGATAAAACGTGGGAGGATGGTAGATCAATACAAAGGTGCGGCTGCATATCAGCTATGAGTGTCGGAGATTTGTATGAACCGACTGGCGACAAGTACAGGCGAATTCTCATCTATCATGCCATTCTCTCAAGAGATTATACCATTGGACGGAGATTCATCTTTGAAAAACTATCTGAAACGTAAAGAGACTGGTGAAACAATCACAAAAGATGCCTTGGCTTACACAGTCTTCCTGTGAACATCGATGAGACTATGGCTACAGAGAAATTCAAACGGAAACCAAACACCTTGGATGAATTGTGAAAAGTGCTACATGATATTTAAAAGGACATTCCACAGACATACGGTAATAATCTGTTTGGGAGCATGAAAACAAAGTGCCAGGCTTTTCTAAACCCTTTTTTAAAAACTATTCTTTGTAATAATGCATTGTGTGTGCATTTATAGTCTCTCAGTTGTAATTACTCACTATTTGCGTATATCCTGCGCGTGTTTCCACAATTACTCTCAAACTATATGGTTAGTAACGGTTGTCCGTTATACTGTCATCAAAGTACAGAACCTGGCCAGAAAAAAGCTACTTGGTATCACAGGTAATTTTTGTGCGACAGGTTTCAGACATCCCTCGATGAATGCTCACACCATAACATTAAGGCCGCTGTGGTGAACAGAAAGCTGCAGTTTTTTCCACGTGAACAGATGTTCAAATGTTACAAGTCCTTGGCTCCTGTAAGCAAGGGTTTCGCCAGAAAATGTGACCACTGTGGTTTAGTCTACGCAAAAAACCGTTGAGCTGCAGGCTGCGACACATTTACAGTATCGGCGATCACGTGTGTGGATTGGACCGCTTCCTGTGAACATGGGATCTTTTGCTTCGTTCTGTAAACAGTGACGGCCGTCCTGGTCGATGGTTAGCTACACTTTCGTTCTGAAAAAGTTAACAACGAAGATATCTACCTGTTCCATTTGCGAGTCCAACATCTCGCACAATCTGCTACCTTTAACTTTGATCACCGTCTGATTGCCCGGTCACGTGAGCTTGTTGATACATCACCAGCGCCGACCGTACGAGGCATCTTTAATACATTACCCGCTCTACTGTCTCACGACACCTGCTATTTACAATGGTACCAGGCATCTTTAATACCAAACCAGACTGATTTCAATCTCCTGTTTGCTGGTCACCAGGCAGAATCCGGGCTATGGTGGAGCGTGGACCACACACGGTAGGCAGAAAAAAATACTTCTAGATGTAAGTACACACACAAAAGTTTGTTTTGCTTTTTTAAATAAAAAATTCAGTGCCCAGAATCCTATATAATTCAAATATAATTTATTACCAGCAGTGAACGAAGCTCTGATAGGGGCAAAGAACATTCTCTTGGAAACAACTTGTCCTGAACTGAACTTGACGAATTTTCTGTTTTAAAGAAGTTTAAACAATGTATAGAAAATTTAAAAAACGAGGCTGTTCTGTCTGTGAATCATTTCAAACAATTGTCCTGTCTGATTACTCGAATCTCCCTCCACCTGGACTCTGGAGATTGCAGAATGTTTGATGTTTGTTTGCTCCATAATCAACATGTCCACACACGCACAGATCGGATTTTAATAATAATGTTTTATACTTTATTTTAGCTTGTTTAATTGTGATGGTAAAACTATCGGTTTTGAAAGTGTTAAGCTTTGCTAAACAATGGCAAAAGAGATCTATTTCGTTAGATCCATTCGCTGCAGTACGAAGACGCAGGACAAACGTTTGAAAACCAACAAAATCCGTTCTTTTCTGGGAACAAACTTACCTAGGTCAGTAAGGTCAGTTCGATGTGAATAATACTGATTACTGTATATTGATCATTTATTCATAGATTTTAAATATTAATAATATTTTTTTAAATTGTAGCTTAAACATCTATTTGCCAATAAATATAGTGAAGGTAGTAGTTTCTATGAAATTTTGTGATCGTAAAAGAGTATTTAAAGTCTATGAAGAAAATTGAAATATTAGTTTAACTGTACTACACGTGTATTGTTCTAATACTGTGAATTAATGTGAAAATAACAC
The DNA here is from genome assembly GCA_018389105.1 of Nautilus pompilius. Taxonomy (NCBI): domain Eukaryota; kingdom Metazoa; phylum Mollusca; class Cephalopoda; order Nautilida; family Nautilidae; genus Nautilus; species Nautilus pompilius. Next base: position 1,441,729 of record JACATO010001009.1, read on the forward strand.
AAACACTGAAACTGGCATTGAACAGCTGACTTATGAGTAGCACTTTCGTCTGTCCCGAAGCATGTGATACGTGAAGAGGAACAACTCGAGTTTAATTCTTTTTTTCCATTTGTTTGAGAACAAATCTGAAAGAACGGATGTAAATACAAAATTTTAAAATATTACAAACATATATCATATATTCGTCACATTGGGTATTTTTTGTGACCAATCCTATAACCCAGTGAAGTTGGTTCAGAGTAATAACGGTAGAAAGTCAGCTTAAAAAACCGTTTTGAGACAGACAGCCTCACATCAGCACCTCTCACCGCCTTTTCCCGTTTGGACTGTTCATAACCGTTTACATCCTGAACATTTATTTACCTGGCTAATGACCATACATCACTTAATAACTAGCAGACAACCGAGAAAGAGACTCCATTGGTGTTTAGGTCGCGGGGGCTGGACGCAAATCGATGTAATTTCTAAGTGTGTAGAAGCAAATCGAAGAGTTGTACCCCTACACAACACAAACGACTCCTGATCGCTACGGCAGAATATCAGGGATGGTGCGAACACGAGGAAATTTGCTCAGCCTCTGCACCTCCGAACCAGGATAATATAAGGAATTTCAAACAAGCCAAACGGAACTGTCTCTGGCGATGTGGCGAGATCTCGTCCTGATAAAATCGCGTGGGACGAGTTTTGGATGGCGCCACCAGGGATGGTGAACAACCTGCAGACTCCATGATCTTCATGTTTTTGGCGACACTGGTCGGTTTGTGGTACTGGGACATCATACAGAAACTACCAGTTTCTTACCAATAAATCCATCAACTTCTGTACGTAGAGAAATACAATAAATCTTCACGGGAGACTTCCTGGCTTTTTAAAGTTAAGTATCGGACATTTTTGGTAGTAAAGAACGGCGGATGAATAGCAGAAATAACTCTCTGTATAAAATAAGGAGCAGGAACTGGCTGATGGTAAAAATGATTTTTACTTAAACATTTTCACATTTTTTAATATACAAGAAACAAATTTTAAAATTAATCTTTTAAGAGTATAGGGCTATAGGCAAACAGACCTTGTAAGCCCTCGGCTAGGTTACATTACAAAAGACTATTATTCGCAATAACAATGGTTTTTCATCAACGAGCGCAGCAAGAAAAGATGCATTGGTTCTATTTTATAATTCAAATTTTAATTTTACTTTAGAACGATATAAATTAGTCTAGTTTAAAAAAACAAATAAAAAGAAAAAAACACTTTATTAGACAGAGCGAGAATTATATCTTAGCAAAACACTTCTTCTGTTGATGCTCAACGAATTCTCAAGAAGGAGTCAGTGGTGTCTTGGCAACAGATTCTGATGACGTCTCTGACACATCCTTCAAATACCGCTCTAGTAACTTTTAAAATAGTTTTTTTTACGTTTAGATGACAGTTTGCCTTTCTTCCAAATAAAAAAGCAAAACAAGGAATATCATCCAAAAAGCGCAAGCTAACGATTATAAAGCTCGTCAGGCACGGAATTAACTCGGAGCAATGAAAGAAAATTCAATCGCTATATCACTTTGTCTCGTATTAACTGTTCGAGAGATACCATAAAATCAAAGGAATTTTAAAATAATGTTACGACTTGCTTACAGCTGAATATCGCAGAGATATTGATCTATTTTTTGTAAACTGTGTCCAAATACAAAAAAAAACAGAAACCCCTAAAGGTTGTTCAGAAATATCAAAAAGCGGTTTACTTTTGGAAACACAGCCGCAGTAAGCTGTAGATCACAAATCAAGAAGTCTTCCAAGATTTTAAAAGCAGCAGAGTCGTTTCCCACAAAAGAATTAATTAAATACAAAACTACCAGTTGCCCGAATCACTGTTGGGTAAGTGAGGGATCACAGAGGTCTAGAAATCTATCAGAAGTAACGACTGGTGGAGCTTCCTCTAGAGAAAAGGTCAATGCAATTTAATAAGTAAAATTGTTAAGGAAAGTAATCTATAGCATCAAACGAATATATTTTTCAAATAAAATTTTAAAAATTAACCTTAATTTGAAAAAAAAACAAAACAATTGATGCTCCGCCCTTTCACGTCCCGTAAGAACGGTGATGGGGAACATGCATTAAAAAACACCGTACCACGTGATATTTCCAAACTGTGGGGACAGAGCTGGCTCGATCCTTCCAGAGAACATCAACGTAAGGTGTCAGGCTTCTTTTTTTGAAAATCACCAACGATCGGCTCTCGAATGAAAACGTGACTGTTTTGTACGGCATCTTGTAAAATCCTGACTCTTTTTCCAGTTAGTAACATAAAATAACCGCAAGGAAAATGTGAGTAATAATCAGAGAGTTCGCTCCGCTGTGATTTTCTAACTGAGTTCCACGGGCAAAGAACCGCAACTCAGTAGGTGAGAAATCATTAGAAAACGGTGACTATCCTATTTCTGTCAAGGAAGTCAAAAGAAATACACATTTTTGTTGCAATAATTTATACTTTCATCAATGTAAAGCAGGTTTCCCATACAAACTACAGATACATGCTGAAATCTACGAAGACAATGGTAGAAAAGTTAACGAAAAATTACAACTGCCAACATATTAGTTATTGATTTTCGATGAATTTTCTAGCAGTCACAACTTTAGAATGAGATATTGTGAGCGATACCACGCAGATAATCTGTTATATGTCTGTTCTCATACGTAGGACTGCCTATTTATCTGGTGTTGCGTGCGTTGTGGTGGAGATGGATGACCAGCAATCAATCATCTGGTTAATTGAAACATCGGTTAGGGCCTGTTCTCTTCTTAACATTAAAAAAATCTCCATATGTTGGGATGGTGAGCAGTAACCTTTGTTTGGTATCTCCGGACAGCTCTCATCATGGTTGTTCGTGCGTGGCAAATTTCTCTGTTCTGTCATGCATATTCCAAAGATAGATTGAAAACCTTGGCTGTTGTCGATGGCGACGAAGACCACTACCACGTTCACGGCCCATGGATATGCCCTCAAAGTAATCACAAATTACCATGGTCTCTTCAGGTAGCTCTTTCTGAAACATTTCAAAAGCATCAATGACCTCTTCCTCTGGAACGGAGGCGAGTGCCGATAGCATGCGCGAATAGTCATTATCTTCTGTGTACAACCGTTGTAGACGAGCTTCCTGGACTTTTCGATACACACACCGGGACAGGTGACAGAAACATCCTCTCTTGGTTGCAGCTGGGAAGACGGTTTATGCAGCATTGATAGCAGCAGATTCAAAGTCAGTCATTATTGAACTGGGATTGAGTTGCTGTTTGATGTTTAGCAGTTGTTGTAGCATACTGGTGTATATGTATGTGGCTTCTTGCTTGTTTGGGAGTAATGCATAAACACACGGGATTATGTAGTGTTCACATGGATGGTGTATAACTGATATAAAAGCTCTGCGACAACTTTAAAAGTACCATCAGCAAACCAGTGGTGCAGAGTCAAGGTATCAGATGAAAATAATAGAACATGATCGTTTGTGTTGTTGCTGTCATATTGAAAAAAATCGATGACCCGTGAAAAAATTTATATTTCTTTGTCATTATTATCATTATTCAGCAACATGTGATACATAAGAGACTAATTAATCCAATAAGATAGCAGGAAAGAAAGCAACAGCGAAATTATTCACGAAGACAACCTCTGAAGTTATTATCTAAGTTTTCTGACCTGGGTAACTTACAGACAACAACCGATATGTTTACTTAAATACTGGCATAAGTTTGGGTTCGCATAATTAATGCTATGATATCGTTAGAATAGTAAAAGAAAATGGTTACCTCGCACTGTTCAGGTATGATTAGTTCAGCAAGGTGGTAGGATGGATTGAACGGTTTGCTGAAAGTTGTACAGAGGCAGCTTCAGATGTAAATGATACAGATTGTGGAATTATCTACTGCGTTGTTTCTTCGCAGCGTCTGGAGCACGGGTTTGCTCATGGAGTCTGCCAACAGCTTGACCGTCGTGAACCTTCACCTTAGCCCTGCACATTCCTCGCCCTCGCTGTTCACATTCATATGATATCACACCATTTACAGGGATCTTCTGCACAGTATAAATACATCCATCAAGAACTAGCTTATTTCCTCCGCGAATAGATTCAACGTACTCCATGATGTAGACAGTTAAGTTATGAAAACAGGGGCAAAAGGCTAGAGGGGCAACAGTCCTTGGGGGAGGAATACCAGGGGAAAAGGGGCCTAGACCCAAAATAACATCATCTTTGACGAAGTATTACAACAGAAATCTCAGAAACGCTTACATGTTACTTTTCCACGAACCTGATTTTCTTTCTTCTGTTTCTCTGTTAGTAGGAGCACAGAAAACTTGCTGGCTGTGCTTGACACCATGTAATAATAATAATAATACATAGATTTATTGCGAAATTGGTTCACAATCAGACATGATTCGGTGTTGAAGGGGTGCGCGTGACTTTCCGAAAAGGAATAACTTCCCACAGACCAAATCCGCTATTTGTTAAAGCGGTCGCTCTGCTGTGCGCATATTGAAAGTACTCGATCTAAACATGGAACAGCAAGAGCTTCAAACCGTCTGTTCGAAAATGGCTGAACAGCACTCACTCACTCAGTCCTTGTTTGGATCGGCGTTGGTTGCTCAATTGTTCTGACTGAAACTCTAATAAGGCTGAACGTGAATCGGTGGTGCGTGTCGGGCCGAGAATATTACTTATTAGGTAATAATAATTTAAGAAAAGGGTTTTCAAAATATAACCAATTATGCAGCTATTTCTCTCTTTCTGTGTAAGTTGTCCTTGCCTTTGAACAGCTGCCTTCTAATTTTTTTTTTTTGGGTGTTTGAATAATTTTTTTTTCGGCTGTAATTTGTGTCAAAGCAAAATGGAAAATTATCCTCCTATTATGGGAGAGGTTCGCGTCGTCCTCATCAGAAACCATCTCCAAAAGGAATATCGTTTGTATTAAAATCGGTGCACTAAGTCGACTAAGAGACCTTTAAATTTTATGCGCGCACGAAGTAAGATATCAAATCACGGTGATCGACATACAGTGTATTAAAATACGAGAGTGGCACTGAAAGCTTTCATGCTAACTCAACCTTTCGGCTGACCGAATCCCTTCACCTGCAGAACAGTACTGATCTCTCTCAAAAGCTCCAAAAACCGCACAAAATTTCGCATGGACATCGATTCCTTCGCCCGATGTTCTCACACGCAATCGCTGACCTCACTCTGCATGACGTCATCAGAGATATCTTCGAGATGTCTCCAGAACATCTAAAGCTGATTTCTAGAAGTCTGTGGGATTTTGGTGGCAAGATAAAAAGCACGAAAAAATTCCAATCGGGTCACGTGAATTAAAGACTGAGTTACAGTTTTTTTAATTTGTTTTTAAATATGTAATTCAATCTCTTATTTTCTGACTAGAGACTGTCAGAAGTGACTGACTGGTTCTTGATCCGTAATTGGATAGGCGAGTTACCAATAAAAATCCATCCAATCTTGTTACGCTGGCAAATAAGCCAAGACACACAGCCTCCTCTTTTCTTTCACCAACACAATCTTCGTTATCTTCTCCGTTATAGTGAAGAGTAACGACAGCAATTCCGCAAATGACACGAGGGACAAATACGGTGATTTATGCTTCCTTGTGTTTTCACGGAAAGGCCAAGAAGCATCTTTAAATATACGCGAACCAAGGACCGACCGAGTATCGATCTGGTTGGAAGGAAGAAGCGAGCATCAGTACGAGTTTGGTAGGAACCGCGACTCGCGGACCGATCGCTATTTATGGCTGAAAAGTTCGACATGAAGCGGGTTGAGACAACCCCTCGGCTCCCGGCGATCACACAGGCAACCGGTGACCAGAGCGCGGACGTTCGCGAGTCTCTGAGAATCGTGTCCTCCGTTGTGCTGCTAATTCTCGTCGTCTTCGGAAACTTGTGGTCACTGAGATGGCTGAAGCCAGATGTTCTGGGTGTGCCATTCTGTCGTGTTTGTCGACCGCTCCTCCTCACCAGCTTGGTGAACGGCAGCATCAATTTTACTACTCTTTTGATTTCGAGCCTAACTGGTAAGCATTTATTATTATTATTATTATTATTATTATTATTATTATTATTATTATTATTATTATTATTATTATTATTATTATTATTATTGAAACGACGGTCTGAAAAAGATTTAAAATTTGTTCATTAAAATTTATTAATTTTTTAATCTGTTCTTAAAAAGAGAAGAAACGAGACCCCATAAATACAAATAAATCAAACAGAAGCCGTTTCGTAGTAACGGTCTTTAGATATTATTAGTCAATTTATTATAATCATTGTTGTGCTTGTATAATTTATATTTGCATTTTAATTTTTTCCTATTATAATTTGACTTTCCACTCAAAAAATTTTAAAAAATTACCGTTGACCAAATGTAATTTGTAGCATTTTGTTTCTTTTCCATTTTATTATTTCTTTAATTGTGCTGCTCATTTGGTATTAAGCATTTAGATTGATAGCTCAATGGCAGGATACGATTGTCAAGGTGCTCGGACCGTTTTACTTGATGGAAAGATTAGGACCTGAAGGCTTAAGCTCTCTTAACTACTGCACGAGCGCTTTGTGAAAACTGTACAATAATTATGTATTAAAAGGGGTCCTATTGCGCTCGTGTATAAATATATTATCGAGCACAGAAGTATTTCTTAAAGTACCTATGCACCTGACGGCAGTTAAAATGTCCATAGTACAAACAGTTATGGCTGAAATTTTTTTCAATAAAATAGTAAAAAATAGATTTGCACTGTGATAAAATTCTGCATTATCCATCACACTAAGCAATGATAAAAACAATATGGGGATATTCTGATACAGACTGCGTGAATTTACCGAAGATAAACCATTTGCACACAGTTTTAAAATGATCGCGTTTATTTTGCGCGATATCGTTTGATCTCATTCGGTGATATCGTGATGGCAACGAACGGCTCGCTCTGTAGCACGGCCTCTGTGTCTCTCGCACTGTCAACCAGCCCCGCTGCAGCAGCTGAGCTAAAGACATACGTTACGGAACAGTGACGGGTTAATGGTCTCGTGCAGGCGACCTCTAAGGGTTCTGGTTAAAGAAACCCTGTCTCCGTCTAACAGTGTCACGTTGGTTCGGTTTGGTTTCCGCTCCAGGAATGCTGGTCAGGGTTGCATATTTGGAACCGCCTAACAGTAGTATTAGTTCCGCTAATACCCGCCGCGGGGCAGCTGCTGAAGAAACGAGCCCGTCACGTGACTTAAGCCTTGGGGTTGACAAAGAGAGGGCGGATCGTTATGACACTCGCGATGACCAAAAAACCGACTGTGAACAGTTGTGCAAAAAATCTCGTTCGGTGTAAGTATGGACAATCAACCGTAATTCGTCACTTGTTGACTGCTTGTTCCGGGTCGATTCCCTTCTCAATTTTCTGACATCGTATTTCCGCGTACCCGGCTCGCAAGTGGATGGCGATGGGTGGGAGGAGATGTATGGGAGACGTGTCGAGCAGGTGTCTCATCATTATGAAAGTGCAGCACTGCTTAGTAATATCAAAAAATCCTTGAAGCACAGAAATCAAGTGGTTTTAAACAAAATGCATTGTAATCTCAAGATAAACAATTGCTTAACTATATCGGTTTATGCTTAGTAACTAATAGTAACAAACTTAATCTTATTATTTGGAGAGCGGTTTCCTGCATCGAAAAGGAGTTTTAAGTATTTTCACGCATCATGTTGCACTAAAATAATTACCGCTGTTCTTAATGATAGTCTGCTGGGAGATCTCCATTAAAATACACAGTGTAGAACAGAGGGGTTGGGACATCTTGGAAACCTTCATATACATTTAATGTGATTGGAAAAACTATTAGTAAAACTTTTACGGAAAAGAGTAAATTTTAAAATACATATCTGGTCTTGTTTTGTCAGTTGATATTGTTACTTTTCTGCTCCTGCAGCAATTTAAAGGTTTTCAATAAAGGCATCATATTCGAACTAGATACATTCAATAAAAATTATTATGCATCACGATTATTAAACTGCCTCTAGTATTTTTATGTAGGTCTAAATCCTAACGTGACAGCAGGTGCTTGCACGTACCCCCCCATGATCTGTCATATAGTGTTCGTAAACGTTATCGAAATGTATGCTCGTTCATTACGATTTAGCCGATTTAAAAAATGCTTTACAGTCAGACATCAGTCGATCACGTGTACACATGTGTGTTGTGTGTGTGTGTGTGTGTGTGTGTGTGTTACCTCGTTGGCAACAGGTCCAGCAGAGGCTTATTATCCTCTGAACGATGCCATCATTGAAAAATAAGGATTTCAATGACAGCAAGTGACATATTTCAATAAAGTCAGTTTAATTTGGAGTTTTCTGTCGAAAAGTTACGTATGGCATATTGAGGCTATGCTGTTGCTAAAGTCGATTTGTCTGATCGATATGATAGCGGTAGTGTAATTGTGTGAGTAAGAATTGTGGCTGGCAGAAGAAATTCCCTGTTCATTTTTCAAGATTGCCCGACTAGTCAGAGCTACCCGGACCAGATTGTGAAACCTAAACACGGTTCGTACTCCAGGCCGACAACACCAGGCTGTCCCAAATCTTCCCACATAATGAGCACTTCCGTCAGTTTTCGGTAGACGTAAGGGCTCAAGAATCTTGTCCACGATCTCGAACCAGAACTGGTGAGAGATAATACCAGACGGGGTAAAAAGATTCATTTCGAGCAAGCGCAGATATTAGCTGTATACATCCCTGCCACATCGGTGTGCAAGTATGGGTGTTGCTGACGAGCAGGTTGAAAGTCTCTTCCAAGTTCTCTTCTAGTCGCACATCTGAATATGCTAGGCGTCATATTAACTTTGTATGCCTTCTTCTGGCTTCCTCGATTCCCTGTCTACAGCTAGTTCACTACAGAACACTTACTTTGAAATCCCAGAGTCGTCCATTTCAACGAGTCTGATTTTTAAACTAAGATGGTTTCAGTATTTAAGTCGGTGAGCCATTTTAACTATATGAGATAACGGCTATAGGAAACCATTGATTTTTCACCACACAGCATTTGAGTTTAACATTGGATTTCATTTTAGTATTGAGCTTATTTTATACGCTTACTTAAAACCCACGAGATTTTAATAAAAATTGGCTTTGTTGCAAGTCACTGTGATGCTGAAGTACATGAACAGAGAGGCACGCATTGGTCGTACGGAAGTTTGGGTGTTTCCCTGCATGTGACAGGTATAATAGACTGGTACATGACTTCGGTTTTCTTCCAGCTTCGTAAAAGAGTTAAACTGTTTTAAGTAGAGACAAAAACTATTAATGCCAAGTATAATAAACCACTTTAGATGCATTTAGATTTTAATTGGATCTTTGCTTACCCGAAAAAGATATATCCACTTTCTGAATATTCTGACTTCCGGCGGGTTAGTGAAGGGTACCCGCTTGCTCACGACGGCAGAAGATACCTGTCCCTATTAGTTCTTGGCTGTGTCTAATGCCATTCCTGCGGTGTTACCTTTATGCCACGAGGAATCGACAGTTGCGTATAGAGCCGACCATATGGGACATTGGCTCTTTAAAGTCTACATGAAACATCTTCGTTAACGTTATTGGTTATTTTGCTCCATAGACATTTAAACTGTTTAAAAGCTTTCAAATGATTATTGTTGATGTGTGTGTGTGTGTGTGTGTGTGTGTGGTGTGTGTGTGTGTGTGTGTGGTGTGTGTGTGTGTGTGTGTGTGTTAGATTCATTTTGTATACGCCTAAGAAGCAGTTGGTACATAACTTCATTCCTTTCCACCTTAATAGAAAACCAGACGTCTTTGGCGAAATTGGATGTTAAGTGACCTTCGAGGAAACGACTTTAAATCTGCAGAACTTTTCACTTCGGGTTATCGAAATTAGTTGCGACAATACACTATCTCCATGTTACTCTTAGTTTTATCATTAGTTGAATGGACTAGAGGCATTTTGCCACATTTTCATATAGTTTTACTTTAATAATTATTTTGGCAACGACTACGGTTTCATGACAGCTAACCCAGCAGAAAATTTGTACCATTATCTATCATAACCACACCATTGGTCTCAGGGTTATGAATAAGCGATTTTAAGCTTTTTATCCGTGAGGAAAACATGAGGTGCTGACACTGTACCAATTATCCTATGTAATCAAAGTTAGGAGAGCAGTAATGCCACCAGCTGGACTGGCTCTGTGGCTCCTGCTAATTTATCCAGACAAAAACCATACCATACTTCCTATTGCTTTCCCGGAAGCCTTAAAAGTAATTATAAGTAAATCAAAATCTGTTACCTTCGCTGAACCGGATAATCAGGGTCATACTCTGAACGCTTCACGGAAGAGTTCGCTGCCATCTCTGGCCAATAAAAAGACTAATATCATTTGCTGCCAGATAAAAATAGTCCCCACCCCAGGGATAAACCTGTTGGCGATGACAGGAAATATTTACCGGTACAAATTTATGTTGGTGATAAGAAGGCCAGAAATTGTGATATAATATCTTTATTCTCAGTAATTATAGATACGTTTATCGGGTAAGCAGATGCTAAGGTGACATCGTTTAATGTTGACGTTTTTAATGCTAGTCACGTCATGCAATTAGAGCGAATATGGTGCGAGTCGTGGATCACTGGAAAGCTTCCTCATGATTTAGGCATGTAAATTTTTATGGCAGAGAGGGACGGAACCAGATGTCAGCATTTAATGCACAGTATATGAACTGAATTATACATGCAATGTTGAGCCAATTAATGTGAACACCACGGTTTTTGTTGAATTTAAGATTTTCCAATATAAGGTCCCTTTTGCGCCATTTTCTATGATGGCTACATGAACTTTAAAATTGCGCCGTACATTAGTCTGGCCGCAAGCTCTTGACCTTCAGTGAATTTTCATTCTTTTTGTTTTACTCGTTAGTTTTCAATATGAATATAAATAGGCAGCTATAGCGAAGGAATTCTCAGATAAGCTGATTAGTCGAGACTACTTCAGTATCTAAGTCGAAAGCGAAACACGTGACACAACAGTAACAATGCGAAACTAATAGATGAAAAGCCAAAAAGCCTTTTGAGCAACTTCTAACCATCAAAATGTAGGCATGGGATAAAAGGTACAATTCACTCATAGAGAAGGCTAGTAGAAAACGGTATATTCATCGGGCCAGAAGGAAAACAGCCCGTATCAGTCAGAATGTCTCTTGCCATGGGACAGGTTCGCTCATTCTGGTGAAAGACACGGTGACAACAACAAGTGCATTCACATTTTATGACATCAAATGAAATCAGATTCCTACCGAATGATTTTTCTGTGGCCATAAATACTTATTCAGGACATCTTCGGTATGAGACGAACGCTTTTCAATTAAATATATTCCCCTTTCTCAAGCATTACTTATAGTAACAATTTAAAATTTATCACGTTTGCCACTTATTCACATATTTCACTTCTGTTGATTGGAATGGAGACCCTGACACACAGCAAAGGTCTAGGGCATTTAAGGTGAAGGCTAATCAAACGAACGAAATTCTAGGAAAAGTTGTAGCTTTACTTTTTGTTGCAGAATTGAGGAATAGATCGTTCTATACTTGGCCAATGTTTCGTTTAATTTGAATATTTTATGACTTTACTTGGTTGCCAAATTGTATTACCTGGCATTTGTTATAATTATGCCCCGGGGTACTCTAACTGCGTGAACACAAATATTCAGCCGCTAAAGGTAAAAATGCCAATTTCTGAGCGTTAATTAGTTGTTTTGGCAGCTTGCTTCCGAGGATGGAGCGGCAAGGAGCTATAATCAGGACATGGAGACCATCGCCAATTTGTGTGCCTGTAGTCACCAAAAGTCTTAAATGATTGTGATTCAATTAGATTTACTGTGGAGAATCAGTTATCGAAACACGCGGGTAGCCCGGTTACTCTCCGTTCTCAATGGAATATCTTATTCTTAAATGATGCAAAATGTTAAAAAAAATTCTCTTAGCTGGTAGATGTCTGTCCCTCCACCATTAGTAGAAAACTTCTCCATATAAGGGCAGCTCTTAGCGCTTTTTTTGTTTTTCTTCCTCAATCTCTCCTCAAACGCAGCATCAAGCGATTTGAAAATCTGATTTTGCTCCCGTTCAACGATGCTTATTCAAGTACGTGCTCAGGTGCCAGCGGTCCGATTTCCTTATTAGCTGGACGGTCCAATGTCGGGAACGCCCTGTCTGGCCACCGTTGTGCAGGAATCCTGACGTAAATCGCCTTGGAGAGGACGCATGCAACTGGGTGATTTGCAAGAAGTGAGTTTGGTAACTTCTTTCTTTTTGCAGCATGTGAACTGTAAAATATGTCGTAATATCTCGTATAAGGTACAGTGAAGTCATCTCATAGATTATCAGAACCATTCATAACTTCTCCAAGTTTATTAAAATACTAAACTGTCGCAAAGGCCTGAGATCTGTCTCCTGTTATCTCTCTCTCTCTTCCTGTTTGCGTACATCTACCTAATTCTCGATCAGTCGTCTCCATTTGGCTTTTCTTCCCTGCATTTCATCTTTAACATTTTCATCCTATTTCTCTTACCCGCTGCCAGCAAAATCTGTATATCCAATCTCATGCCCACTGCCCTGATAACCAGCGGTCTTCTCTGTCATACCTCTGGCAGTGTAGATCATCATATGCCGGTCCATCGTTTATACCATATCTTTCATTATTCCATACGTTCTCTATCGCATAGGTTAGCATTGGTATTACCATACTACTGGAAATTATTAACTTGATAGTTCTGGACATGAACCTGCTTCTTAAAAAGTTGACTAATGCATGGAAAGCCTTGGCTACACGTGCCTCTACATACCGTCCGATCTTATTTCCTTTTGTTATTACTGATTCCAGATAATTGAAAGGTTTAGTTTTCACATCGCGCACCACATCATATTCATCAACCTGATTGAAAAACCAGCTGCTCTCTTCTTGAAGTGATAATCTTATTTTTACTATTATTAATACTCAAGCCAATTCTCTCTGCCGTTCCTTTGAATTCACTCAGTGCGTGCATCTTCCGTCATCAAATCTACCTCGTGCCAGTATTCTCATCCCATGTAAATCCAGCATTATTTATCTTTTCCTGCCGTTTAGATATCACCTCAGTCCGAAACTGAAGAGCATTCTTGACAGCCAACGTCCCTGCCTTACACCTCTCGGCGTAACTTCCGCCCAATTTTAGTGCAGTAGTTCAACAGAATTCCAGAGTTTTCCACACAATTCTCCATAACCATTTTTATATACAAGCATTCATCTGAACGGTGATCTCTCAGATTAAATTCCCGTGGCTTTCCCTCAAGACCCTCAGTCTATTTCTCCTCTGCGAATAGCGTGAATCTGACCATAATTATGCTAGCCAATATTTTATAAATGAACCAAAGCAAAAGATTCCAACGAAATCTTCACATACCTTCCTCAAATTTGAGCACAATCACTTTTTTATCCATTTCCTTTCAATTTTCCATATCAAACACCATGACTGTTCAATCAACACTTGGCCTCCACATCAAAACATTTCTGCCTGTAACTGGTCCTCACCCGCCTTAAGTTCTTTTATTTCTAACCCTTTTGTTGGTGGAGGTTGCATCTGGTTCTTCTCTTTAATTTCGTCGCTGTTCTCATCCTGTCCCTTTCCCAAACGTTTATTGTTTCAGGTCTTCATAATCCTCAGATTATCTCTTCATTTTCCAAGACTCTTTTTTCATAATAACTTTCTTTCTAACTCTTGAATGTTGTTCTAGGACTGTTCAATAATTCCCCCTGGCTTCTTATCTATATACCTTTACTACTTCCGCACCTTCTGTTAAGTCTGAGGTTTCCCCCTTTGCTTACACACCCGTCATGAAGCCCAGCTGCGGCTAAAAACATGCAGGGACAAAATTTTCAAGTTTAACTTTCGTCAAATGATGGACCAAAACAATGGGCAGGCAACGAAAAGACCGCAGTAGGAGGTCACTGGCCAAACCATAAATCGCAGTCACTCAAATGAAAAGATGTCTCGTGTGGCGTGAGACTAACGAGGACTGGCGAAAAGTGATGCGGCCTGACGATTCTTGCTTCGCCCTTTTTCAAAACAGATGAGAACAGACAGATTTGGAGAAAATCACACAAATCTTTGGACTCCTCTTGAGTGGTCCCAACTATCCAGGCTTCAAGTGGTAAACTCAGGGTTTTGGAAATTCTTTGTTAGCATATCTTGGGCCCTCGAGCCCATATAGAACAGAAGAAATGTCAAAGCTCACCTCAACATCATTTCCGATCAAGTGCATCCAGAGATATTTCATATGTACCCTAATGAGGATGGCTTTTTCTAACGCGACAATTCTTCCATCTACTTTGCTCATAGATTCCGGGCATTTCTCATATCCAGTACGCACCAAAAGAATGAACTTGGAAAACGTATTCGCCATTACGATCTTCTGCCTACCTTGTTCCATACATTACACAATATCAATGAGTGAACAGAAAAATATTCCCCAGGATATTTTCCTACCACGCCATGCCATTACTGCTATTTAGGCAAAAGGTGACTCAATCCGTTATTAAATATATCCTGACAAAGTGGCAAGCTACAGCATATACTTATACAGAACTGTCCCTAAATGGTGTATACGCACTTTGGCGCGCTCAGTGCATTTCTCTGATGTCACGTGATTTCCGATGTATGGAGAAAAAAATGTTCGGGAATTTTTGGATAAAGACTTTTTACTGAGAGGTGGATAGGACGAGCAGACCTATCATTTGGAGTCTGCCATGCTCTCCAAATCTCACACCACCACCAGACTTTTCCTAAAGGTGTAAGCCCCATAAATCAGCTATCATCCACAAACTTCAAAAGTTGATTGTTTAACAACTATTCCTGTGCTGCTGCTCTTCGCCCTGATGTCAAGCGCAGCAAACATGGCGCTCATTTTGTACCCTGTTTAATGTATAAAGAAAAAAATCCCATCTAGCAATTTATTTGCTAGGCCACAGAAAAGAGTTTTTGTTTTATTTTGGACACTTGTGAAAAGGGAATATAAAAGTTAACTTTTGAGCCACGTTGTTAAAATATGAATGAGACTGATAGTCTTAATTAATTGATGGATATCTTTGCATAATCACCGTCCTACACCAGGGCATCCCAAATGGCATCAAGGGTTTCTCTTGGAAGTTTTGACGTCACCGAACATAACGCCCTTCGTTTGTAGTTGGACGCTTGTTAACTCTTGTTTCCTACGAGGGATACTGGCATGTTTCTGAAGCCACTTAAAGCTGCAGTGCGATTCAACGGTGCTTTCCCAACCTTCCTTCCCCTGGTATAAAGTAATCGACTCGAGAGTAACGCTCCATCTCCCTCTCCTTCTGTTGCGGAATTTATCAGGTTTTAGCTGACGTCCAAGTGTATACTTCAGTTTCTTTTTGGATCCTCGACATTAATGGCTCTAAAATTCTCAAAGTCTAACACTTGTTTCTGACCAAGCTCCGGTCACGAAATGCCTCCATCAGTGATTGGTCAGTATGTGGGTGGCTTACTCAACCCAATTAGACACTGCCATCATGTCTTACACTTCATCGCTCTGATCGATCATATATATATATAAAAACAGGGAATTGTTTCCGTCAGAGCCACTAGAGTAGAGCTTTAATTCGTTGACGAGTAAACTAGTGCAGCGCTCGATCTTTTATTGGAAATGTTTTTTTCCTGGAGGAATTATTATGGCTTCAGATATTTTTCGCTTATGGATGTTTGTTAACCTTTCTTTGGAAAGAATCTTTTTGATTTAATTGTCTATAGTTCGTTATAACAAAAACAATGTAAACGACTCCGACGAATAAATATTGTTGAGAATTGAAGGCAAATGTTTCGATAATTAAATGTTGTAAGCACACGTGATGGATGTCATTCATGAAAGCTTCCGTCTGCCTGCCAGTGTCTCTTGAGAGATTTCCAAATCCAAAATAACGTACTAAGTGGCGTTGACTTGAGATTCTCTATTTTAAAAATCCGTCTTAAAGCAAAAAAAAAAAATCACCCCATAATTTCACAGATTTACAATACTATCTGGTTTACTTGTTTGTTTCAGTTGTTTTTATTAGTTTTCTGTCACTGTTGGTATCTTTAATATGGACTCGCTAGTAAATCTAAATCTTCCTAAGATAACTGTATCATGCTAGGCTGTTACGATTCGGAAAAGCGAACATCTTGGGAATATTGTGAAAAATCGATATTCCAAATTGCCCATTCCACATTCAGTGTCCGAAACACAGCATATTTCTCCTCTGGTTATCTAACCCCATCTTCTAGTTTTTTCTCAGAACCAAATGAAGAGCCGTTAATTCGGCTGTGCAATGTCCTTTAATTGCACCAGGGACTTCAGAACGCCTAGATTTTACAAGCTGTCCATTCTGATTCGGCTCTTACGCTGCAGGTAGACGTCAGAGACATTCAATCTGTACTCTGAAATGATCTCTTCATCCTTGACAGAACGTAATCAGTTAGTTGTTTATATAAAAAGGCCTAATGGGTTTCATACTGTTTCTTATATTCTTCTGTTTGGTGTAGTAAATATCCAAATAAGGTTGACTCCTCATCTACACAAATGTCACCGAAGCTTTCATCACCCTGACTAGGAATTCTATATGATATTTTAATCTGGCGGCCTAACATTTTTTAGCGCCCCAATGTTTCCAGGTGCCAGTCTGCCTCACTTCAGCTAACACTGGAAATCTCTCTGAGAATCGATTCACTTTAGGAGTAAGTTTTTATTTCATCTTCCAACCGGTAAAAATATGATTTTCTTCTTCAATCCTTATTAATAATGGTTTTCCTCGGTACATTCGGTATCTTTTCTTTCCACGCACGGTTTTTTTTTGCCCCTGCCCTCTCCTGAATCCATCATTCAGCCCTTTCCGGTGAAGATGGACCGAAGTTTGATTTTTTGGATGTGCTTCACTTTTATAATAGAAAAAAATGAGCTATCTTACCCTTAGGAGCAAGGAACTCTCATTCCGACGCTGCTATAATTACACCCACATTCTAAAACTCTAATTTACCACGCAAAGTATTTTATCTTTTTGTTTTTACTTTTCACCATAAGACAGCCAGCTTTTGCGTGAAAGTTGGTTAATTAGATTCATGAAAATTGCCACTCCAGAAGTCGATGATGTTTTGAAAAATCGATTTTTTAAGAACATATCCCAGGAAGTTTTGCTAATAGGTTTTTGAGTCCATACCAATGCCATTGCAGCATGGATTTTTATACCATTCTGTTGTATTTCACTTGTTACGGGCTGCGTTAGAATCGGAAATCGTCAAACGAAAACTGAATACTGTCTGGGTGAACAGGTGAAATACCAGATATATCAGACCTGGTGGATTAATAGCCCTGCGCTTGGGTTGGACTACTGATATACTAAGTATTATTATGATGGGTTAATCAGCTATTTAATGGACTTAGTCGAGCGAAAATCGAATTCAGAATGTTTAAACTAGTGTAAAACTTGACATCTCGTGCTTAAGAGTACTAGGTGCTGGATTAAATCAACCATTATTTAATGGACGTCATCAACATGATATTCTATACTGTATGCCTGAACTAGGCATGTCTTATTCTGGAGTATTACGTGAAAAATTAGAATTTTTATTTAATTGACTTATTTATCCGAAAATGGTATACTATACGACTCAGCTACTGTAACACTAGTGTTCGAGAGTATTATATGACGCATTTAAAAGACTAATTAATGGATTTCGCCAAACGAAAATTGAATCTTGTATCGTTCAGCTAGTAAAATACAACGTATATCTTTTATTGTATCACAAGATGGATTGGTAAGGTTATTTAATGAAGGTCATCAAATAAAGTGGTATTCATGAGTATTGTATGCTGAATGAAAACAGATATTCAAAGTACTAGGATTGACCCTAGCAACGGTTCTAACTGATTAGTCGGACTAAGAGCGCTATCAGCCACTTTCGGATCCCACTCGACTGTAAAAATTGGCAAATGAATCCCCATCCAATGATCCAGTCGAGTACAAAAAGTTTAAAGCAAAGCGGAAATTAGAAAAAAAACTAGAGGAGGAAAGAACTTACGAACAATCTCTGGCCGGATTCAACAGCAATTAAATGTGATCAACCCAATAATTCCGATTATACCGGATTACACGTTAATTCGCCTATAAAACAAACAATTTTAAACTCATGGAAGGGCAAGAAGTCATATTCTTACTGCTTGGCACAGAAATGCATGGGTTGATGCAACTAGCGTTTTGACCATCAGGAAGTGAACACTGCCTCTTAACCGGACAGTTCTTTGAAGTGAGACGTTCAACAGAACCAGAAAACTATTATTCCAGTATTTTTAACTATTCTATTTTGTTGTACACGTGGCATCACTTTACGTGGTAAAGGAAGCAAAACTGGAAATGTCCAAAGCCTGTTTAATTTTCATATTGAATCAGATGAGATACTACGAAACCATTTGGAGAATGCTCCAGCTGATGCTCACTGTACATCTGTCCGTGTAAAAAATGAAGTAATTATTCTCTGTGAAGAAACTATCAAGTGGTACAATAAAGCTATCATAAAATACTTCCGTAGGAGTCCAAAGAGAAGGATGTATTTTCCCAAATGTGCCAATACTATCTGAAACACATTAGAATGCAAAATATAAAAGTATTAGAAGTTTTTCCCACAACTCTGAACGCATTTTTGATCAGTTAAGTATCCTGGCCACTACAGTTTCAGGTAAAACTCGACAAGATGCACATCAATTAGAATTTGCTTCAAGCACAATGATGTTTACTTTTTGTCTGAATGTAAATTCTAGCTATTCAGAAATGCTATAATCTATGACAAAAGCTCTCCAAGCTGTTGAAATTGATATTATAAAGGTGTATGATCATGTTCAGGAGCTTATACGTGAGTTTTTGAACAGCGACGAAAAGCAGAACAATTCAATGAACTTTTTGCTAAAGTTCAACAGTTGTCGAAGAAGTGAAATATTGAATTATCTTCTCCCAGACAATGTAAACGGCAGAAATTTCGAAGTAATGTTGATGCTCAGTCGTGGAGGAAAATTTTCGTCAAAAATTGTTTATATTTGCTCTCAATCATTTCATCACCTGGGAGCCGGTTTGCTGCCGAAAGTAAACAAAATTTCTATCTTTTTTTGCTTCACCCTGTACAAGTGGCGCCCATTGGACGTGAAGAATTCAAAAACAAAATTATGAAAATAAATGGCGCGTGCGAAATTGAAAACTTGGAAGCAGAAGGTATCACCTGATTTGAGATATGATGCAAAAAGGGGAATAATGTATTGGGAAATTCTTAGATGGACTCATTGAGGTGTTACAGTACACTGATCTATTCCCTTCCATTGATCAAGCAGTTCACATTGCTCTAACACCACCAGGCACAGCAGAGAGGCCATTAAGCACAATGAGAAGGGTTAAAACATGGCTGAGGTCAAGAACGGCAGAGGATCGCTTGCCTGGACTTTGTACGGTAAGTGCTCATAGAGCGAATGTTACAGCTAACAATCACGAACTCGTTCAAGACCAGAGACGTTTACAATTTGTATGGAATAGAAATGTTTGCCATCGCTGGGAGCTCTGACGGGGCGGCTCAATAGCAAAGGGAACATATGGGCGTCGAAAAAATAAATTTAAAAATTTTTTAAATTCTAAAAGGATCTGGCGTTAGTTCACTTTCATCGCCAGGTTCCCAGATTCTCCGCCCGTCCCCTGTGATTTATCCTGAGGACATCCCTAACCGCTCGGTTGGGCTTGTACAATACATACTATATCGTTTCCAAGAGTGTGCTGGAGTTAAATGGATTTTTAAATGACTCCCACAAGCCAAAATGATATACTGTGCAACTAACTTGGCGTAATATTATCCATGTTGAGTGGAGTTTGAGGGTTTTACATGCTGGATTAAAACCTCTGTTTAATAGACTTGGTAAACCGAAAACTGTATTCTGCTCCGACTGAAGCAGTGTAATTAACACCAGTCTATCGTCTTCAGGGAGTCACGTAGCTGGAAAAAACCTCCATTTTATGGATTTCTTGAAACGAATATTGAATCTTAAACCGTTGAGCCAGTTGCTCGTGTAATGCGCGTGCGGGATTAAAATCGCTAAATAGACCTAATCGACTGAAAATTATATTCTATTGGGCTGAAGAGAAATATTACGTAATGGAATAAAAAGAATTCATATTTGACTTCCATAATGGAACATTATATAATATTCGACATCTAGTGTGATATTAGGCGTATCATGTTCGAGATTATTATCTGTCATATATCAAAACAGAATATTATATAGTGTGCAGTTGAGCTAGTGTGATATTAGGCGTATCATGTTCGAGATTATTATCTGTCATATATCAAAACAGAATATTATATAGTGTACAGTTGAGCTAGTGTGATATTAGGCGTATCATGTTCGAGATTATTATCTGTCATATATCAAAACAGAATATTATATAGTGTGCGGTTATAATATACGACATCTAGTGTGTTATTAGGCTATCATGTTCGAGATTATTATCTGTCATATATCAAAACAGAATATTATATAGTGTGCGGTTGAGCTAGTGTGATATTAGGCGTATCATGTTGGAGATTATTATCTGTCATATATCAAAACAGAATATTATACAGTGTGCGGTTGAGCTAGTGTGATATTAGGCGTATCATGTTCGAGATTATTATCTGGCATATATCAAAACAGAATATTATATAGTGTGCGGTTGAGCTAGTGTGATATTAGGCGTATCATGTTCGAGATTATTATCTGTCATATATCAAAACAGAATATTATATAGTGTGCGGTTATAATATACGACATCTAGTGTGATATTAGGCTATCATGTTCGAGATTATTATCTGTCATATATCAAAACAGAATATTATACAGTGTGCGGTTATAATATACGACATCTAGTGTGATATTAGGCTATCATGTTCGAGATTATTATCTGTCATATTATCAAAAACAGAATATTATATAGTGTGCGGTTGAGCTAGTGTGATATTAGGCGTATCATGTTCGAGATTATTATCTGTCATATATCAAAACAGAATATTATACAGTGTGCGGTTGAGCTAGTGTGATATTAGGCGTATCATGTTCGAGATTATTATCTGGCATATATCAAAACACGAATATTATATAGTGTGCGGTTGAGCTAGTGTGATATTAGGCGTATCATGTTCGAGATTATTATCTGTCATATATCAAAACAGAATATTATATAGTGTGCGGTTGAGCTAGTGTGATATTAGGCGTATCATGTTCGAGATTATTATCTGTCATATATCAAAACAGAATATTATATAGTGTGCGGTTGAGCTAGTGTGATATTAGGCGTATCATGCTCGAGATTATTATCTGTCATATATCAAAACAGAATATTATATAGTGTGCGGTTGAGCTAGTGTGATATTAGGCGTATCATGCTCGAGATTATTATCTGTCATACATCAAAACAGAATATTATATAGTGTGCGGTTGAACTTGTGTGATATTAGGCGTATCATGCTCGAGATTATTATCTGTCATATATCAAAACAGAATATTATATAGTGTACGGTTGAACTAGTGTGATATTAGGCGTATCATGCTCGAGATTATTATCTGTCATATATCAAAACAGAATATTATATAGTGCGGCGGTTGAACTAGTGTGATATTAGGCGTATCATGCTCGAGATTATTATCTGTCATATATCAAAACAAACAGAATATATATAGTGTGCGGTTGAACTAGTGTGATATTAGGCGTATCATGCTCGAGATTATTATCTGTCATACATCAAAACAGAATATTATATAGTGTGCGGTTGAACTAGTGTGATATTAGGCGTATCATGCTCGAGAGTTATTTTTTCTTAATTTAGACAGATGTTTAGTGGACTTAGGAAAACAAATTATATGCATTGCATGGCTGTAATAGTGTAATAGTAGTTGCAGTAATCAGCCAAGCTCGTAGTTCGACAGAATTCAGACCGGTGTAATCGTAACGAAACCACAGGTCGGGAAATCGTTTGGTGGGGGGGGACTTACTTGGTTAAAGAGGCGCCGATGAGATACTACGTGTAGTTTGATCCGTGAAGGTCGGGCAGTGAGCAAAACGAGATTCCGATGTTTGACTGTTTCTTCGACTCATCACTTTGTGATCAAGAGGCAAATAAATGCATTTAAGTAACGAAAAAGAACTCATTATTGGTGATGGGTGCAGTCTGAATAATAAAGGGATCAGTCAAAGAAGAAGAACATTAGTGCTCCATTTGACAGGAAGGACGTGTTCGCACCTTAGACAAACAGGTGAATGGCATGATTACGAGCAGACTGTTCGCACACTAAATGGATATTTTGTGCCTATATTCAACACACAGTCGTCCCTGAAATCAGTCTATTTAATAGAAGTGGTTGGAGATTGTGCATATGGATCTGATGTAAATAATCAGACTGAAGCTTACAGAGGTGTAATTGAAAATACATGATTTGACACCAGAGAGGATATTAGAGTCAGCATCGCGGCGTGAAGAAGTAGGTCTGCAAATGAAAGTAGTGGCGAATAGTGCTGGTGCCACTGCTGATAATGGCACTGAAGTAGACCGCATTGTGTTCAAACGCAGTAGTGACAGGTATCGAAGAAAAAAAGATGGTTTTAAAGCGAAAGCTGCATCCTACCGTTGCGATAAAATGGAGTGTATCACAAAGTAACCGTAAGAATGATTGTGGCGTATCACAGAGTGATGGATATATTATGCTGATGTGTGTAAACTAAAATCAAGCTGAAGCCATGCCACTAATTCAGGTGCATACAGTGAAAAGGAAAGAAATGACGATCAATATGCATTTCAATTGTGCATTCAAAAGAAAATATAGATGCCACCTTTGAAACGGGATGCTGTCCACCTTGCGCAATTCTGGAACCACACAATTGTGATTGGAAAGGATTTATGGAAAATTTCTAAAGAAAATAAAAAGTGGATTCTATGTCCAAAAAGGGATTCTCTGGAGGTAATCGGTAGTTTTGCGATAGATGTGAGCAGGGGAAACAGAACGTTTGCGGAGCTGTGATAGCTACCAGGCCAGTCGTCATGGAGTTGAGCGATCAAGAGCCAATTTTTTTTGGCCACAAGAAGAACGAGAGTAAAAATTTCAGTAGCTAAACTAATAACCTAAAAATTACCGTAAATAAAGTGGAAATGGATGAGTGTGTATGTAGCAAATAAGTCTTAAAAGATCTTTGAAGTTTTTAAATAAATTTAAAGACTATCAACTTAGGATGCACACCAGCAAGGGTATAACACCAGGTATCCAACCATTGGGTCGTCCACGTTTCAGTCTGAGGTAGAAAATGAAGAGCAAGTTAGGCGAGCTTGAGGCAAAGGGTAATTGAAAAAGTTATATGTCTGTGTTGCCCATAGTAATGGGGATATTCTGATCAGTATCGACATGCGTCAAGCCAAGCTGGCAATCGAAAGGATAAGGTACTAACAGGTCATCTTGAAAATAGTGTAAAAGATCCCGGGAGTTCGCAATGTATTCTCTGATATGGCACTATGTGGTGAAACTGAATCACAGCCTTAAAACGGCTCAGGCAAGTGAACTTGCCAGTGCGTTTGTTTATCATGGATAACGCCATAGATCTTGGCAGGGGTCATCGATGGAAGCGACTGCAACCGCAAAGTTAGTTAGTTTCTCGGACTAACCGTGACTGCACGATCTATCGTTAATCTTGTGACGATCAGAGCCATTACGCAGAGATGCAAGTCTTGTGTGGGAATGTAAACGAGCGCGAGCGTTCGAGAGACTGATATCTAGGATGCAAACAGAAACATTGATACATTTAAATAAGAATGCAGAAACAGGTGAGCAATTATCAAGCGCTGGTAAATATGTACTCTGCGACACCAAAACCCATTCACGAGACTCAGGAGGTGTTTTTTCAAGGCTGCCATATGATTATCAAGTCATGCACAGACCCGGAAAAAGAACATATTGCAGATCAATTATTGGTACTGAACGATAAGGACTGGGTAAGTTAGTGCTCGCAACGTGACTGGTACATAGAGCGCTGAGAAAACGTGTCGTAAAAATTGCCCATCATTGGCACTTGGGAATAAGTGGAACCAAAGATGGGCTTAGGAAAAAGGTCTGGTGGCCGAAATCGCCAAAGATGTGGCAAAGTCTGTGCAAGAGTGTTTGGAAACTACGCCCTGGTAAGCGGAAAGATGGATTAATTCCCTGTGCCCTGAGCCACCAGGAGAGTTCCTTTTGTAGTAGTAAACTAATATATTAGCTTTTATAATGTGGAGATAACTATGTCCACCATCACAAATAACAATAGCTCACAGTTCCATACGGAGGACACCGTGGTTGTTCTCTAAAAAGTAACGGGTCGGTGGGCTGAAGCAAATGATGGGGTAGTCGACCAGCTAAAAAAGGTAACACACACTGAAGGTCAGATTAGGAGAACAGCTTTAAAAATACAGCTCATTCTGCTATCGGAGTGCCTATAGCAGAACTGTCAGAAGTTAGAGACTAATGAGGAACTTCCTGATCAAGACCAGCAGAAAAAAGATGAAAGCCTAAATGTAGGCTGTGTAATATTTGTGGGGTGATCAGGTGCTTGTGCATCGAAGAATGAAAGTGTATAGTATGAGATTTGGAGCGAAAAGAACAGTGCTGTGTTGGTCTTCTCATAACGTGGAGTATAAAAGGAACACAACTGAAATCTAACCGTATCAGAAACAAAAAATCAATAATGTAGTTAGTGTTCTATCGATGAGAGACTGAGAAAGACGTTACACAAGCGAACATCAGTGGCAGGGTTGGATCTGTACATAGAAGTAGTTGAGTAGAATTGCAGGTTCTTGTCGCGGTCTGTAAGAAAAAGAAAAGCAGCAGCTATGTTTTGCGACCTGGTCGGATGATGAGGTCTGTGAGAATGTGTTTGTAAGCAGGTGCTCCATAAGGTCGAGACTCGGGCTATGACTATATCAAATATCGGATCCAAGCTAGGCGTATGCAGATGAATACTGAAATAAACGCAAGTAATAGCACGTTTCATGTTGCCATTTTGTTAGATATATAGAAAATCACGAGTAACAATTTCAATAACCAGTTATCATTGCTCAGCAGTCTGCGTTCTTTAAAAATGACAGCAGAGGTGTCTCAGTCGGGTCTGTAGAAATTCTGTCAAGTATTTTATTCGAGATTGGTCCTTAAGAAAACAAATTATCCAAATCCTGTCGCCTTAACTACAAACGCTTCACCGTGAACATACAATTAGTCGTAAAATAATCAGACAATGGCAACCAGGTAAATCCAAAATTAAAGCGGACATATCTCTAGGATCACACTGATAATAACATTCTAAATTTACTGCTATATTTAAAATTCTTTAATAAAAGCTTCTCATTAATATGAATAAAGACTGTTTTATTGAAAGTAATGGGAGATAACTCTTAAGAAAACTATTTAGGTCAATAACACATCCTTTTAGTTAGATTTCCGTATGAATCATATCAAAATGGCGTCGGCCATTTTCAGTGTAAATACTGGTGTCTAAAACTTATTTTGGATCTAAATGTTTCTTTCATGCTCTTATTTTTTCCCTTCATTTCGCTTATAAACGCAAATACTTAATGATTTTGAATATATTAGCAACAAAAATTAGTTATGGCTGTCTGTGGTTAAAATACAGAAGCAAATCGATTCCCTGCCTCCTATAGCACCTAAAATAAACTATGTTAATAAATACTCGAAAATAGAGGTAAAAAACAGAAGGAAATGAAGTTTAGCTTCTGAACACCTATGAAGTAGACGTGAACGATGCTATTTTCAAGGTGGTAAACATTCTGTGGATTATTAGATTTTTCATTTGTTGAGATCATTGATACACATTGCTCATGGAACTCTGGTTTGTATTACAGGTCGCTGGCTCATGAAACAGGCAGGATGTCAGGTGTTTGGATTTGTAAGTCACTCGCTGATAGGACTGAATATCTGGATTCTCACCCTAGGTTCGGTAGAACGGTAAGTTGGCTGTTTTGCATAACGCAATAGAATGCAACTATATAAGCAAAGACGCTGGGTGTGATGTGAAGTCAGGCGATAAATACGTTGTACAATGTAGATGCGGCCGTCAGGGGGTTAACTTCCAGTAGATTAGAGTCACCGTGTGAAAAATCCGAGAATCGGTTTCCAGTAATTGCTTTCAACGACTGATTTATTGTCGCATACATTCTTCTGCTGTCTGTTTCTTTGACAGACTTAGATGTCATGTCTCATTATTATTCTCCCAAAAAAAATCCAGCATATTTCTCTTCGAGAAGTTTCTCCTGCGGTAGGAATCTGTCCTGCAATGTTGCCTAAGCAATTGGTAACTCTGGTAAACTGTTCCATTGCTATTTATCTTGACGTTTAAAAAGACTAATTATCTATATGGAATAAAATTGTACAATGTCTTTAAGGAAATGTGCTTTGTTGTTTTCATCTTGATTCCTCCGAGAGATCCTTTCACACTCACAAAACCGACGTAGGAAAAAGTATTTTTTTAATTGTTGGAGGAGCACGCGGTATCTATCCCCGCCGAGATAATGTGGCACGGAGACCGAATACAGCTGAAATCCACGGGTTCACCGAGTCAAGCCATATCAGGACTCAAACATCAAACCACGGCCGCCGCCATGAGCAAAGGGCACGCTACGCGCTAAGCAACTGGTAGTCTGAAACACTAAGAAAGTCCATTCCTAAGCAGCTCTTTGTTCCGTAATACGTGGTGTAAGGTTACATTTTCGTTTCAGTAATATTATCAGCATCCTAAAACAAACCCGATTCAGTATTGTTAGTTTTTAGGCAAAATCGAAGTATACAGTTTGAAATATACTTCCTTTAATGAATGAATCTGGATGCGATTGGTAAATTATCCATTGTTAATAACCGGTTTCAAAAGTTTATTATGGTATTGATCTCCCTGACATGAAAGCAACTCCAGCTTAAGAACTTACAAAGCTTTCATGTCTTGAGACTGCCAAAGACCCTCACAACCATTCCATGGGTGGATAGCACACACCACGAAATGCCTAACAATGCAGAACTCAAATTTTAAAAAATCAGAATAAAATATCTAGTAAACGATCTGAAACACACACACACACACAACACACGCACAAACACACACACACACCACGCACACACACACACGCACGCACACACACACAACGCACAAACACACACACAAACACACGCACAAACACACGCACAAACACACACACACGCACAAACACACACACACGCACACACACACACAAACACACACACACACACACACACGCACACACACACAAACACACACACAACGCACAACACACACACAAACACACGCACACACACGCACGCACAAACACCACACACACCACACGCACACACATACACGCACACACACACACACACACGCACAAACACACGCACAAACACACACCACACGCACAAACACACACACACAAACACACACACCACGCATACACACACACGCACAAACACACACACACACACACCACACACACGCACGCACCACACACACACGCACAAACACACACACAAACACACGCACACACACACACGCACGCACACACACAAACACGCACACACAAACACACACGCACACACACACACCCACACACACACACACACAACCACACACGCACGCACACACACACGCACACACACACAAACACGCACGCACACACACAAACACACGCACCAACACACACACACGCACACACACAAACACACACACACACACGCAAACACACGCACAAACACACAACACACACACACAAACACACACACAAACACACACACACACACGCACGCACACACAACACACACACACGCAACAAACACACACACACACAACACACACACACACACACACACACACACACACACTCACACACAAATCAACGGATTGTGGATTATCAAAAAAAAACAAAGACACTGGTCTAAAGGAAGCAGACGTATGCGCTTTTCTGTACGTGATATACATAATGAGATAAGCCAGCAGAGCCATCTAGTGAGAAGATCCGTGATGCAATGTACAATGATGGCATATATCAGATCGGATCCGTATTACTACACGATAAAATTGTTGGAACTTTATTTAACTACATTTTTAGACACCGTAATTGACCATTCATAGATTTAATATATAATTATAATTCATCGTTTATTTTAAAACATATCAATGGTATAAATTTACTTTATTAATTTTCATTTTATGCATTTTTCTTGAATTTTTGTTTCCTTTTCAAACAAAGTTACGTGTGAGGTTACACGATTCTATTGCTTGATTGATAGGTAAATGGTGTGGTGCCACGAAATGAGTAAGATTATAATTTGACAAATAGCGAGTTTTCTCTGCCAAGCTGGCTGGTGTTGAGGAAACTGATGATCAATTCTAACTAATGTAGCTGACACCCGAAGAGAAAGACGAACAGATTACTTCCCACAAAAGCTGCACGATATCTAACCAGGATAATATTAATACGAACTGTATGTAATCTTGCCTAACCCATTTACCTACGATAAAATTGACCTGGAGTTGCAGGAATTTACTTCAAGCTGAAGAATCGGTAAAAGTAACGATACAGGAATACAGCAGCTCTCACGAAGTGGGTCCGCTTCAATCAGAAGCCACTTAGAAGACAGGTCCTATCAAATTTTACCAGGACCATCACCCCCTTTTGGTGCGAGTAGTGAATAAACAATTCGAAACGATAAGAAGTGCAAAAAGTTTTGAGTTAGCGGTAATTTATTTAGATCTCTATAGACAACAAACAATAAGGGGATTTTAAGATAAATTGCTTCTGTTTCCCCTGTCACCAAATTCTGTCCTAAACCTTTATTATACAATGTTTAGTTCCCTTCAGTTTATTTCTAGCCTGGAGCCTAACATCTCTGTGACATCTTCTATTTAAAATAAGAATACTTGTCATAAAATACAAAGCTTTAAGCAGCACTGAAGGAATCATCATTAACCCATGATTGGCTGCCAGGCTCATAGTGAAATCCCTACGTCATGACGTCATTTCTAGCAAGAAGCGGGGTTAACCCTCTCCCAAACTAGCGAATAGTCTTTAGTCTCATTCATTGATCATGTATTTGCCATTTTCTACTTATTCCCCATGCAAACGTAACATTTTATTTTTTTTTAATTTAATGATTAACATTTTTTTGTTCTGGTAACTCACGAGGCTACACCCTGACGTCTGGTGGTGTCAGTTAATTTAGCAGTGGAACACTCATGACTCATTCAGTAAGCGGCTTATAGTTCGTAGGAAAGCAGCTAGGATAATTAACTTACCTAATTCCATAGGTAACCATTTTCTTATTGAATGTAGAATGAATGTTTAGATAGAAGTGCAGATGCAATATTTTAAGATTAAAATTAGAAACTTAAAAATTATTTTTCGACGGAAAGTTATTTTTTGCCATTTTATTTCTATTTTTAAATTAGCGTTTTCACCATTCACTGATTTTCTGCCCATGAGTACCTGCTTCATTTACATACCTTTGACGTTCATTTGATGTGCCCATGAGTACCTGCTTCATTTACATACCTTTAACGTTGATTTGATGTGCCCATGAGTACCTGCTTCATTTACATACCTATGACGTTGATTTGATGTGCCCATGAGTACCTGCTTCATTTACATACCTTTGACGTTGATTTGATGTGCCCATGAGTACCTGCTTCATTTACATACCTTTAACGTTGATTTGATGTGCCCATGAGTACCTGCTTCATTTACATACCTTTGACGTTGATTTTATGTGCCCATGAGTACCTGCTTCATTTACATACCTTTGACGTTGATTTGATGTGCCCATGAGTACCTGCTTCATTTACATACCTTTGACGTTGATTTGATGTGCCCATGAGTACCTGCTTCATTTACATACCTTTGACGTTGATTTGATGTGCCCATGAGTACCTGCTTCATTTACATACCTTTAACATGCAGAAGAAAACAAAATGTATGTTTCTTTAAAATCCCCTACCCATCTTAGGATATCTATCAGCATCACAAAAAAATAACCTATCTCTAAAAACAAGTTTTCTTTTATTAAAAATAAACTGTAATAATTAACAAAATATTGAACCATTAAAGAGGAAAAGAAGTTGGTTTTAGCCGTGAAATATACTTAAACCAACACAATCCGACCTGCAGGTGGTGGATGCCTGTCAGACACAAGGTACAAATTACTGGAAACTACTACTTTCGCAGCGCCATCTCCTCGGTGATAGACCTCAAAGCCTGACTCTATCTGATTTTTTAAATCGTTTTCGTTTACAATGCAATTGATGCGTGCACAATACAATACCACGAGCAGTTCTTTGTTTCCAACCGTTCCGGCGCCAATGGATGTTCCCTGGTTATTGTATCTTCGACAGGCTCCCGTTATGAAGCGTAAACCCCTTTTGGCTGACCTTCGTGCACATGCGTTCTTATCTTTAAGATTTATTTAAGTAAAAAAGAGTAATCTGAATTTTAATGGTTTTTAAAAACATTTTGCAACAGAAGAAAAGATGTGAAGGATGGCCGAAGGAAATTTTAGAATCTTTCGAAATTATAAGATGCGAGGGAAAATAAAGACCTTACAGCTGCGCTGTTAACAAAAGAAAAATATCAATAAAAAAAGCTAAGAAATAACGATACATATCGTACAAATTGAACAGAAAATAGGATTTCGTTCATCACCTATGAAAAAATTAAAAAGTAGATAAATGAGAATTATTAGGTTGTCACAAAAGTTTTGTCGATTTTTTTTACTGCAACAATGAGGCTTCATGTCATTGCTGAACGTGATATTTATTGATCAATGTTCCATTACAATCAGTAAATTTCTGCCAACGAGCTACAAGCACATTTATACCATTTTGAAAAAAAATCTGAATTTCTGGAGTCGATAAACTGTTGGAAGGCAGTTTCAATTGCTGCTTGGTTGGAGAAGGATTTCATACGGAGGAAGCTGTCGAGGTGTTTGAATAGGTGGGAGAAAGGTCTGGTGAATGGGCTGGGTGAGGGAGAACTTCATATCCAAACGTGTTCAGTTTCTGAATAGTCATGAGGACGAGCATTGTCTTGGAGCAGGATTGGGTCTCTTTGATTCACCAATGCCGGCTGTCGTTGGGGGAGTTTCTCATGGACAACTTTTAATTCACGACAGTACCTTTCGGCTGTGATGGTTTCGCCAGGTTGCAATAGGTTAGAGTGGGTGACACCAATTGCAGTCCACCAGACTGAACATAACCTTCTTTATGTGGAGGCTGAGTTTTGGAATGTGGTTAGGAGAGGAGCTTTGTCACTGTCGAGTCCCTGTGCTGATCGTTTGCGATTGTTGTAAAGGATCCATTTTTCATCACACGTAATGATTCGGTTAAGAAATTGGTCGTTTTTGTTTCTTATGACAAGCAAAGAGCAGATCTCCAATCGACGACTTTGTTATTCGTTCAACTGGTGTGACACCCACTTGTTAAGCTTTTTCACTTTGCCGAATGCGTCAAGATGCCGGGAAACAGTTGCAGTGCTTATGTCGAGCTCTTCAGCAATTTCTCGTACTGATTTTCTTGGATCGGCTTCAACTGAGGCTTTCAGACGGTCGTCATCACATCTGGAAGGACGTCCGCTACGTTCCTCATCTTCGAGGCTCACATCTCCTGATCGAAAATTTTCAAACCATCGTCGTAGTGCGCGCTCATTCGCTGAGTCCTCGCCCCGTGTTTATTAATGTTACGAGTTGCCTCGCTCGCTTTGTGATTTAGTTTGAAGTCGTCAAGCAAATGGCACGAAAACCTTTTCTATCCATGCTTCACTCAGAATCCTAAAACAAATATCCATTTAATGATTTTTAAAAAGGTATCTTTTTGCATAATGTGTGCCAAAGAACAGGCTACAAAACGATATATAGCTTATATACATACACCTTCACAGGCAAATAAAATGAACCCCAAATTAACACAATATTGATACCCACAAAACGTTTGTGACGACTTGATCCATTTGCTCTCATAGCAAATGGATGGAATCTTGAGAATTTGTTGACAACATTAAATTAAAGAACGCTGACATTATTAACTTATTAAACGATCCTTTCTTGGTATGTTAATGGTTTAGTTGGAAAAAATCATTTTAACTAAAAGTTTTAATGTAATCAAAAAAAGAAATTAATTAATTATATAATATGTTATTCCGCTGAAGTTCGGTGTCATTTAGAGTTATATCAGCTGATGCTCTAAGTAGCCATATCCCGATATTACCAGAATTCTGAGGAGGCAGAGACAGAAGAAGAGTGAAGTCAGGTCCTTTCCGACAATTTCTAAAATATAAATCTGGAAATAAGAAGTGTTTTCAGCACAGAAACGTCTCCATGCTGACGTTTGGGGGAACTTATGTGTTTAGGCTTGAAGGACCGCGTGTTAAAGACAGTAAAAGAAAAACATGCACCAGGAGAAGCAGAAATTGGTAACAGACCAATGACATCTGTCCAAAGAAAATTTTAGAGAACTGAATTTGTAAATTTTCTCTGTTTTCTTTTCACATAAACAGCTTCGCTTGTAATTCTAGTAAGTGGATGATAGAATCAGAAGTCCTCGCACCAGCCGATTACTATATAATGCACTCTAACTAAAAGGGCCGAGCCATGCTGTACCTAAAGCCCACTCGCCAGTTGTCACATATGCAGTGATTTGAATAAAAAGCAGAGGTCAATGAAGAAAACTCCTCCCATCTTTCTTATGTTAAGTCAAGTTATTGGAAGGAAAACGAGCAGATATGTGATTTCCAGCAAAGGTAGAGATTTTACCCCGTCATTTTAAAACGACGAACTGTAAAGAAATGGAAAGTTATTTCTTACTAAATCCTTCTCTTCAAGAATTACTTAGAGAAGTTTTAACCTTTGCCAAAATCTTAGACTTTCACTGTCGATCCCCAAACAATAAATAAAAATGTCGAAAAGAAGAAGAAATAACAACACCAAAAGGTTGTCTATATGTTTTAATATTTGATGCTGTTGTGCTTTGTTTTAAGCCGACGAAAGAATGGGTGCGAGCAGACGAAAAACACGTATCACGAGAGGTTTTGCGCTCAAGACCAGTCTCTACCTCGAATTACGAAAACAAAAGGGGAAGTGAACTATATCGCCATTCCCGTTACTCGCCAAACATCATTGACCCTAACAGTGACAAAACACATTACGAAGTCAGCACCGTAACGCCCGTTTATTCTACAAATCTCTTGTACGTATCGCCATTATTAAATCTCTTAAACAGACGCGAAAGTACGCAGATTATTTGAGACAAGACTAGAGAAAAAGAGCACCATCAGAATCTACCAACTTTTTTCAGATCAACCCTTTGGCGGCCAACATGTAGTAGCAGGTCCAAAACCAGCCCCGGGAGGCTTGGAATACCCCAAAAGTGAAACGCTTAGCGAAAATATCTACTGCAAATTATCATCTCTGAACACCATAGCAACATAAAGTAAGTGTCGAAACGTGGGCTCTCTAATTAGTTGTAGGAAATGCCCGAATTAACCGCCTAGTTTCTATAGGTGATGCATCACCAATAGCTTTCGGCTCTTATCTCACCAGAACTCCTGTTTAGAAAGCCAGTGTTCGAAGAACATCCAGGCGACAAACAGTCACAGAAAAGCGAGAAGAAACAAACTATGCTGTAGGATGTTCGCCAAACCGAGTCGATCTACAGCGGGGCGAGAACTCACATCCTCTCAGCCGCAGTTGGCCAACGCGCCTCTGAATCCTAATCATATAGAAAGCCATTTGGAACGTATTTTCCAAAATACCATTCCACACCCGTCTGGCACAAACCATGGGTCTGGAAAGAGGCTGCATTCCGCAGCAATTGCATCCGTAGAAACGGCTATCAAGAAGAACCTCCAACAAGGATATTGGTGATAATATTACGTACACGGGAAACCTTTTCTAATCTCTCTGTCGATTCCAAATCTGAAATTTGCAAAAAGAACTTTCCCCAACAGGAGACACATGGATTCCACTGAATGGCTGTAGCTTTACTGCAGAGAATTGTCTCCTTCTGGCGCCAGTTATTTCTATAACCGTATCGCCGTGGTTACTAATTACGTCATATCTCTTCGTCAATGAGAGCTGAGCCTGTTCTTTGAAAGAAGAAATTGAAGATTCTTTGTTGTTAAATTGGACATTTATTGGATAAGTTTCTTCTCAAGAAGTTGTTCAAATCCTAAGTAAATTATTAGAAACTAATTTTTCTTCTGAATAGAACCTTTAATTAAAATTGATGCTATATCGATTGTATGATAGCAGAAAAACATTAACTGGCGTGCATACTTTGTCTCTGTTTTCCAATAATCTGCCATCTTGTAGCATCGTTGTCGTCTCGAGTATGTTGGTGGATAATGACAAATTCTCATTCACCCAGTTCGCGAAAACACATGCAACCAATTAAGGGTTTTGAAAGTTTCACCTTCGCCTCCATCATCAGTAAGGATAACGTAAAGGCAGCTGTATTTGCTGCAAAATGTTTTGTTTGCTTAAGTGATCTTTAAAATTTCTCAAGTGTGATATAAAATTAACATGCTTCGGTCGAAGTGCTATTTTAAATTAATCTATGCCTCGGTGTTTATATATATATATAATAAAAAGATTTCCCTTTTTAGATTATATATAATTTATACATTTCGGATATTATTCGTTTATATTATGAGATGCTTTACCTTTGTGACGAATAAAACTACCAAACCTTTCACTTTAAAAATCAGCATGAAATAAAATTTTAGCTAAGAGGATCGCTGCAAAACCTTATTTAATTAAATCTGCTTCTTGTGCGAAACGACAAGAAAAAATTACTCTGCAAACTGAACTTTCGACTCCTGGCTAGTGTTATAAAGAATATTATCGATTAGTTTATTTAACAACTTTCCCAGCAACTATGTAAATTAGATTAAGTTTTAATTCATTGTCCGTGGATGTTGAGAATAAGGCTGTCAACGCTGTTGGTAATTTGACCTTGCACATAACCTCGCTAACCGCAGACAATATTCTGTCTATCCGTATTATTTTTATACTTTGAATTATTCAGCTGTTATGGAAAGGTTTAGACAACAAAAAATACTGCTCCCATATCTGGGACAGCGAGAGAAAAAAAAAAGAAACGTACTTTAGAGAATTTCATTTTGCGAATTAATATTGACTCTTAGCATCTGAAACGGATTCTGTAAATTTAATACATTGTCCATGTTTCTCAGAGACTGAATGTTCTCAACGAGCGAACAATTTGGCGCAATTTGAGCTGCAGGAAGCTGAGCGAAATCTGATGTATAAATTCACTTCCAGAAACATTGTAATCGTCACTGCCAGTCAATTGACTCCAAAACGTCTTCGCTCTTTTTGAATTGTTGGTGCCGGAAGTCAACGTTTTAAATTGTGCTGGCCTTACTTGTGGGGTGAGGGAAGTAGGTTGTCTTGTCTTCGCGAATATTCCTTAAAACTAGGTTAAACTGCCCAAAAGTGTAATTGTTGTATGGGCTGCAATACCTATGATGTAAACAGACTCACCCTTGTAATATGAGAACGGCCACCGTTACGAGAGGCGACCATTATGTAATTAGAGCCCATAATTACCAACAGTACTGTGGACAATGGTCTAAAATAAACGAACTGGACCTTGACACGGACGTTCCCATGAATGCAGTGTGACACTACTGCTGAGATTTTGACTACGAAACTAAATGGAAATCAATATTTCCACTAAAGAAGCTTTTAACCATTCTAGACAGACGATAAGTCAGACGGATATCTGTCGAACTGCAGCAGACCGGATGATAAATAACGACAGAGCTGCAATCCTTAAACGTTTTTAAAATCCTAATTATCTCAAAAATCAAATTTGATCAAAATGAGTTTACAGATATCCATAAAATCCTCCAAATATTCGGATAATTTGAAGAAACGATCATAAAAACAGCCCTCAACTTTCTTTTAAAGAAAACAGATGCTACATCCCAGAAATATTTCTTTTTGCGAGTTATTTCCTTGTCTAACATTTTTCCTGCCTGCCTCTCCCAGTTCTTATTCAACCCTCCAATTATTGATTCTCTCTCTCTCAAATATAAATTACAAATTTCTGTATATATTTTGATATAAAATACGCAATGTTTACTTTTTGACTTAAAGTTGAGATGAGTCCATTAGATGACGCTGGAAAACAAAAATAACTTTTCGTCCGCTACTACTGAAGTATAGGTAGATGTCGTTATCAAATCAAGCAGCTGATTCCAAGTCTGAAGCCAGAACTTACCCAACCCGTCAGGATCTGTAGTTACAGAAGATGTCATTTCCAGTCCTTGTTTACTAATAAATCAAGCACATCGCAAAATTGCAGAAAATGAATTCATTTCACAATATAAACACATTGTATACTGTACAGTAACTGTTATCCATAAGCTTTCACAGATTGTATACTGTACGGAAACTGTTATCCATAAGCTTTCACAGATTGTATACTGTACGGTAACTGTTATCCATAAGCTTTCACAGATTGTATACTGTACGGAAACTGTTATCCATAAGCTTTCACAGATTGTATACTGTACGGAAACTGTTATCCATAAGCTCTCACAGATTGTATACTGTACAGTAACTGTTATCTATAAGCTCTCACACATTGTATACAGTACACGTTAACTGTTTAGAAATGCTTTACGTACTTGATTTTACGCTTGTGAATATCAGTGGTTTGTCTCTGAAGAAATCAACAACAGTCCCTCCTCATGTGGAAAATGAATCTCTCCTGATAGCAGGTCTCCATTGCCTTTGTATGTTGGTGGAACCTCTCTACATGCTCATCGCTCACAGCACCAAGGTTGGCTGGGAAGAAATCCAAATGTGAATGAAGAAAATGCAACTTCAGCGACATACGGCGGCCCATTTCTTTGAAGGCTTTTATCAAGTCGTGAACCAACTCGGCATAGTTGTCTGCTTTGTGGTTCCCATGGAAATTGTGGACTACCTCCATACAGCTGGCTCCAGTGGGTTAAGCCTCGAATGGAGGACTAGATCGGAAAACAAATCACGAATTTTCGGTCTGACAAATATTCCAACCCTCAACTTGGCATCAGTTAAAATCGCTCCAA
Source organism: Nautilus pompilius (assembly GCA_018389105.1). Lineage (NCBI taxonomy): Eukaryota > Metazoa > Mollusca > Cephalopoda > Nautilida > Nautilidae > Nautilus > Nautilus pompilius. The sequence goes on from JACATO010001009.1 coordinate 1,478,997, forward strand.
GTCTTTCTTTCGGATGAAGAAATCCCGCACCTTCAACACTCATCGCCTTTACAAAGTTCTTCTTTAGGCCCAGCATTATATTCAGTGGTGGAAGAAATATACATGGCGGACGTACCGGTGGCTCATGTTGCACACTGATTTTTCCTGGAGTATGGTCTGTTCTTGATGACCATTCTTTGATCTTATAGTGATTTGCATCTTCCCGGCCACTCCACAAGCACAAGAGGCACGTGCGTGTTCGTGTAAGCAGGCAAACACATGGTTCTTCCGCATAGCATTAGATTTCCATTTATTTCTCTAACTAAAAACCTTTACGCTCATTGGAAAACAGCATATACCCGAATTAGTCTAAGACAAGCTTTTAACTCGGTACCAAATTGTTTGTTGTCCAGTGTAATTAATGACTTGCGGTAAATAGAAACAGACCACCATCTCACAGCGAGTGAAGTACAAACTGTGACGTCCGCGTACATCAGTCTTTTTTGCCATTAAGTAAAGTAACATTGCAGTATGTTTTACTTGAACTATTTTTTTTTTTTAAATGACAAAAACTTCTTTAACTTCAGGTAAAATGCTTTGTTATTTTAACAATTTATAAATTATGCAGATGTTATTCTTAGTTGGACGGGATTGGTCCTCTGTGTACGTCAGTCTTGTCTTTGACAGTGGCCATCCGCAGATGACATTGTGACAAGAGTCCGATAAACTGATCCAATACTGGCCCAGCCAGAATTGATTTTCTTCTAAACTGTTCCAAGCAAAAAGCAGGTGAAAAACCTAACAAGCATACCTGTAATCAAAAAAGGTAAGGCGTTTATAATTATGCAACTTAATGTTTCCTACTTTTTCTTCTTTCAGATACTACAAGATTGTTGTTTCCAGTGAATATCAGACAACTTTTTCTCATATCAACACCAAGATCATTCTCTGGGGAATAGTTCTCTGTGTCATGATCGTCAGTGTCTGCCCGCTGTATGGAATAGGTGAATATTCTTATTTCAGAGGTGAGTTCTTCGTACTCGTAGTCATTATCAATTCTGCCTCGTTTTTGTTTTATCCAGAAAAATTATAACTTTCCAATGGTTATATAGAAATTGGTACAACGGACCAATGCAAATATCCATAAACTATTCTTTTTAATTTAGTCTTATAAACAGTTGAATAATGAAGTTCTCTCTAAATGTTTCTGCAACTGCTCCAATATGAATAATTTTATTACCACGATATTTTAAAATTAAAACCATTATTTAGTCATTGATGGATTAAACTTTATAAACAGTTTATAGTTGGTTTAGCTGGACCCGATAACTGTGCAGAATAACTGACATATACGACCTTCTATCCCTGTTTAGCCTTCATTTAAGAGTCATTCTGATCTAAACTCTGCCTATAAACCACGGGTAAAACAGATCGAACATTCCATACCGGAAGCAAATGAAAGAAATTAGCTGTCACAATGCAATTATTGCAGACCTTGCTGCGTTAAGTATATTGGAGGCGTAAGGACTCCATTCCTGGGTTTTCGGACCGACCTCCGTGACCTAACAGGAATTTCGGCTCCCTTAAGCTTACGCCTAAAAAAACGGAGCTTCCGACCTCTTACACACCCCCTTCTCTTCGGAGATAACCACACACGCACCACATATAGCCCACACCACCACCCCCACAAAAAGACAAGACTGTTTTACGATTTTTGCTATAACTTGAGGTTCCGTTAAAGTCTGATTTAGTCTGAAGAGATCCTTCCCCTGTACTATATTTTAAAATGCCTGTTTGAATTAAATTTGCACCATAGTAAGCAACGTAGAAAGAATTCCCGCCAGGTGCGCAACCCGCACTCTTGGATAGGTCGCTCGCGCAACCCGCACTCTTGGATAGGTCGCTCTCATTGCATGCAATTTCAGACCGTGCATTAAGATTACATCCGCGAAACTGTAACTGCCACATTAATGGTTATTTTTATCAGAAAAGATAATCCTATTTTAAAAATAAATCCCTGGACAAAAGCTCGGGTGTCGGATTAGTAGAAACACATACATACAAAAAACAACAACAACGAAGTAAGCAAGTTTTTAACGACGTTTTTTATAACCATTTACGTATAGAATTAACCTTTACTTTAGCATTTAAGTTTATTAGCAGTAAGTTACTTTCTACATCATTGCTGTATACTTAATAATTAAAGGTAAACACGATTTTCTTTGTTAAAATACGACTTGCCATTTTTCCCTAAACATTTTACAGCATCCCAAGCCAACATCATCAATTAAACATACGTTTTGACAGGTCTTTTACTTTAAATCAGAGCGATGTTCGGTGAGAGGTTCAAGGAAAAGGAAGTGACGATTGATTGTTTTAAATTATTTTATTTTATTTTTGATCAAAAACTTTCTCACCTTTCAACTAGCATTTAGCATCTGTTTTAGTTGTTCCATCTAAAATCATATTTACTGTATTCCAAATAGAATAATTAAAGTATTTTTTATTACCGATAATATTTCTTATTTACGTTCGAGCGCAATAATTCTATTTTTTTCCATAAATGTTTTGCATAAAAAACAAAACAAAATCAATGATACCAAAAGAAAAAGAGTAACATCTGATAGAAAGAACAAATACATCGAGCTCTTAAGCGGATTAGGGCAGTTGGATTACACAAAAAAGTAAAGTGCTCCTGAGAACAATAAAATATCAGCTTAGAGCTGCTCGTTTAATTTGTTGTGACTGTGAAAAAATACTTCTTAGCTTTCTAATGGAGAGAAAAGATTGCAATGGGAAGAATTACACGAAAATTAGACTAAAGTGTTGTAAACTATTGGGTGAAAGCTTTGGCTTTCGGGATCCAAATGTAGAATGTGTGTGTGTATGTGTGTGTGCAGACAAATTAGAGAACGAACTCTTGCCAGAACAGCAGTGGTTCATACAGTTAAACGTGGAAGAGGCAGACAGTTGAAAATCTTTGTACAATTAACGGAATATTATCAGAGGTGTCACTACAGTTTTCAGAAAATACATGCAGTCTCTTCTGAAACTCGTCTAATTTCCGCATGCGCAAGGTCCACTCTGAAACAAGTTTACAACCCTATACACACTTCCAAATTATGAAGATAGTATGTGGAGTCCAAAGAAAGGCAGAATGGCCGATGAGACACGATCTGGCCACTACCTGATTTATCACTGAATGAAATCATAAGATGATCTTGACGGAACCGTCAAGAAAATGCCTCGTGACGTAAAACAGTTATAATACCTCTAGACATCATGGAATTCGATGACACTCAAATTTTGAAGAAAGTTACTTGATAAACTTCTCACAATCTGCAAAGCTATTTTCAGAGCAAAGAAGAATTATTTTGATCAAACCATGGTTCAAGTAAAAATTTGTTAAATGTGTGTATTTTCTGGCATTCATAATTCTAATAAATTGGCTATACTATTCTATAAATAATTGTCCCGCGATAGTATCGTTTTCATTCAGACAGTAATTATAAGTAATAAACGGGTTGTTTAGCCGATTGGTTTTCGTCAATATTCGATGTATACAACCAACAAAAAAAAATTGCTATGGTTACAAGCTTCTGTAGTGTAGTTTTGGGTTAGTGATTATGAATTTTGGAAGACATACTGATTGATGTGATTATTTAATAGGACGTAAAAATACCAAAAAGACTTGGAAAGCCTAATTAGGTGATATCGTTAGTCTGGATGTCTCGCTAAGGGAGCAGATACCAACTGCAGGGTTAGATCTTTAGTGAGGGTCAAAAAGCAGCCATAACTTTCCACTGGTCTTCACTGATCTAAAAAAAAACGAGTCATCAGAATCGTCGCTATTTCTAATCTCCCCCTTTCAACTTAAGATCCTTTTGTTATCAAAAGAAATATAATTAATGTATAAATTTAATAAGAATATTTTAAAGAGACAGAACAAGTGAAACCTAGTGTTTGTAAGTAACGGAAAAAAATATATAAGGCATCTTTAAACTGCACAAATAAAGAATATTTAACATTTGCTTTGACCCTCCATTAGCTGGAGGAGTCAGGGGCTTTAACTCTTACGGAAGAATTGTGGACATACTTATAGCCAGAAACTTGTAACATAATGGCAACACTAAGTCGTGAGTAACGTAGTATTCCTGCTACATCTTTACTGCCTATCAACAGCCTCGAAACATGCGATCCGTCTTGCAGCAACTGAAGCATATATTAGACAGGTTATATACCACGATGACAATGGCGACTAGAAATTAGATTTCAGAAGATTTGGAAAATGACTATGAGAATTTCTATGGGACGAACTAACTGAAAATTAAATATTTTCTTCATCTGGTAAAAGCTAATGTCGTCAATAAAACAAAAATAAAGCAAAACCGTCCGAAAATAACGATTTTACCAACAAGTCTGAATTAAAATTTTTTTTGCAGAAGTCAGAGAGACAAAGGTTGGCTTTGTCAGTTCGCAAGGCGGATCTGTACAAGTCAGGGGTTCGATGAGCAAGAATGGAGTTGGACATATTCACATTAAACTGACCCCCAAGGACAGCCAGATTAATAAGCGGCAGAGATTTCTCTTTTAATAAGATAAAAGCCCCAAACACATTCTAAAACGAGTCCGTGCTACCAAACAGAGGGAAAACAGAAGTGAAGAGTACTTACGAAATACGTATTATAATAAAGGAACTATGGAAATATCATGATCAATGTGTTTAATTAAACCACACAGAAAGTTTACCCACAACTTTATGGATGTACAAGAGTTAAAATCTAGTCTTCAGCTAAAGGGAAATATTAAAATTCTGGACATTTACCCCCAGAAAACCGAATGCATGTTTTAAACGAGCTTTTACAGGTTTTACTTGCTGTAGATGTTAACACAATTTTTCCACAGAACTATTGCGAGAAAAACTCCTCCAACCTGTTCGACAGAAAGAAGACATCTAAAAAACATGGCTAACGTTGTAGGAGTAGATTTTTTTCTCATATAAAAAACGCAGACTTTATGCATCACTGAATCTTGAATTTATAAAGCTGTTATCTTTAAAACGACCTCGCACCAAAACCAAGGAAGCAGTTCACGCTTCCTTATACCACCGTGCAGGCAAATTAAATCAGGTAGTTGGATTCTGATTCGTGGGAGCTCAATGTGTCAGAGACATGACTTTGCCAAACCAGAGAAGCTAGCGGTTTGGAAGATGAGGAGAGCCACCTATGCTGGTGCTACAGCCTCGGTTTGTGTGTACTGCAGCCCTGAAGCATACATCTCGGCAAAGTCACGCCAAGCCCTCTTGATATAAACGAGACGAGGGGGGAAAAAACACAATTTTCCCCTCTTTTTGAGACAACGGTCAGTGTCGTGAGGTTCCTTGGTCTGATGAACAAGTTTCGTAATTAGATATTTATACCAGAGACGTTAAAATAAAATCCTACTGAAATACTACGGGCGTAAAGGCGAATCTCGACGGATTTTATGTGAATGTTCTTCATGTTGCTATAGCATTTCCAAACAGCTATTATTATATCTCCTCATCCATTTCGTTCAGTACATGTTTTTTATTTGTGCTCAATACAACTATCGGAAAAGTTACAGCATTTTTGATTCTTTAAAAATATTTATAATTTACTTATAATAAATAATAGATATCAATTTTTGTGAGAAAATCAGCCATGTATTTACTTATACTTTATTATTTAATGGATTAGTAATACAAAGCTAACATTTTTACTTACAAACGCATACTACCGTGCAAATCCAGACTGAAATATGTACACTTTCTATTTTTTAATACATATAACAGGTCTTGAAACTCTAGCTCATTAAAATATTCATTGGGATTACTGACCGATAGTTAATGGCATGGGTGGTATGCTGACCGAGAGTTAATGGAATGGATGGTATACTGCCCGAGAGTTAATGGGATGGGTGGTATACTGCCCGAGAGTTAATGGGATGGGTGGTATTCTGACCGAGAGTTAATGGGATGGGTGGTATTCTGACCGAGAGTTAATGGAATGGATTTATGCTGCCCGAGAGTTAATGGGGTGGATGGTATACTGCCCGAGAGTTAATGGAATGATTGGTATTCTGACAGAGAGTTAATGGGATGGGTGGTATGCTGACCGAGAGTTAATGGGATGGGTGGTGTGCTGACCGAGAGTTAATGGGGTGGATGGTATATTGCCCGAGAGTTAATGGGGTGGGTGGTATACTGTCCGAGAGTTAATGGCATTGGTGGTATGCTGACCGAGAGTTAATGGAATGGATGGTATACTGCCGGAGGGTATACTATATTGGTACTGATGTTTGCAAATGTGTCCATCGAATAAAATGGGGAAAAGAGCTACAAAACCTCTGATGATAAACTGAAGTTCATATAGCATCCAATTATTTAACAAAATATGAGCTCAGATGAGACAACTGTTCGCAAGAGCATAAAAACGCGGCCATTCGAGACTGGATTCTGTACAAGTCATTTGAAAATCAACTGACAAGACCGAACCACCTAAATGTGCAGCGAGTGAACGAATTCTGGAATAAATAAAAGAACTTGGCAGCCTGAAAAGCCAAGTTTTTCCAGATCGCTGGCAACTGAATTATCTAGCGCTTCTTCGGAATCCTGTCTCCTAGACCGCAAATCAACTACTGACGCCTTCTTAACTAAGTATTTTTGACGAATTTTCTCTTCTGTCCCTTTGCTTATATTGTCATATTCAATGGGATTTATAGAAATAAGAAGGTAAATCCGCTTTCCGCATCATCTTATTGTTAATTATTGATCTAGCTAAAAAAAAATAAGTTTTGGCGATCATTTCCTGTCGTCATCACCAGGGGAACTGGCTAAATTATTAAGTATCATCGCTTCCCTCAGAATCAATTATATCCCAGACACCAGCGGAGGTGATGCCAGGTTTCGTCCGACCGCCTGTTCCTACTTATTATCAAAGTTTGGCTCTTGGCAAAATCTAACGAAAGAGATTGAAATTTACTAACATAAATGATCCTTTACGATAGTAAGCAGGGATATTGGTTCACATCTTTCGACTAAGATTTTTCGCTTTGTAAAATGGTTAACAACCCGAGTCTGCTGATTATCGGCGCACATAACACGTGCGTTTTTTTCTTGGCATTAAATAAATGATCAGAGTTTTATTCTGACTCAGACATTATAATTATTTGCAAGGATTTTTACGCAGACAGATAGCGTGTACCATCCAGACCGTTAATGTGGTTTAGATATCCCTACGTCCAGAGAGAAGTTCAGCCGATGAACACCGATTATCGAAGAAATGCTATCGATTTGACTTGTTTTCTGTTAATTTCAGGTAAACTGAAAATGACTCTTGTTATTCCCAACAAGACGACACCAGAAAGTCAGATGGGCCTCGACTTCGACTTCTATGTGACCAATGTGCTTATGTACAAGCCCGGAAACGACACAGCCCAGTCCAATCTGGTGGAATCTATTTACCAAATCAGAACCTGCCTGGAAGAACTCTACGACATCAACATCTATTCTAACTACATCGCTTCCAGCGGAATCGTTATGGATTTGCGTATACCAACGTACCACGTGCTACAGGATTTATGGACCAACTACGAAAACCAGAACCTCTCGCAGATCCTGCACCAGTCGGATCAGTGCAGCTCCAGTTTGAAGCAGCCTCCAAAATTCAACCTTTCTCATTTCAAAATTGTTCTTAACGAAGAAGAATACATACTTCTCAAGACGGTACACATCAAAACCCAAGGTAAGGAGATTTTTGAAAACTGCTTCTTTAGAAGTACTCTTTTACATTTATCATTAAGATGCACCACATTGTCTTGAGGAATAAAACAACTTAGCTCATTGTTTTACCTGTTCTCATCAGTAATGCTCATTGATACTATAACACATGGATCAGATTAAATCCTTCATGGGAATCTGACAAAAAAATAAAAAAGGAATAAGGGGAAGGAAAAAGCATTTAACAATCTAAATAAAAGTGCAGAATTTGTATACCAAATCATTAATAATTTAATCGTGTGTGTGTGTGGAAACAGAATAAAATTTATGATTGTTTACATCGTTTACATTAAGGAAGGGCTAAAGGTTGTTTCATTTCTCATTAGGTCTTGGCATCTGCTCAACAGATTTCACATCCACCAACAGACAGGTCGACGTCTGGACGGCATTCCTTCTCTGCGTATACTTTGTCGCTCCGTTCCACGTCATGCTGTTCTGCTACAGCGCCATTTACTGGAAAACGTCGAAGCTGAAGCGAAATGTCTGCGATACGGAATTAAGTCTGCAGGATTATCGAATCGTCTACATGTTTCTCAACATTTCGGTAGTCACGCTGTGCTTGCTGCTGCTTTACTACAGCCTCTCTATCGTTAACGCCTTAGGCTACTACATCTCCCCGGATCTGATGTTTGCCGCCGCGCTGCTGTTCTACAGCAGCAACTGCCTAGCAGCCATAGCGGTTAGCTTCCCTGACATCTGCCACGCACTCGGCCAGAACGTGAGACGTCCGCGGTGTTTAGCGAACAAACAGGAGACAGAAAACTTCGAAATGAGGTCCAAGTGTTAGCATCCAAGAGTTGTTGAACCAAACACACATGCACAGCTCCATTCTTCAAGACATCTCAAACTCAATAATTATAAAATATCCTCATCTCAAAGTCACGGAAGCATTCTTAACTGCAACAAGTTGTTGTTTTTAATAAGATGCACGCACTTGCTGCCAGCCGGTGATTGCGCACGATTTCAGGGCTTTGCATTGGTATCGCTCTCCCAGGATGGCCCCAGTTCCTGTGGCGCTCACTGGTCTGAACCGCCAGCTTCTATACGCTCTGAAGAAGTCGTCCGGGCTATTCTATTCTTACCAGAGCAATTATCTGGAATATGAGGTAACAATTCATTCTTGTTGTCACAGTTGTTGGCTGAGGCTTGTAGGTCGAATCTCAGCATATTTATTTTTGGTGGCACTGCTATCTGCGTCAAGCCCTGATATTGTTGTTGTACTTTTTTCTATTGTTTAATAGCTTATTTACGTACAAACGCCATTACGCTGTTACCATTATTAAACAATAAAGTAATGTTCTCAGACCTGCCAGAAGAGTAGCACAGGGGTGTCCTCGAGATGTTTCTGGTACACCTCATTGAAAGGTTTTAACACTGTGGCCCTTTTTAGTTTTAAATACATTTTTAAAAATATATATTGGAACGTTCGCCTTGTCACTCCCTACATTGTATGAAGTGTCATATTATTCTCTGCTATTGTCTTGCTGGAAAGATGCAGACGCTATAGAATTTTGAAATCTTCAGAAGCTCTCCGGAGAACCATATTCAAGTGTATTTTATGTTAATAAATAAGAGGAATTTAGTTTAAAATTTGTAGGCACATCTTTAAGCAGCTGTTTGTGTGTCAGTAGTAAATGGCCCCTTTTAATAACAATGGACTCGTAAGACTCTTTCATCTCTCTTAATTAAGAAGAGAAGGGGACACTAAAATATCCCAGACCCTTCTTGTATAGACTAAGCGTGCGAGTCACTCCGACCAAAGCAGCCTTCCCTTCGCTGTTGTTCGTGTGTCAGTAGTAAATGGCCCTTGGTGTCCCTATTAACTTTGCTATTTTCGAGAGGAAGTCATGGAAAATATACAAAAATAAATTTTAAAACTATTATTTTTGTTACCGCTCCATTAAGATATTGATTATTCATATTTCACTTAATAAAAAAGATCTTTTTCAACTGAAAAAAACGCGAATTTTTTAAGTAAAGATTTTCCTGAAAATCTCTCTTAAACACTAACATCAAAAAAGGCTATCGAGAGCTGCTCCGAGCGGCAGAGGAACAGACTTGCGTGCGTCACGATCAGTTCTGATGAAGATGCATTCGTTTTCACGCACACCCCCCTCGATGTCAGGGTAGGATTGTCATTAATTATAAAACCCAAGCCATTATTTGCTAGTACGACATACGAGAGCAGAGGTCGCCAAACTCTTCACGAAGCGGCCGGCCTACCTACAGTATTTCAAAATCACTAACTTAAGTCAATTTTTATGTATTTATTTTAAAACTGTGGAATACCCACACACACACACAGAGACAGACAGACAGACAGACAGAAAAAGTACATCACAGCATACTAGAAACTTTAAATTGGTTCTGTATTGAGTATGAACGTTCTAATGTAATTATACACTTGGCTACTATATCATACTTTAATGCGATTTATGAGTCTGTTTCATTGCCGCCGTAGTTATTGGATCTAGATCGATCGAGACGCAATTTCCATTTTATTAATTTCATGCGTGAAAATGCTTGTCCTGAAACGATCTCTCTGGCGAATGTTCGCGAATTTGGGTAAGCACTTTTTGGCAAACAGGAATAAAATTCAACAAGATTTCCTTCTTTATGCTTGTGTCTCAACATATTCGCCTGTAACTCTATTGATTCAAGCTGAACCCGTTCGCCGATCGCTTCTCGTTAATCTTAAATGGATTCTGAAATAATCCAGGAAGTTTTTGCATTGTTTTGAAAATCACGAAACCTACCTTCAAATTCACCTGTGACCATTCAATGACATTAACACAGTGGAAGCTAATCGAGACAACATTTGACAAGATTCAGCAGCAGGGGAAGTGAATGAGATTATCTTTTCTTAATTGTTTACTGAAAATTTTCAGTTTAACTTTAAATGACATTATGTCAAAAAATAAAATAGTTCATGAGCCAGTTGCTAAATCCCACAACCAAGCCGGGATCGGAGAGTTCGGCTCTTTAACTGTTTCACACACTTTCTAAAAAATATCTTTACCAGTAGTTGTACCCTTTAAGCTCATAACTCTACAATTATCTCACCATTTCCATTTACCTCACGAACACAAAAATAAGCAGCTGTGCAGTATCAGACACAATTACTCTCATCCAGTGCTGACGAAAGGGCAGTAAGTCTCCGTACTTTTTCTTTTAGCTGCGAAAACATGTTTACTTCTAAATCCTCCGTCTTTCTAGCTATTGCGCTTGCAAATAAACTCACAGAAGCCATAGCACCTACCTCATCTGGACGTACTTCTTCAGCAATCTGGCAATAAGTTTCGCGACATGATAACTGGCTTTAGTAGTCCTCTTATGAAAGATGCTCTGCTGGTTCACCAAGCAGCTTCTTCCACTCGTAATTTTCCTCCTTTACCTTTTCATGTGCTTGGTCATTCCTGTCTTTTGATGTCGACTCTTTGCACAAAGCCACGGTCTCTTTGAAAATAAGGCATAATATCCGTATTTAAAAAATAAGTCAGTCATGCTTTGTTCTTTGAGAGCCTGACACTCAGTCTTTTTAAATGATGACATGGGAGCAATTCTCAGCGACCCTGGAATACAAAGAGACGGTGAGATAAGAACTAGAGACATGGTGGCACGCACACACAAGGTATAACGAAGGCTGTGTACTAGTTATATATAGCAGACCAGTCATTTCAAGTGTACAGAATATAGATACCAGATACGGAATCTTAGGCGGTAGCAGAGCAAAAACAGGTCCCTAGTCAGAATGCCGTGACGTGATATATGATTGCTCCCTGACCCCGTTGTTCGAGTAAGGTATGAACTTGAATCCTACCTGGAGCGGGTGAAGTAGGACGGCAATGGAACAACAAAAACAGAACGGGTCGCAGACGAGTCTTGGAAGCAGCCCAAGTGACGGCGGTCCAGCGCTCTTCTTTTACTCTCTCTCGGTGCGGGACCAGCAGTATATAATGCACTAGGACAGTTATATTTCTCAGGTGGACAAATTCATCAGAACTCCACGATCATACATTTGAGAATTCCTGTAAGGTTTTCTACGACTTTAAAGCTCCACGTGTTTGGTTCAAGGATAAAAAAATCGTTAGCACAGGTTTAATCTGTACAAACATGCCTTCGGTTTTAACCCCAGAGGATCGTCTTTCGAACTCCCTGATCTCCACTGCACAAGGGGTTGCTTGGAGTAGCCTAGTCATTTTCCGAAATAACGTAAAGTTTAGCTTACGAAAATAATATGCGATCAGTAACTCCAGCGAGAACAGAAAGACCTCTTCAGATAGCTGGTTGCACAACATTGTCGGTCAGAACCTACTATTAAACATGTAGGTGTATCTATCGATGATTCCAGCCGTCTACACGTCGGTCAGTCATAAACAGAACTTTCGTTTTCAGCAGCATTTTGAAAGCTCTTGTGACCGAACCATTATGTAAATGATAAGCGGGTCAAATAGCAGCCGTCTATTAAACTGTACAAATAACCTCTGAGAAAGGAACAGACGGATAAGGTACATTTGTCAACTTATCATGTCTTGCCTTTACTTATGAGCTCATAAGAAAGTTGTTCGAAGGAAGCACTTAAGTAAATCACACCTCTTTAGAAACAGCTACGACGACCAAACGATCTACCTGCATTTCGGACACCCATACAACTTTACACCGCAGGTATTAGATTGTCACAAAAGTTTTGTCTGTTTTTCACCGCAACAATGAGACTTCATGTCGTTGCTGAACATGAAGTTTTATTGATCAAAGTTCCATTACAATCAGTAAATTTCTGCCAACGAGTTACAGGGCACGACAGTTCCTTTCAGCTGCGATGGTTTCGCCAGGTTGCAAGAAGTTATAGTGGATGACATCAGTTGCAGTCCACCAGACAGTGACCATCACCTTGTTTGGGTGGAGGCTGGGTTTTGGAATGTGGTTAGACACTCCGTCTCTGTCGAGCCACTGTGCTGATCGTTTGCGATTGTCGCAAAGGATCCATTTTTCATCACACATGATTCGGTCAAGAAATGTGTCGTTTTTGTTTCTTATGACAGCGAAGGGCAGATCTCCAATCAACAATTTTGTTGTTGTTGTTCATTCAACTCGTGAGGCACCCACTCGTCAAGCTTTTTCACCTTTCCGATTGCCTCAAACTGCCGCAGTTCTTACATCAAGCTCTCCAGCAATTTCTCGCAGTTTTTCTTGGATCGGCTTCAACTGAGGCTTTCAGACGATCGTCATCACAGCTGGAAAGACGTCCGCTACATTCCTCATCTTCGAGGCTCACATCTTCTGATCGGAACCTTGCAAACCATCGTTGTACTGTGCACTCATTTGCTGTGTCCTCGCCCCGTGCCTGCTTAATGTTACGAGTTGCCTCGCTCACTTTGTGGCCCGGTTTGAACTCGTGAAGCAAAATGACACGAAAAACTTTTCTATCCATGCTTCACTCAGAACCCCGAAACAAATATCCATTTAATGATTTTTGAAAAGGTAGATTTGCATAATGTATGCCAAAGAACAGGCTACAAAACGATATGTAACTTAACTACATACACCTTCACAAGCATACGAAAAATGAACCCAAAATTAACATAAAAACCGACAAAACTTTTGTAGCGACCTAACAGAATTTTCCAGTTATACCTAATCCAGATAGGCGCAAAAAAAAAAAGAAAAATCTTTTCTGATGCTGAACATCAGGTACAATAAGAAGCTAAAGATATAAAATTTCTAAAGTAAATGACTTAGCATTAAAACTTTAAAAAGTGTCTAAAAATAAGCAAAACTCGGCTAAATTTTTACGTTTTATAAATCTGAATTTTAAGTGAGATCCTTAGCCACCGGTATCATGCAGCATACTGAAACCATCCTATTTAAAGTAGCCCATTATTTAAATTACCTTTGAATTACAGTCTAATTTATCGGCTCAAGTTGTGCTAATCTCTTCATCTTTTATACTTTCCACATAAAATTCTATTAGCGATTCGTGTTGTGTCGTTCGGTTTACTATCCCTGATGTATCGAGGCTACGTGTGTTAATTACGATTTATTTGTGCAATTATGTATGTGATTAATTAGATGGATTTAATTCTTACTGCTTGAAAGGTTCAAGAGACGGATCCTAAGTAGATAAATTTAATTTGCTTGATTTTAATTAAAGGTAAGTTGACTTCTGGCACAGTGATGGACAGCGTTGTACAAAGCCTCTCTTGTCATTGCTGTTACTCAACCCTCAACAGCTGATTTATTCAAGGGAAGAAAGAATCTCAACCACTTTTATCACGCTGCAATCCTCAAATTTTTGGACTCCATATAATTTTAAATGTCTGTTTTGCAAAGACCAAAAGTAGTCTTCCAGTGTCTTTAATTTCCTCAAAACAACAAAAGCGTTACTATGGTAGAATAAGGTAATTTGCATATTACCTTAGTGATAAGAAACCGTATAGAAAGTCAGTGTTTTGTTTATTATAAGAGTTTTGAGGCAGTAAACTGCTCAAATTTTACTTTAATAGTCACGACTAGATTTTCTAAATACTTTGGGGGTTACAAAAAATTATTTGTTAATTTTAATTAAGCATTGTTGCCGTTCACTGCAAGTAAAGACATTTTATCAAAGTATTCTTAGGTCTGTGTTTAGTAGAAGACAAATCGATTTTGAACATTAAATTCGTATTTTAGTCAGCTTTTGACCAGTCAGGGTTACTCTATTTTCTCCTGGCCTGATAATCAATTAATAAAATGGCAAACTTGAAAATTAATTTTCCTCGTTTGTGAAATATTAAATTGACAGGTGTTCGAACAGTGAAACGACCACCTTGTTCTCAGTTTGTTACAGATACTTGTGGAGAAGCATAAGTCTCCATATTTGTAAAGTGTGAACCCACTGTCACCTCGAGCCGACGTGTCCATGCTGCAGGCAAACCAGTCCTTCACAAAAAAGATGACAAGATCTAGCTACTGTTTCCTTAAATATTTTTTGCTTATTTTCCAATACCTCGCCACCACCCTATGACACATCAAACTCTGCATCTTGAAATTTCAAGGCAATATGCAATGCACAGTCCAACTTCACAAGTAACATAAAAATAGCCTACTGCTCATATCACCTTGTAGTTTATGCTTGAATTTGTAAAGATATCTTATTCATTTTTGGTTCTTAAAAATCTATATTTTATTGTATTGAATAAAAGAAATGTAAAATCTCTTTAATAGAGAAAGAATTTTAAAACATACGATGCCCTTTTCTAGAAAAATGGTAATTATCCAAACCTTTCAAAGACAATGATATACATTCAAGAACAGGACAATTTTAACACAAAAGCTATCATGGCTTTAAAGAATTATCTCCATACCAACACACACACAACTATCTTTTAAAAAAATTGAATTTTGCTTAAAAATTTGTTCCATGTCTTTCTTCCTTGCATGGAATTTCCAAATTAAATGTTAACCTATTTTTTTTCCCTCTAGAATTCCCTTGGAAGTATCATGAATAAGAAAGCGCTTTTCTTTAGAAGAGGACCTGAGTCTATAGAGGTTTCCAGCACAGCAGCTAGTAATTCAGACAGTAAAATAAACAATTGCCCATTCATATTCCAGTATGGTTCAATGCTATGTCCTCTAGTCTCTTCCCCTCTTAACAAGTTTAGCCTGTATTCAATTCTTTGCAGCTCTTAAGTTCCAAAAATAGCAGACTTTTTAGCAATCAACTCTTTTCTATATACTGTCTCATTCATAGAGCTAATGTTTACTTTCTTGAAATACAAAAAAAAATATAAAGTATTTCAGCACACAATGTTTAACTTTGTGTCATGTGCCTCACAAAAGAGTCCACTTATCACCAAATATACACTTACTAGACAAACTAACAGCTGCCGGCCTCACTAGTAAGGTAGAACAGCTATTGGTTAAAGGAGAACTTCTAAAATTTTAATAACAAATTATACTGATAATTCAAGTTTAGCAAATAATGGCATTTTGCATTTATTTATTTTTTAGTAGTAAATAAATTGAGAAGATACTTCATGAGTCAAGCAACAAGCATGAAAAGATTGATATGATTTTAATAAGCTCCAAGGATTAAACCAATTTTAGTATAAACATGTAAAACATCTGTACATGAAAGTATAAGATTTTAAGCAAAACACAATTAGATAATAATAATAAAAAAAAAATCAAATCCCAAAGATAGCTTTAGGTTTTATCTCCCCCTAAGCAACATCTTTTGATTTTGTGAAGAGAAGATTCAGAATGTTTTGACGAAGATGATGATGATGCAACTTTAAGAGCAAACATACATTGGGAAAAGTTAATTTCTTTAAGATAACACTTGGTTATACTAATAAACAATATGACCCAAATGCAGTTCCACAGAAAATTATACACACACACACACACATATAGTATTAGGATTTCAAACTGCTAAAGAATAATGGCCAAGAAGCAAATTCTTCTATATTTAATAACTTTTCAATTGTCAACATTTATGTTCTTCTAAATAGTGATAAATATCAAACTATTGATCCAAACCTAGATTTTAGAAGAATTTATGAAAATGTTGGACTATAAATGAGAGTTTCATTGGACAGATTATGTGGTTTCCAATAATAAAGTTACACTTATTGAATCTAAAAACTTTACTCTGTAACTGTTTATTTGAACTTTAAAATAATCATAAAATCTAATAAAATAGCACAGCAGATGTAAAGCTGATGGTTACGTTTAATCAGGATTGATCTGCACACTTGGCTTTTGTAGTTGTTTTGACTGATAAAATTATAAATGTACAATCAGATAGTGATGTTAATTTGTGCTAAATTTCCATAGGTTTTCTTAAGTGAACATAAAAAAACTGATACTTGGAAGAGTTACTTTGAGCCTGAATAAAAACCAATTACATGGCAATTTTCCAATTCTTATCATGAGAACGAAAATAAAGAAAAATAGTTGAAATGGTCAGGTTTTGATTTAAAAATAAATGTATCACATCTTAATAAATTAGAAAAAAAAAGGTGGTGGGTTCTATTTTAGGGAGTTTATTTCCTAAATGGTAGTTTTAATCAAACTGACCAATATTTCATAAGGTATCTACATTTATTAGAATTTTTGAAGATGATATGCAACATGCAACTATGTGTAAAACAGTTGATGGATTTCTTGGAACTATTTTACCAAATCTAATGAATATTGGACAAATGTTTTACCATCTTTAGGTGCCACAGTTACAAGTTTTCTTGGAGGACTAACACAGGCTGGTGGACAAAAGGGTCTATATTTAGAAAGTGGAAGAGGTTGTTTAAGTGAGTCAAGAAAATATTACTACAGCTGATATAATAATAATAATAAAGGTATTTATTTTATAGCGTTTTAAGTGTGGAAAAATGAAAAGTAGATTTGATAGAATTTTAACACCTGGTCTTAATTCAATGTTTAATAATGTGCCAATTCTATCAGCTATTCTCTAATTATTAAATTAAATTAGTCACTTTCAATTAAAAAATATGGTAAAAAATTACAACTTTTTTAGGAGTGTTTTTGTGAGAGATACTCTTCTTAGTAACAATAAAACAGCATGTGATGTTTGACATTTAGATTCAGTTATAAATTAATGTACACACTGGACTTGTTGATAAAAAGTTATTAAAAACGTTTATTAGTTTGATTTTTTGGTTTACCACCACAAACTAGTTTTTTTTAAAGAAATAAAAAACACTAAATGTTAGCACAATTAGAAAATTTGTTATTACAAACTCACATGCAAAATAACAAATTATTATTATAAATATAAAAAACACCAAAAAGATTATGTTTTAGAAAATTTTCCTTAATTATAATTTAAATTCTCCAATTAATGTATTCCTCTATCAAAAAATATATTTAAATATTCATAAAGATTTTATCTTTTTCTTATATAATTTAAAAAATAAAATTTTATTGCTAAGCTAAGATAATTGATAACAGTATTTATCTCTCTCTGACAGTGTGCTTTTGCCTTCAGATGAGGTGAAGTTATTCTTAAAATTGGTCCTGACGCACAGAATACAATACACATACAACACACATACTATACACACACAATATACATACAATACACATACACACACAATACACATGCACAACATTCACATTCACACTTCACAGTCCTCATTTTAAAATTATCACCAGAAAACAATGTCTTAATGTCACTGACATTCCTTTGTTCTGTTCACATGAAGACAAACACTTTTCCACTAGCATTCCCACCTGCCAAAATGTTCTGTGTTGGATGAATAGTGTTGAGGGAAGAGATGGATGTCATATAATCTGGGTTGTATAGATTCTTTAGCAGCTTTCCTTTGTCGTTGTAAAGCTCGATCTATCAGGAAAAAAAAACAAACAAGACACTTGAAAGCAAAATGAAAACAGCAGCTTTGTAAGACGATATTTTACCAGAAGCTGAAACAAGACAAACCTTAAACTAAAAGCATTTATAAAACTGATGAAATTGATGAATATTTGATGATTAATTTAAAATAAAAATGTATTGTTAATCCAACTGTAATGAATGTATTAACTTCTAGTTTGACTGCTAAGTATATAATAAATAGGAATTAAGTAAATTAGTTAATAGTAGTTAAGGAAGTGTGTATGATCTCTAGATTAATAAATCAGTATAACTTGGGGACACTGTTTGGTTTGTATCATTGTTTTTATCTCCTGGAATCAACAAGAGATCGCATGTACACATACATTTTTAGTATAGGACAAAAAATCATTGATTAAATTAAACCAGAAGTCAGACTGTTTTGAAATCATTTAGATCAGAGATGTCAAACATTCAACCCACGGAGAGGCCAACAGTGACCGCCCCTCATCCCCTCTGTAAAGACAATATAGACACACATCGTAACAGACACATTTCTAGCATCCCACCCTACTGAACTATTAAAGCAAAAATTGGATCTCAACCTTTAAAGCACCCGCCAAAGTTAACAGTAGAAGATCTGGCATATGGAAGACCGATCGAGGTGAGACAAACAGGTTGATTGGCCTATCAAATAAAAAGTTGAATCATCCAGCTTTGCAACCACGGTTTGCTTTTTACTTTTTTTCAGTCTGTTGTAATGAATCCTTTTCTTTACAGCAGGCATTTTGAAGTAAAGGTTAATATTTTTTTCAACTTTGGCGAATTGAAGCTCCCCTAATACAAAGAAAGATACTTGTGCCCCTATGCACTAAATAAAAGGGAGGTAACTGAATCTGAGTCAGCATGCACGCACACACGCAAGTACAGTCAGTCATACATAAATTTCTGTGGTACTTAAGGGTCCCATGTTTCCAGTATCATGATTTCATCCATATATAAGTCAGAGTGGAGTATAGGTTGATGGCCTTGCAGCCCCTTGCAAATAAAAGTATCAACTTACATGCCAAAAAATATGGTAACTTTCAAATTTCTCTTATACTTTACGAAATAATTTCTCCATAAAGGAACAGTTTGTTTTGTTTTTTAAATTATTTTTTTCATTATTTTACTCATTTTCAGGGTAGAAAGTTTCTTTATTAACTACCTGAAAATCTACTTTACAAAAGAATCTATTTTATGAAAGATCTGAGCATTCTAAATTCTTGTTCTGCAATTGCCTAAGCTCAACCCCTGACGAGTTACTATGTCCTCCCAAATTCCTGCTGAATTTGTCTACTGGGTGCAAATGCTGCAGTCACTGACACTTGACCTATGACCAATGGTGGGTCAAGCATCAGTCTTCAAGTAGTCTTGATCCCTGCTGTTGTGGTCTGTACTTTTTATTTAATATTGATTTTATTTTGCCCTCACAATGCCCTCAAACAGGTGCAAAAGTGACAGTACTGAGTGTAACAGTATAAAATATAAAAGAAAAGGTGGAAATTCGGTGAAAACTGGACCAAGGACAGTCAGTAAACAAAGTGTGTGACCAGTAGGGCTTAGGAAACATGGCAGTGTGTGACTTAAAGAATCATTGAGAGAAAATACTGACATTTTATGCTGACAGTGAGTCACAGGAATCCATGGCTCAAAGAAAATGTTTCAGTGAACCTAAGTGTGCCAGCCTGGATAAAGTGCTATAAGAATGATTCAAGCAACAAAGGAATGAAGGAATTGCCATTTCTGGAGAAATTCTTTGTGATAAAGCTAAGGAGTTTCATGAGGAAAATTCCACAGCACTGTGACTTAATCATGAGCTGGCTTCAAAAGTTTAAAAGGCGGCATAGAATCCGGTACCTTAAAGCCAGTGGAGAAAAATTGTCAGTAGACAAAGAGGCCACAGAGAACTTTGTGAAGTATTTTACCAAGTTATTTCAGGAACAGAATTTGAGCCCTGAACAAATCTATAATGCTGATGAGACTGGTCTTTTCTGATGGTGTATACCAAGGTACACACTAACAGGTAGGGATGAAATGCATTCTTCCAGGGGTGAAGGTAATTAAAAACAGTGACTGTGTGTTTGGTGGTGGTGTGAGTGATGAGTTTCATGAATTAGAGAAGTTTATGGCAATTGTAGGAGAATGGTGACACAATGAAAGCTTTGTAGACTTAACATTATGAGTGTTAGAAAATAATGAAGTTAGTATTCAGGTATTTTCGGAAACTAATAATATCACCAAACTAATGAAAGTACCTTAGTTTATTTTTCTTTCCTTGGACAGATGTTCATAATAGTATCGACTTTATGCAATTATCCATTTTATAGAAGCCTCTTGGTCCTGAACCTTTTGACTGACATTCACAAATTACACAAGTTCATTTATAGTGTAAGAGCTACTGCCCACGCAGCATCCAGTAGAAAGCAATGTACAAGACTAGAAAAATCTACCGGAACTCTAATTTCAGATGTAGAAGAAACCAAAGTGCTTGGAAAAAGTTGGTAAAGAGTGAGAAGAAACAATGCCAGGGAGAATGTCTAACCAAACCAGTCCCATCAGGTATTAATTGTGGAATATGTGCTAGCCTATTTACTGACTTGTAAAGGATGATTAAAGCACATCTTTTAAGTAACATTTACTCATACATTAAAGTTGTAGATGCTTTTTTTTTTTTGGCAGGGGAACTGATAGTAAGATGATCACTCACTTTTCTGGGATGAGTCATGCTGCCAACAACAAAAACATCCTCTCTGGCTGGATGCCATAATGCTCGAAACGCTGTCAACCATCTACCAACTTGATTGTTATGACTGAAAGAAAATAAAAGCTTCGGATTCATGTACTGTAATTAGGTGCAGGTATTCACTATAGTATCACTTACAGCTGAAACTTAACTTCCCTAACTCAGGAAGCAAAACTCTAAATTTGTGTATATAAAATATAATTCAAATAAATGTTAGCTGAAAGCTCAAAATTGCACAATTTATTTATCCATGGAAACTGCAAATTTAGATAGAGGTTAACAAGAATCTGAGTTATCATTATTTGTGGCATAAAACCCATGGCACAAGGTTAGATTATTTGTCATCCAAAATCTAAAACTGCCTCTTCTAATTAATGCTGTCATTACTAACTGCATAAATCAATGGAGTAAAAATAATTACACTCATACTAAAGAAATTTTTAGGAAAGAAACGACCATTTTTCAATTAATCTTTTGTAAAGCTTTGTTTTTATGAAAGGTAAGGGAAAGAAACATCTCAATTTAGAATGCAAATATTCTGCTTTACTGACTGCAATAGTGTATACTTAATTCTTATTATAATTATTTTTTGCAATACAACCATTTCATAGTCTTCACATTTTTAATATATTTTAGCACAGAAGCTTTGTTGGGCACAGTGTATTCGGGTTGTGCCTCAGGTGCCATCATTGCTTTGACAGCATAAATCTGACTGATAGGACAGAATGGGACACAGATAAAAATAAGATATCTCATAGTTTATATTTAGATCAAACGTTTTAAATGTTCTTTTCAATAAAATGCATAGCTTTGAAATTAGAGGAAGAAAAACAGAAGATTATCTATATTCTCACAAGTGAATAGATGGAATGTAATTTTTTCTTATGTAAGTCTCATGTAATCTCATGGCTTTTCAAGACTAAGAAAAAACAAAACAAAATGACCTACCTTACAGAACAAGCTAAACTGATAGCTGTATTCAAAGAACTGCTGTCATATATGCTATAAGTAATAAATAAATAAAAAAAAAAGTTTGGTTTGATTATATTTTTTTTTGTTGCATTGTATATAAACTTCTTGATAACATTATTCGACACTACCACAAGAATTAAATAAAAAAATACAATCTGTGAAGTTTTACTGATATAAATTGTATGCAACTTTCCCAGACATAGCATCTTTGTCTTCTTAAGCAGCATGCAGATGACTGTTTCCTCATATGAATTCCAGATGTACAGTTCTGAAATGTTTCCTGTTACTTTTAACTTTTTTATTAAGTTGTTACAAAAGTTTTGTGGGTTTTTATATTATGTTAATTTGGGGTTCATTTTTCACTTGCTTGTGAAGGTGTATATAGATAAGTTACATATCGTATTGTAGTGTGTGATTCAGCATACATTATGCAAAACCTACCTTTTTAAAACTCATAAAACGGATATTTGTTTCAGGGTTCTGAGAGAAGCATGGATAGAAAGGTTTTTGGTGCTGTTTTGGTTCATGAGTTCAAACCGGGTCACAAAACGAGCGAGGCAAGTCGTAACATTAAGCAAGGATGGGGCAAGGACACAGAAAATGAGTGCACAGTACAACGATGGATTGCCTCGAAGATGAGGAACGTAGTGGACGTCGTCCTCTCAGCTGTGATGACGACAGTCTGAAAGCCTCAGTTGAAGCCGTTCCAAAAAAAACGGTGCGAGAAATTGCTGGAGAGTTCAACGTAAGCACTGCAACTGTTTCCTAGCATCTTGACGCAATCGGCCAGGTGAAGAAGCTTGACAAGTGGGTGCCTCACAAGTTAAATGAACAACACAACAAAATTGTTGTTTGGAGATCTGCTCTTCACTTGTCATAAGAAAAAAACCTGGCGAAATCATCACAGCTGAAAGGTACTGTCATGAATTAAACGTTGTTCATCCAAAATTCTCCCAACGACAGCTGACATTGGAGAATCGAAGAGACCCAATCCTGCTCCAAGACAATGCTTGTCCTCATGACTCTTCAGAAACTGAACATGTTTGGATATGAAGTTCTCCCTCACCCAGCCCATTCACCAGACCTTTCTCCCACAGACCACCACCTTTTCAAACACCTCAACAGCTTCTGTATGAAATCCTTCTCCAACCAAGTAGCAATTAAAACTGCCTTCCAACAATTTATCGACTCCAGAAATCCAAATGTTTTCTTCAAAATGGTATAAATGCACCTATAGCTTGTTGGCAGAAATGTACTGATTGTAACAGAACATTGATCAATAAATTTCATGTTCAGCAACGACAGGAAGTCTCACTGTTGTGGTAAAAAAAAACGACAAAACTTTTGTAACAATCTAATACTGCTTTTAGTCACTTTTTAAAAAAATTTGGAGGGTTAGTTGAGGAAGAGATTTTACCAAAACTCACAAAGCATCAGAATAATGTCTATTTTTTACTGGCTATCTGCAGAGAGTGCTTGAAATGGCTACTGTTCTGAAATCTGAATCATTGACTGTCTATTTATAAACGCGTTTTAAAAAATTGTGGAAAGAATAAAGTCCACTGATCCAAAAGAGTAAAACCATCTATCTCTCATTATTCTGCCTTGTACAACAAAACAAAATGTATGGACTGATTTTTAATTAATCAAAAAAAAATTGTTTAATAAATAAATAAATAGACTGTTTTTCTCTACAAAGACTTTATAAATTTATCAAAAGTAGACACCAATATTATTTTGACATTTGTTGCTACCAATATTTATAATCTACCTGAAAAAAATAAAAAGCTATAGGGAGATGACTGTTGGATGAGTAATACACTACTTAGATTTATGGTGAAAAAACATCATAAAAATCTTATAGGAAAGAAAGCCTTAAACTCACTATATTTTTTAACTCAGGAATGTTCTCAGAACAATAAATTGGTAGCTTTTAGACTTAGATAACACTCTGTATTTCTATACTAGATGTGGAATACTCTGAAAGCAAAAAACTAAAAGTAAAATATTGCTCTTACCTCATGGAAATCAAACCAGCAATTTGTAGTATGAAAATGATGATGATGTGTGTGTGTGTGTGTGTGTGTGCATGTAATCTTTGCAAAGTAAAACAAAGTCTGTGATAGAAGTTGATTAATATTCATTTAAAAAATAAAAAGTTGAACATTTCAAGAAAATAAGTACTTATCTGATTAGCAGTGAATCATTAATATATGCAGATAGCCAGCAATTGTTCATTTTAATAAATGCAAGTGCCAATAACATGTTAAATTTTGATATCCACATATATATTTTCACTTAGCAAGTATCTACCACACAGTGAATTCTTTACATAGTAAAAGTTACTAAACCAGGTGAAAATCATACTTCAGTTTATCTGTTTTTGTTGATGCCAAGATGTACTTTCCTGTGAGTGGGGAAAAGTAGGCACTATCAACCATTCGAGAGTTTTGCAACACGTGAATTTTACAAGGTTTATCTTTAAGATAGCGGCAATCCCACAAAACAATATTCCTGCAAGATAAACACACAAGGTTAGTTTCAACAGCCAGAAGAACATTAGACTGAAAAAAGGTGACATCACAATGATTAAAAATTAGTTATCAAGAAAAAACGCCATATAACCAGCAATGAATGATGAGTTTTAGATTTTGATATTAGCTTTCATGATTTTCAGTATTTTTTTTAAAATTAACTTTTCTCTTTTTTTTATTATAAGATTTTACCCAGCAAATAGCTGGATTGCCTAAAATATAGATTTCATATTTATCTAATATAGTTAGTTTTGATCAATATTTTAATACCAGAAATTTTTTAAAACAAGGAAAAAAAACTATGGAGTTGGCAACTTACCCATCAGCTGCAGCTGTGATAAAGTACTGTTTCTGGCTTGGATGTATGCTAACAGTACGAAGTGACTTTGAACTGGCAAGGAATTTTGCTACTGCTTTAATACTTTAAAATTAAAAAAAAGAATGAAATGATATGACAATTAATAATTACAATTTTAATTATTTAGTAAAAAATTCCAAATACTGTAGAAAGTAGCATTATAATCTAAAAACACAACAATGTATTTACCAAACAAGAATAAAATTTTTTTTACTTGTTTTTGTTTCTAAATTTTTCAAACCAAAAATCATATTTTCTTTTTTTCCTTGTATGAATATTCAGGTTAGTACTGACCATGCATAAAGGATTTTAAAAAGAAAGATTTTTAGAACTTTCTTGGAGATGCAAAATAAGACTGAATTTACAACTGAATAAAATACTAAATAAAAAGAAAATTAATAAATTTCAGTTATTCAGGTTAACCCTCTAAAACAGATATAAAATTTCTGATTTTACAATTTTTAGTAATTTTTATATTATTTTTTTGTTTTATTACCTATTGATTCTCATATCAACAGTAGCTACATATCCATCACTTTGTGACACAAGTGTAATCTCAGGGCTTAAAAAATCAAAGTTTCTCAACTGCACATCCTCTTCTTGAGTGGAATAAACCTGAAGAAGAAAGAGTATTTTACAGTACACTTTACCTATGTATTTACATGTTTTATTTAAATTTTTTGTATTAATATTCACTTTTTAAATGTGCAATTATTTTAATTTGCCTTACTACTGAAAATTTATTCAGAAATCTAACAACATTAAGAAGTATGCCACATACCTCGTCAAATACTTGTTTTTCAAAATGGATACAACGTAGAGTTCCATCATAGCTGCACGAAAGAAGTCTGTTGTGATAGTCTGGCAAAAAGGACAGGCAGTTCACTGGCAGTGTGTGGGGGGAATAAATGACCTTGGCATCTTGGCTATTTCCTGAACTCTAAATACAAGGCCATCACAAAATAATAAAAAAATTAAGCAGTGCTGAGAGTTTAGTTCTAGACTTAATCATCTGTATACCACCTGGGTACATTTTCATCCAAGTATTACTCAGTACAGGCTGTGACACAGTAGTATCTTCCTAATTAGCATAACCATTTTAACAACAAACCACTATTGCCCCAGTCTTGTGTGTTTTGCATTACAACTATACTTGGCTAAATATTCAGCCAATTCAGTACTTCTAGGCTGGGATACAAATGCACCTGGATGGTATAAGTAACAGCTGATGTGATATACAGTGGTAAAAGTCATTTACTGATAAATGATAACCAAACTGACTCAGATTATATTCTGTATGCAGTAAACATTACATTTACTTAGTTAAAGTTTTAAATATTTTAATCAAAATTCAATTCTTTTCACTCATTTTGCTCTTAATAATTTTGAAAATAATTGCATCTCCGAATTTTTTTGCGTTTTAGAAAGAAAAGAAAAAAGAAAATAAATTGATGATAAAATTATTATAATTATGAAATAAAACATCATATTTTTCCAGGAAAAAAAGTGAAACAGAAACAAACATATATGTCAAAAGGATATTTTAAATCTTTCTTAATTAATTCTAAAAAATTAAGCCACACACATATGCAAATGATCAAATACCAATGAAACCTAGTATAGGTTTCTATATAATTCAATGCAACGTATTTGGCAGCAACCCACAAATATGTCTGGTCTGTCTGTGTTTGTTTACACCTAAAACTGACAATTTCTGATGAAAATGTTTATTATTATTATTATTTTAAAAAAAACTATTTAAGAGTAACTGTACTAAAATGTTTAACATTTCAAAAATACTTTGAACCACACTGTGCATGTGAAGCTTCAAACCTTATATGTGCTATTTCAAATAACTGACAAAGTTGCAATGAAACAAATGAAGATGACTTCGGACTTTGCAGCTGTACAAGCAAGTTCATCGTACATGCATAATAATTTTTTTTTTAAAAATTTATGTCAACATCACACTTCTGTGCCTAAATAAACTGTTGTACTAATAAACACGTTTGACTTACCACATCCCAAAGTCCAACATTTCCCCATTTGCTACCAGCACCCACCAACACTTTACTTTCTGTGGGGTGAATGACAATGGAGAAAATTCTTTCTGGTACAACCTTAGAGACCTGGTTTTTATTCAGAGAGATCTTCCCAAACTCCTTTATAAAACTATCAAGAGAAAGATAAACTGTTTGACAAAATGTCACAGGTTTAAAACAAAATTGTTACTAAGCAAGTAAATAATAATCATGGTAATAAATATGCCTGATTGAGAACCAATATGTTCCCAGTATTTGGCTACCTGATATAAAAAAATCAACTATTGGGAATAAGTTTGTAGCCTGGCATAAAAATAAATGTTATTGGTAGCCTTTAACCAGCAGGTTCTTTTTTATAGAGGTCTAAAGACAACACGAATTCAGTTTATTTATACTATGCAAAAAAGACTAGAGTACATAAACAGTTTTCTAAACATTGAGAAATGCATCAATGATAATCTAGATTTCATTATCTAATGAGAAGTGTTATCTTACAACATTACATGATTTAATCTGCAATCAGTAACATAGAAATTAATTTGCAATCATCATCTTTTAAGTATGTTAAAAAGTTTTCAGGATTTTATTCAGTAATTAACTTAAATTCATCATTTAAATGCTTTGATAAAGCAAAATATGAATAAGCCATAATCTGTAGTTCAGCAGATGATGATACCCATTTTTCTGAATTTCTAAATTTTCAGTTTAGTTGTTGATGGTGAGCAATAAATTCAGACATTCAGTAACCAGCTGAAAAAGTCAAGCAAATTACAGAGAAAAAATTCTAGAATAGATTGTGCTAAAAATAAAAGCTAATTTACTTTAACATGCGTTTTTAATAAATGCTCTGTGATTCTGGCCTGGCATATCTATTTATGAAGCAAGGAAAATCTATTGGAAATTACGTCTGGAAACTTTTAAAAATTCCAGAAACTATTTCCTCAGATGAAACAAACAAGTAACTTTGAGTAATGTGTGTACATAAATAAAATATATTGAAATGGTTTTAAAAATGCACAATCTGAAAAGTATTGACAATTTAATGCATTAGCACTGTCTAATGAAACTTGTGAGACCCCTAATGTTTTTAAATGTCTGGTGAACGCAGCTGACCACAGAAATGATATTCCTCAAAATCAAATCGTGCCATTCTTCAAGCTAACCCCAACCTGAACCTCCTTCAGTAAGACAGTGCTTGCAGTTATGCTTAATACCACCTTGCAATTCCTTCAAGAACAGCAAATCATTGTCTTTCCACAACCAGGACTGTTTCCAGATATGGCCCAGACAGAGCATGCATACATTGGCTGTATACAGTTTACCACCGCAGTCTTCAGCAGCTTGGGACAAACCATCACCAGCTGTGGGTGCTAACATCATAAACCCTCCTCCTCAGAGAATATGGACTCAATGCTATGTAACTCGTGTGAAAAACCGGAGAGTAGATTTGGTATTGATGCTTCTCAAGACATTCAGTGCATGTAGCAAACTGGTTTTTGCATTTTGTTGTTTTCATAAATTTTTTTAAAAGCAAAAATGGACATCTAATTTGATGTATAATTTAAATGGTTTAGATCAGGGGTGGGCAAACTATGGCCTGCGGGCCACATGCGACCCACGAGGTCTATTTGTTCGGCCCGCAAACGTTCTTGCATGACAATGTCGATTTGTGTGGTCCCAGACATTCTTGCACAGAATAACGTGCTTAACGAGATTACAATGAGATTTCACAGCCATGTTTAAACAGAAATTTATTTTAAAGTCTTTATTTCAAATTTTGTTATCCTAACAATGAGTGCTACAAAAACTACAAAAAACCGGAAAATTGAAGATGAATGCCTTATGTTTAACAAAGAATGGACGTACAAATATTAGAAGTGAAGCAGTGTGCCTAATATGCCATAACAGTGTTGCTGTCTTTAAGGAGTATAATTTGAAGAGACATTTTCAGACTAAGCTCAGAAACTTTGGAAGTAATTTATCAGAAAGTGAACTACAGCAAAAAGCTGATGACATGTTGAGAAGTTTAAAACAACAACAAACTTTTTTTGTAAAACAAACAACCATACAAGAAGCTGCCACAAAGGCCAGTTTTGTGCTTGCTTATAAAATTACCAAACATAACAAAGTGTTTTCTGAAGTAGAATTTTAAAAGGATTGTATGCTTGATGCTGTTGATATTGCATGCCCAGAAGTCAGAACAAAAATTGAAGCTATATTTTTGTCAAGGAGAACTGTAGTTCATCATATTGATGCCATTTCGCAGAATCTGTAAGAACAGCTACTTGAGGCTGGCAAGTCATTCCGAGTGGTACTCACTGGCACTAGATGAGAGTACTGACATACAAGACATAACACAACTGCTTGTGTTTATCAGAGGAATTGATAATAATTTTGCAATTACTGAAGAGTTGCTGTCAGTTGAACCATTGAAGGACACTACAACTGGCCAAGATTTGTATGAATGTGCTAAAAACTGCTTGGATGGATCTGGTTTACCTTGGAACAGGTTGTCAAGCATTACAACAGATGGCGCACCTGCATTAACAGGAAAACATGTTGGCCTCATAAAGCTGTTTAATGACAAAGTGAAAGGTGAGCATTCACTTCACACTGTGTTATCATTCCATTTCATTATTCACCAGGAAATGTGTAAATCTGTCCTGGATTTCAAACATGTGATTGATCCTGTGGTACATGTAATTAACTTAATCTGAGCCGGGGGGGGGGGGGGGCTAAATCACAGACAGTTCAGAAATCTGCTGGATGATATGGAGTGTGAATATTCAGATGTACTGTATCATAGCAAAGTATGTTGGTTAAGCCTGGGAAGTGTTTTGAGAAGAGTGTGGCATCTGAGAGAAGAAATTTTGCTCTTTCTTGAAATGAAGAACATTAGTTGTGAATTTTTAAGTAACATGAAAAAGACAGAATGGGAGTGCGATTTAGCGTTTACAGCTGACATTTTCGACAAACTGAATGAACTGAACATTAAGTTACAAGGCAAGGGTGTTTTTGCACATGAATTGTTTGTGGAAATTATGTCATTTGAAGTGAAACTAGCACTCTCTTCCAAACAAGTGAGTGAGCACAACTTTGTGCATTTTCCCTTGTTGCAGACACAGACTGTCCCACAAGTCTGTTCAGAGAAATACAGTCAGCAGGTATCTGCTTTAAAAGATGAGTTTTCAAGGCGGTTTGCTGATTTTAAATCTATGGAAGATCAGTTCAATTTGCTGAGGTACCCCTTTTCATTTAATATTGAAGCAGCGTCAAATGATCTCCAGTTGGAATTAATTGATCTCCAAGCAGACAATACTCTGAAGGAGAGTTTTAAGAATATGAAACTGACTGAATTATATGCATCACTCAGTACAGAGAAGTTTGGTAATTTGAAAAAGTTTGTCAGAAAATTGTGTGTATTCTTTGCTTCAACCTATATTTGTGAACAGACTTTCACATGTATGAACATTAACAAATCAAAGAACAGGTCTCTTCTAACAGACTCAATTTTGCACTCTTGTCTTGCGTATAACTACAAGCATGCTGAATCCTGACTACAACAAACTTGTGTGCAATTGTGTAAATCTCTTTAAGAATTTAACTCTTCAGTAACATTTATGAAGCAACATAACATTAAATTCAGTTTTATCTGTTACTTTCTTTGTGTACCAAATAATACAGTTGTATGAATAATAATTGTATTTTTGTGTGAAAATAACTTTTATTAAATTTATTATTTAGTAAATTTAGTTTTTTGCCAAATGTGGCCCACAAGAGACTTTACGGATGTTCCATGTGGCCCTCAGGGAGAAAAGTTTGCCCACCCTGGTTTAGATTCATTGTTCAAATTTTACACAGCTCAAAAATTAGCGATGTGATTTTAAATCAGGTCAGGATAGAAAGCTTCTAAAGAACTAAACAGAATGTATTTGGTTTTCTTATTCCCCATTCGTTCCATACAGTATGATTATATAACTAAGCAAATTACTCATTAGAGTATTTGAATAAGTAAAATAAACATGCAGCATACTGTAGTAAACAAATGTTATTTGAAAAAGATTATCTAAATTTAATGCTACAAATTAATTATATGAGGCTCAAGAAAGCTGATGCCTGTTAGAATTTTCAGAATTAAAAAGAAAAATGTAACGCATGAAAAAAAGAAAATTAACCTATAGTTTCAAAAGTTTTTTTCTTATCTCAAAATTTCTCACACCCACCCACACACACAGAGAGAGAGACAGACAGACATGAGGGGTTTTGTTTTATAAAAGTATTATAGAATAGGAAATGGTATTAATGCATATTATAAATATTTATTATTGGTTTCCTTTAATGAGAAAAAGATATAGCTTTTAAACAATGACAAAATTTATTTATATATAACTTTCAATTTCAAACTAAATAATTTTTTTTAAAAAAAGAAAACTTAAATAGCTTAAAAACAAACCATTGTAAATCATCAGCTGTTTTGGTAACTTTATGCTTTGAGATTCCACTGTAATGTTGAAAGAAATTAACCATCTGCTGGTGACCAGATCCAGAAACTATGTTTTCTACCATGTCCAAAGGACCAGACTGTTTCTTTATCTGTAAAAGAAAATATTTTAAATCATTCATATATTTAAAAAAATTAAAATTACATTCATATGTACACTGAGTTGATTATATTGTGCATCATCTCTAATACAAATCTGCTAAAATATTTGACAGAATCAATTAAAACACAGCAGTGATCTGTAGTGAGAGAATAGGTGAGTTTTTCCCATTATACAATCCAACAGAAGCCCTCAACATATGTATATCTACATTATATTACATTAATAAACACAAAATAACCCATCTGATAATGAAAGCCATTTCACAAAGCAAGAAAACATTTCTATAAACTATGCTGCATTTTTATAATTAGTAATTTTAGATATTGTCTTATTTATTCACTATTCAGAAGTAATAAATAATCATAAATACTGAAAATATTGAGCTAAATTGGTAATATAGAATGTACTTCATCTGACTTCAGGAATTTAAATCCATTAACTTAAAAAAAATTTTTTTTTATTACCTTATAAAAAATTTACTTCTCGTGGCATTAGTTAGCTGGTACTATAATAATACCGTAACATTTAGCCCATACCTGCATTAATCTAGAACAGAGCAGCAGAACAAATTCATGAATTATGGTGCATGTCTAAACAACCAACTACTAACAAACAGACTTACTTCATAACACTTTTTTTGATAACTTCATTAATTTCAAAATTGAAATTCCAATAAATTCAAGAAAAATGTAATTGCTCTTCTGTCAAGAAGACTACAAGCAACTTTGTATGCATCATTGCTATGCAAGATAGTGTGCAGTATGGGGTTTGATGCCGCTACCTTTTTGTATTCTAACAAATGCATGTGAGAAATAATTATTCTTACATTGATACTTCAGAAATACCCATATTTTATTTTTTAGCTCTTCTGTAGAAAGGGTGATATCAGAACCTATACAGAACACAATCTTGTATTTTTGAGGTTGCTTGTTGTTGTCTAGATGGAAGAGCTCTGGCCTTTCCATACATTTTTTAAAGGCATCATCAGTTTGAGTTTTCTGAAATTTCCTAAAAATTAACAAAGAAAATAATGATAAAAGATCTTTAGTTGTGGGGATTCTGAAGAATTGATATGAACAGTTAATTACTTCAATACATATTTGACAATCTGATTAGTAATTTTATCACTGACAATCACAAATAGTAGTAATACACATTAAAACTTTGGATTTCAGTATTTCTCCAAGTTATAAGCTTCTTTGTTTTAATATAATAAACTCCATGTTCACAGACTTACATACATTTATCTCTTTTGATTCTGGTTCTGGTTCTGGTTCTGGTTTTGGTCCAGGTGATAAATTCATGTTGCAAAGTCTTAAGCTCTTTCGTCTCTGAACTGACAGTATCTGCTTCCTAAAAATTTTCAAAATTAAAGACTTTAAAACAACTGTATTAAATTAAATATTCCTCAGAAAACAAGATTTTTTTAAGTTTCATTTTCAAATTAACTTGCAAAATTGTCTTTCCAAAATGTGTATCTATTTTTCTCGAGATAGTTTTACTTACTTGTGTTTCTGAGATTTAAGTAAAATTACATCGACAATAAAAAGAGCCTTAGCAGTGATAAACCTGAACTATGCTATTCCACTTATACTTCAACTTTCAGTTCAGCTAAATCTGTTATACTAAACAATGCCCAGGGTGTGAATATCAAACTGGTTTACTACGGTTTGCCAACCTCAGTAATAAACCCCTACTCTTCCCCATTTTTCTCTGGTCACAAACAGAACTTTCTTTTCTAGGAAAAGGCTCCCTCTGTGGTAGGCAATAAGTGGCTTAGACCATTTGCTTCATCAGGTAATATCTGGCCAGGTCTCCCTACCCCAAGAATGTACCCCAATGATTCCCAATCTTTTTGTGTGTGTGACCCCCATTAACACAGTGACAAATTCTTGTGCCCTCAACTTTCAGCACCATCAGTGCAAAGTTGCAGGTATGCATGCTGTTAAAAGGGTACTCTCTCAGAATATTTAAAAGAGCAAAAAAAATACAGGTAAAATAATGTAATTCTTGCATTCTAGACCACAGAATAATTGCATTTAAAGTGTTAGTGTGTAGCTGGGATATTGATGTCGTGCAGGCAAACAATATACTGTGAAAAAAAGAATATACATTATACCAATAGCAGTTGGAAATAATGATATGGGTCAGCTTCACAACTCTATCCCTTCTTGTGATCATATTTACAATCATAACTCCTAGTTTGAGAACCACTGATGTACACACACACAACCTAACCACACTGCTAATCTAAACTAAAGGACTTGAACAGAATTAGTGTTCTTAAGTTTATCATTTCATCAAAAAGAATCTCAGATAAAGGTACAACCAACCTAGCACTCACTACCTATTCACCAAAAAATTTGATTCAAACTTTTTCACAACAACAAAAAAACTCATCCCAATAAATAATTTTGAAAGTTTTTTTTGTTTTTTAAGAGCCACTTAGTTTCTATAAAATAGCACCAACTATTGACAGAGCTTTAATTTTTCCTTGTAACAGAACAAATACAAAAAATACTTTTACAAATGTATAAGAAAAATAAAAAAGAGAAGCATACGTTTTTTTTCTTGGAGTCTTTTTTGGATTTTCCTAGAAAACAAATTTATAAATCTTTAGAGAAATTATTACAGATTAACACAGCAAAATATACAGGGTGTTCCTTAATCAACAGATTCAAATGAGCATTTCTCCATAACACTGTCTCACCCAGTAATCTGTACTTTAAAAATTTACCATTACATAGTGTTACTGTGGTGACTGAAGGTAAAAGGTAAATGTTGACTCTAAAGGAACAAGTGGAATTATTCAAAGTTTGAGAATGCAGCAGAACTTGAAAAGCAGTGGCAAAGGAAAATGCACAGTGAACTTTCTGTTAAGAAAATGATCCTGTCAGTGAGTGTGTTTTGAGGAGACTGGATGTGCTGCTAGTTTATTTCATTTTGTAGCAACAAAACTTCTCTTGGTGTAGCCATAGTAACTGATCAAATGTGCATATCAGCAGTGAAATACTAAGAATTTGGTCTCTAGATATATTTCCAATCATAATCCTATCAACAAATAAAAACTGTCAATAATTCCCAATAACTTTGAACGAAGTATTTTTGTCACAGTACATTTTAAACTGGTAGCAGAGCTGATTATGTCTATGTTCAAAATAATTTTCAATTTA
Organism: Nautilus pompilius; assembly: GCA_018389105.1. NCBI lineage: Eukaryota > Metazoa > Mollusca > Cephalopoda > Nautilida > Nautilidae > Nautilus > Nautilus pompilius. The sequence continues at coordinate 1,513,575 of JACATO010001009.1, forward strand.
CTTTTTAACTTTATCCATAATTCTTTTGCTTGCTAACATCTAGAAAACTTTTAAAACCCATTTTTAATAATCTTTTTAAAAGAAATTTTTTTCTAATTTCAAATGTACATTTTGTCACTTTTTTGATGACATTATTATATTAATCCTCAGTATCTCAAATGCCCCATTATTTAAAATGTTTATACTGGGTCTTTTCCAATCATTCCCTGTCTTATTTCTAACAAGGTCCCTCCCTCCGTGTTTCTGCACAACATACTATGAGTGATTATAATAAAAAGGAATCCTTTAAACCGAAAAACGAAACTGATTACCATAAATAAATTTTATAAACCTAAAAACATTTACCATTGAAAAGCAGAGTTTAGAGATGAACTCAGCATTGTCCTTCATATTCTTCTCTCGCAATTTCTCATATGAATAAACTGCACAATCCTAAAAAGGAAACAGCAAAGACATACATACATACATATATATATATATATCTTTAACAAGTGATTTTTAAAATAAAAATAAATATTTATATCAACTTAAATTTTAAAATATAATAAACAAAAGGAAACCTTTTGTAACTGGAGAATTAACTGAAGTATTAAATAATTGACTAAAACAAGAAAAGTACAATTCAAATAAACCACTTACATCGTGTTGTGCGCCATCAGTATCTGTTTCTGCTTCACTGCTGTCTTCGGTATTGAGATCAATCTTCCTAACCATCATTTGATGCTGCTCTTCCATTTTGATACTTCTATCCGCACTAGCACTCTCTGCTGTTAACTGGAAAATAATTAAAGACCAGTAACAATGGAAATTAATGCACGCATAGCAGATAATCGTATTAAAGAATTTATTTTTTTCTTTTAAAAAAAAAAGATTAGATCAAATATTATCAAATAAGAAACCAACATAGCAATGTTATTAAATATTGTACTGTTTTTTTCGTTGTAAACTAAAGTTCTGTTTTATTACAGTAGGTTTCTACCAGGCAAAATGGACATTAACAACAATAAAAATAATCTTATATTTACGAGCAGGTTGTAATCATCATAGAAAACCCCGGACTGACTAAGGAAACCTAAACAAAAGATCGGTTTACCTCTCAAAATGTTGATAAATAATTATGAACGAGTAAAAAACAAAACCTAACCTGACTTTCGCAGGTACAAACTATTCTTAATTTTGCTTATAATGAGACCAGTACAGTATTATACAGCAATCTACGAGTCTGACTCCTTCTAACGGGTGGTCTAACCGTCTTCTTCTGGCAACATTCAAGACAAATTTAAGAGGGAGAGGAGGAAGGAGAGGGAAGAGGAGAGAGGAGAGAGAGAGAGAGGGGAAGAGGGAGAGGAGGAAGAGGGAGAGAGAGGGGAAGAGGAAGAGGAGGAGAGGAGGAAGGAGATGGAGAGGAGGAGGAGAGGAAGAGGAGGAGAGAGGAAGAGGAGGAGAGGAAGAGGAGAGAGAGAGAGGGGAAGAGGAGCAGAGGAGGAGGGAGAGAGGAAGAGGAAGAGGAAGAGGAGGAGGGAGAGAGGAAGAGGAAGAGGGAGAGAGAGAGGGGAAGAGGAGAAGGAAGAGAGGAGGAGGAGAGGAGAGGGGAGGAGGAGGAGAAGGAGAGAGGGGAAGAGGAGGAGGAGGGAGAGAGGAAGAGGAAGAGGGAGAGAGAGAGGGGGGAAGAGGAAGAGGAGAGGAGAGAGGGGAAAAGGAAGAGGGAGAAAGAGAGAGGGGAAGAGGAGGAGAGGAGGAGGAGAGGAGAGAGGGAGAGGGGAAGAGGAGGAGAGGAGAGAGAGAGGGGAGGGGAAGGGAAGAGGAGGAGGGAGGAGAGAGAGGGAGAGGAGGGAGGGGAGGAGGGGGAGAGAGGAAGAGAGAGAGAAAGAGGGAGGAGAGATGAGGGGGAAGAGGAAGAGGAGGAGAGGAAGGAGAGAGACAGGAAGAGGAAGAGGAGGATGGGAGAGAGAGAGGAAGAGGAAGAGGAGGAGAGGGAGAGGAGGAGAGAGGAAGAGGAGGAGAGAGAGGGAGAGGAGGAGCAAAACCCGGCTGCCGCCTGTCAGGGTACAGGGAGACTCTCAGCTGATAGCAAGCAAACTGGCCGAAGTTGGCGACGCATCACCACCTACGACTAGACCAGTAGTAACAGACAGTATACGTACTTTCCTAATCTTTACTTGGGGTGTTCCACAATTCGGATAATGTTCCCCTTTCTCTTCCATTAGACGGCGGCCTCTCACTGCAGAGTTTTCCATTTTAAAACTGTCGACGAATTTGTCTGCAAAATCTGGGGCCCCCCCTCTAAAAGATAACAAAAAAAAAATAATATACAAATTATTATATGTTATAGATTAAGTTTTAAACGATATTTCAAACCCCTATAAAACATTTAATTTTAAATAAAAACGTTTCAATTTTCAGTATTAAAGTTACTTTTTGTTGTAAATTACGTATGCGACTATATGTAACCCTGACTTCAGGCTTTACTTCGATGTTTGCTTCTTTTTTCCTTCAGTTTTTATGAGCAGCCCTGGACAAAAATAACCCCCAAAAATACACTCTGTGCTCCACAATACAGAACCCAAACGTAAAAAAAAAAAAAAAAAAAATAAATGCCTTATATTCCTGTTAACAAGTTTATGCTTACACAGACTGCTCCCCGCCTCCCATTACAAATAATGACAGCTCCCCTCCTCTCCCAACCTTCTCTGCCACTCTGGACTTTGCAGTTTTGTGTTCTGAATAGGCAAACCTCCAAGTGATGGCAGCGGTGAGGTGGGGGGGGGGGGGGGGTTAAATACATTCGAATCCCGGCCATTTACCTGGTGTTGGCTGCTAAATGCCTTACCGATCGTCGGTGGATTATCGGTGATTGTTTTCCCTACGTCGCACCTTGACGAAAATCCGATTATAACAGGGTAAGCCTAAGGGCAATTCTTGTTGTCAGACTCTCTTAACCTGCATTATCCCAATAACTGACTACATGTAGTAAAAAATATAAATGCTTTTTTTTTTAATTACAATTTTTATTTTACATTAAAAAAAATAATTAGTCTACATCTAAAGTTTGTAAATATATATTACTTAATGGGCATCTTTAAGAGCTTTTTAAAATATTCCAATCTGATAACATGTGGGTGTCCCTGATGTCAGTTATATACCCTGTGGTGTCTTGAGGCTACGTCAGTTGCTTGTGGAACACTGTTCAAAGTGATTTGTTCATTTGTCTCTTCTACTCATTGCTGTACTTTTTCAGTCAGTCTTTTCCTTGGACTGGCTTATACTCCAGATCAACTTATCTATGGATAGAGTCATTGAAATTGCTTTAATGAAAACTGGCAGTGTGTTATTTTCTGAAATAAACTATAAAATTGTTCATTTAAACAGACTATAGAATTTATTGTCAAGAACATTTGCCAATTGGGTGACCAAAGCATGCAAAATTATCCAAGCACTTTTGTTCTCCAATTAAGTTCTATCTATCCTTTAAAATCCCTTTTATATGTATAAATACCCCAAACAAATCCTCTACATCTTAAAATAGCTTCTGTAAAGTCATGCAAATTGTACACGGACGCTTTTAAACTGGTAGTTGTTAAGTTTGCTAAAGGAACTGGGTTAATATGGCCAAGCACACAATATACAGTGTCGGTGAGACTAAAGACCAAAAAGATTGCAACTGATGATCACTCACTGTCTTTATGTTTCTTTACATATCTTCCTTTCTTTCACTGGTATACAGTATTCACCAAGGTGGCTTCTCCAGAAGTGTGTACCATGTTATCCAATCAAAGAACAGACCAGCATACTGAGTTTCATGTTGGCTTAGTTGTGAACCTCAAATGTCAAACAACTTGAAACCAAACTGAATATCAGTTTGTGCTATCAAAAATGAAATTGAGTTGAATTTCTGAATTGAGTGTGCTATAATATCTCATAAATCAAATAAAATTGTCAGAGATATAAAACTGACGTGTGGCATGTTTGACTTTTTAAAATAGGTGATTCAACACCGCAAATGGCATTGGGAGGGATCACCTGGTGATCACTGATGTCAAACAGTGCACATTTGATACCGGAACAAATAATAATGTTTGCAGTTTGTTTCAAATATTTCTCCATGGTTACAAACAAACATGTTCAAAAACTATTTCAACACCTTATTTATCTGAAAGATTGTCCCACAAAGTAATTCAATGATATGCAAAAACAGTTAATTAATATTCATGAGCCTGAAAGTACAATAAACAGATAGCAATGTGTTATGAAGTTGTTGACATTGTTTTGACAAGTTGAAGTCTGGCTAACCACTGTAGTTGATCTAACTTTGTCTTATAGTTATCTATCTATGAATGAAGGAAAGGAAAATGGGGAAAATTAGCTAAATCGATTTAAAAGCCAACAATAGGATTTATTAATCAAGAGTTTAAATTCTTGTTTATTTGTTTGCTTATTTAATTATTTGGATTTTAGGATAAATACAGTATAAATATAGGACATATAAATACGAGGTGTGTAGTCCAAAAGGTATCCGACGAACAAAACCCGCCTGGGTGTTAGGTGGCCGCGCCCTTCCTGAGCATGCACAGACATCTTCGTGTCTGTAGGTGGCGCCAGTCGCCCGCAGCGACGCCTCGTGGAGAGAGTGCTGAGCGATTTTTCTTTTTGAGTCAAGATGGCCGAGCGCATTGAGCAAAGATACTGTATCAAATTGTGCCAAAGTCTCGGTGATACGCAAGCCCAGACTATCGAGAAGATTCAGAAGGCCTTTGGGGATGATGCTATGGGGAAAAACACAAATAAAGGAGTGGTACAACCGGTTCAAAGATGGCCGCACCTCAGGGGACAGTGAGCCACGTTGTGGCAGACCATCGACTAGCAGAAACGACGGAATGATTGCAAAGGTTCGAGGAATAGTCTATGAAGACTGTCGTGTGACTATTGAGGGGATTGTTGGAATCAGCCGGGGGTCAGTTCAGTCAATTATAGCAGAAGATTTGTGCACGAGGAGGGCGTCGGCCAAAGTCGCTGTCTGACCAGCAGAAGGGAAACCCCCCAGGACATGCTGGAGTGTGCCAGCCAAGATCAGAACTTCATGAACGCTGTCATCACTGGCGGTGAGACATGGGTGGGTGTACGGCTACGACCCGGAAACAGAATTGCAAGCATCCATCCTCGCCAAGACCAAAGAAAGCAAGACAGGTGCGCCGCAATGTTAGACTGATGATGACCTGGTTTTTTGACTACAGAGGTATTGTGCACCGTGAATATGCACCACAAGGTCAGACAATTAGCAAAGAATACTACCTGGGGGTTCTTCGTCGCCTTCGTGAAGCTCTGCGGCGAGAACGACCCCCCGACCTGTGGGCAGCAAAGAACTGGCAACTCCACCATGACAACGCACCCGCTCATTCCGCCCACGTCGTCCAAGCATAACACTCCACTTGATCGTCAGGCTTCCCACTCCCCAGACTCGGCTCCCGGTGACTTCTGGCTATTCCCAAAGCTCAAAGGGAGAAGGTTTGAGTCAACAGAGGACATTAAGCAAAATTCGACGGCACAGCTCTACAGCATCCCCAAAAATGGATTTCCAGCAGTGGCAGGAGGCGAATACTTTGGAGGAGACTAAATCAAAATGGTGAGTTTTTAATATTACTTGTTTTTTTGGCCAAAGGCCGGATACTTTTTGACTACACCTCGTATATATATTTTAAATATAAATGAATATAAATATGCACGTTTATTTATATCCTATATTTAGGGTATATTTTATGCATGTATATGCTGTTTAATTGTATATTATGTATGTATCACTATTTACAGCAAATGTATACATAAAATATATGCTAAATATAGGATACAAATAAACGTGCATATTTATTTATATTTTATTTTTATGTATGCATTTATATATTTATCAGATTTTAACATAATAGAGACACAAAAAACTGAAGATGACTCTTATCAATCTGAAAGGATAAAAAAATTTGCTGATCAGAAAAAAGAAACATCCATAATATTATTGACAAAGTTTCTTATTCTTGTAAATGCATTAGAATGGGATATCTTCAGTAGGTGTTTTGATGAAACCTTACTACTTTTAGTTAGTGAAAGTAATAAATATGCATACAGATACAAAAATAACCATAATTTTGAACTATCACTTCAAGAGTTGATGAACTTTATAAAGTTACTGCTGCTGTCTGGGTATACTCATGAAAATCATTCACTTTTGAATAGTATATATGAGGACTTGAGCATTAATGAGTTAGTGGTTCCTTATTTTGGGTGCCCAGGTTCATTGGTGTTCTGGCTATGAATGTTGGGTTCTTGCAAGTGTTTCTTGGATGCTTTACAAGGTCTCAATTTATGAAGGACATTTTGATGGCTGTGACACAGGGCTAGTGGGAACACATGCTCTGAAGAGCTGCTTAACAGTAAGTGAGGACTCAACAACCCATCATTTTCATTTTGACAACTTTTATGACTTAATACAAGATTTAGGATTCTATTTTACCAGAACAATATGACAAAACTGATGAAAAAGTGCCTCGTCAAAAGTCAATGAAGAAACTACCTGGAGAGACCTTTTATTTCTTATCTGAGGGGAATGTGGAAATAGTGTGATAGCAAGATAATTCAGATGTCACCCTTTGCAGCACTGGAGAAGGGATTGAACCAGTAAAATGATGGAATAGACAAAAGGCTATGACAACATTTTGCAGGTTGAACTGATTTTTACTGAAGAATTTCCGGGTTTTACAAATCCTGCGATTCGAACTTTACCGGTTTTTCAGCCGAATTATGTAACACTCGAAAACGCGCACCTGCACCTTGTGTCGCACGATCTGACCGAAGGCCGTGCACTTTTCACACCAGAAGTTGATGGTCCTAAAGTAATAGCTCGCCCCACTAGAACTGAGCGAGAGCGAAAATCTGTATCGGATACGTTCCCGAGCACGCGGAGGGTCTCGAAAGTCACAGGAAACAAAAACAGAAGAAGGTGACGTTGAGTGTTTGCGATGTAGATGGCGTGGCATCGAAATTGATACTCGTGCGCGGTCCGGATTAAAGAACATTTGGAAGGTAAGCGAAACTTAAAATCAGCATCCATGAGGGCCGGACAGAAAGGTGGAGATCGACACAAGGAAGTGAGTTGGGCAGTCGGTCCTTTTAGGGAGTTTGTGCAGCTGCAAAGTCTTCTCCAAATTCAATCAAGCTGACCGAAAAATATCTGGAGGAGAATGATATTGACCTGACTAACAAGAAATAGAGGAATTGCCCGGAAATGGGTTAGCTCTCATTCTGACGAATCGCCAGATGTTCGCGACCAACCAACCCTGTATCTCTCGTTTTTTGATTCTGTCGTGACCGTGTGTACTTATTATGGAAATTCTGGAGTTCGTAACATCAGCAAACAGTCGGATAGTTGCAGTATTCATCTACCTGGAAGGATGTGTCTGCAGTGAATTCCGACCCAGCTTCTTACTGCGCAAAGCTTACACAGAATATAAAACTCAACGACAAACCTCAGTAGATCCATCTGCCTTCTCTTGCTTATCTGCTACATGCTGCCGTCTCTCATGCACCAGGTGTTCCAATAATGGCTGATTTAAAGTTCGTAATTGATGCTGGTGCAGTGTTCATGCATCACACCTTCTATGATGTTTGTGAGGAGATTGCGCTTGAATGCAGCATCCCAATTGCCGTTGTACGACAAGATGGTTCGGTCCGTATTTGGCTGCAGTGAGTGTTCAGATCTTAATGCATCTTTTAGATGAGAAGGGATGTGTAGTGGTAAAACTGATAAGCTCAGGCAGCTACGCGAGAAACTAGGCAAAGCCTTCCTACAAAGCTCGAATTTGTCACCGAAACCCTTCAACCACCGCACAAAGCAACAAAAAAAAAGAAAGATGGAATCTTGTAATTCAAAGGTGTATGGAAATCTGTTAACAATGTCTCTGCAGAACTTTTTCGCAAAAGCGTATCTGGGGAGATTCCAGGAAAAAAAAAACAATCTTTTCATGTCCTTGTTGCCAATCGGTGAGCAGGAAACCCTCGGAAGTGCTTTCCAAAGTTTTCATGAAGAATTTCCGCAGAAGTGGGAAGATGCTGTCATTCGCTATATGTTTTCCGGAGCTTTTTATAGCGAATCGGCATTCTGGAGAAGTAACTGTGCTGTTTGATCCTCTTTGCTCCAGCTGATAAATTCTCAGAATATGCCCGTATAATTTCCCCCTTTATGGCTTCTGGTGAGGAAATGGTGAACTGGAAAGCGAATTCCAGGTGTACATGGCAATGCTCCAGACAACTGCATCATCCCTCTTGAATTCTGGAAAATTCACCGCTCCGACTTTCCAACTTTGAGCCGCGCTGCTTCTCGCATCCTCAGTCCACCGTCAGGTTCAGCTGCTCTTTGTTGTTACTATTTTATTGCACCGATTTTTACCAGTTCTTGTAATCAACACCGATAAATTCCCTGGAAAAATAAAAGAAAATAAAAACGAGCGGCCTCGACCATTAACAGGTATTTCCTTTTATTCTCCTTAAATAAAGGCGTGTTGCTTTTACTAATCCTTTCTTACATCTGCTCATATCCGGAAATGTTTTGCTTATTCCCCCTCACGATAAGAAAGATATCCTTTATATGTAACATGCACCATCACAAAAAGAATGAAGTTGTCACCCCGCCATTTAACAGCCAATTGTTAATAGAGAAATCAATGCAGAAGTTACCATAAATCAAGAACCTGGTGTCATTCGGACCAGCTTTTCTGAAAGTGTACTTAATAACGCCCAACTTGTTGTTGTTGTTTTTCTCTTTATCACATCTTTGTGATAACGAGATACACAGCCCACTATTTAACAGCCAATTGTTAATAGAGAAATCAATGCAAAAGTTACCATAAATCAAGAACCTGGTGTCATTCGGACCAGCTTTTCTGAAAGTGTACTTAATAACGCCCAACTTGTTGTTGTTGTTTTTCTCTTTATGACTTCTTTGCGATTATGAGATACAGAAGATCCTCATATCTATTCAACATAAAAATGGTCGCAGACCTGACTATGAATTACTCCGTATAGATCGCCCAAGAATAAACATGGAGATACCGGTACACATTCTTGCGCTTCAGAGTAATTCTGGGGTAGCATTAAAAAAGTAATTAATTAATTTTAGAATTTGAAGCCAATTATGTTAATAATGACTTGAAATCACTAATCAACAGATAGGTTAATAACTTCGTCACACACACAAGTGTATCTTTACAATATAATAATTATCAACCATCACTACCCTTCTAAATGATTTAGTGATTATCATTTTCATTTGGATCGAAGCCCGATGCAAGTTTCGTCTTATTTCCTATTTACGCAACTGTCTCGGTGTGTGGCTTGGTCCGCTCCAGGTTCGGCTGTCATACCTACGTACAGTATATATCGCCTACTAATCTAATGATTTGCATAAGCGGATGATATTTACTGGTCCCGGCCAAATTCCTATTTTGTATACATTTTTATCGCATAACCTGATGTCGTATATTCCTGTATTTTGACATAATACAGATACAAAAAATTCGGCCAGAAAGAAGCCTTTTTTCTGAATTCTGATAAATTTACATACATTAAAGGGTTGAATTTTCAGAAGATGTCATTCATTTACATAAAGCCAATTCAAAACGCGCGACGAACTACAGAATGGCGCAGTTCGGAAAGTTTCAAGTGACAGTCGAAGCAGTTCGATACACGGATTGACAGCGGCGGTCTCCGAGGCTCAACGAAGAAAATCCGGAAGAGCAAGAATGACAGAGCTGGCGTCGAACGTTTTGCAATAGTTCAAAGATGCCGACGCATATGAATCGAATTTGGTCAACTACAAAACCGTATTTATCGAAAAAAGAGGGAAGCAGCCTTCGAATTGGAAAAGAATATATAATAGATGGAGTTAACCTCAGCCGATTTCTCGATGGAAACGTCAGCAAATATCGTGGCTAGAAAGCAGCAGGAAGAGATCGGTCATTTTAATTCAGAGCTGATGGTGTAGTGTATCGAAGTCACGCTTTCCGAAATTGTCTCTTGTTGCTTTTGGGAAATTTACGAATCCCGTTGCTTCATAAACTCCCCTATCTGCCTGGCGCTCAACTAGCGGACCCTGATGACTTCCGTCTTGCTTGAAGACTACATCCGGGGGTCGGATAGCTCCCTAAATAAGAAAATCTGCACCATTTCAGGTCTCAAGAACAGCAGCCGGATGAATGCTGGTGTTGTTCACGTGCTGAAATCCGGCTTCAGGAAGCAAATGGCTCGAAAGAGATTGATTGCACACGTGTCGAAGACTCTGTTCTCGGTGAATTTCTTGGATGGACTGCCGTTTAAAATCCTCCGATTTTTCGTGCTGGATTCAAACGAACAGAAGAGCCTCCTTCCGACCAGACTTGATGCATTTGTCGGTGGAAGATGAGGAGTGAGTTGGGTCAGGGAAATCTCATTTCTCAATTCGGAGAGTGTGATGCTGGACAATTTCATCGAAGTCGTAACCTGGATGACGCTTTTATATCGGAACTCGTCGTGAACAGTCGAAAACCGAAACATGGCGACGAAGCTGCGGATGGGGGAAAAGAGAGAAGAGGAAGAAGAACGAAGAGCTTCCGCGTAATTGAAAGTTTTCTGCCGACTGTCTCGCGATCGGGACCAGTGCTCAGACAGCTCTTTGGTTGGCGTGAAGTAATTTGAAGCTGTTGGAAAAAATTATAAAGCAGACTATCAGCCGATTAACAAAACCCCCCGAGTCGAGTGATGCTTGATGAAGAGCTCAGGACAGAAGCTTGAGCTGCCGCACCACCGGGTGATGTTTTAGTTCTGTATTGAGTTCATCATTTTGCTTCAATCCGATAATTCTTTCGCTTGCCAACGATTCCAGATTAAGCGAAATCTGTAACTGTGAACAAATTCAAAATTCCAAAAATTCTGATGTGATCAGGAGGTTGCCAATGTAAACCGCTCAGTTTCCCAGTCTGCACTGAGCCTAAACATCCCTATCGTACCAGCTCCAGTTAGCAGGCTTCCTGGGCGCGTACGCTGGCTGAAGTCCCTGTAACTAGCAGCTGTAGCAGAAACACTTAAGACAGTTTGTTCCGAAGTGAACAGGCAGCTATATACGGTCCATGGGAGAAACCGAAAATCGTATGATGATTCCTATTCTCCGACCAGCCGCGGGAACGTGTACCATATAAGGTAGGATGTGCTCTTCCAGGTGCTATAGACGTCCAAAAGAAACGTGGCAGAAACTTCTAGATAAAAAATTAAGCCCTCTTTTCGTAAAGCCCTAAGTAATTCACGAGGCTAGTATAATAATAATAATAATAATAATAATAATAATAATAATAATAATAATAATATAATAATAATAATAATAATAATAATAATAATAATAATAATAATAATAAAGCAAAAGGATATAATATAGATACAAATTTATCAGAAATATATTCCTTTTAATATCAACATCAAATAAAATATTTGTAAAATTTCTGAAAAATTAATCCAAAGAGATAAATAACTAGCAAATATTTTAAAATAATTTCAAATAAAATGAATGAATTATACACCAAAGACAAAGATTTATAGGAAAATGTGAAAGCAGAATAAAGCTCCGTTTTATGCGAGCATGTCACTGTGGACGTCGATTTTATTCTTCGCCCTTAAACTACATCCCAGAGATGGTCTAAATGAGCAACTACAAAAAGAATTTGTAGAGAACAAAAAAGATGTCCGACACGAACTATTGTGTGTGAAGCAAAGAAGACAGAAGAACGCTACGAGTGAGAGGAGGAAAGTTCGTTATTAATGAATGCTCCCAGACGCGTGTGATAATTTGTGGAGATGCTAAAAACTTTTGGTCGGCAGCAGATTCCTTAACAGAAGAGCAAGTAACAAAATGCGTGGAAGAAATTTACTGATGAGTGTTGTAGGGTCTTCAGAACCTTCTAAAGAAAGGGGACACGTGAATAAAATGAGAACATGGGAATTAATTAAGTTTAAACTGATTACGACAACGTTAAGATCATATAATGGCGAATTAGGGAGAGTGATGAGAAATTCCGAAGACTCAGTCGACCGATGACGTCCCAGGTCCATCTGTTTCGGGGGTTGTAATATTTTTTTTGTTGTTGTTGTAAAAAAAACAAAATCAGATATAATGTTACTGAAAGAGGTCGTCCCATAATTTATTGGTGCATAATTTCTAAGAAACAAATATATACAAGATAGTGCGAAAAAGCGACTTGTACACAAACATCGGACGGTAGCGAGACTATTTATACTTATACATGATGAGGAGGGGGGGAGAAGGAAAATACAGATAATACGACATCAAACGGTAACAATGGCCCATCCTACAGGAAAGATGAAGTCTTCGGTGCAGAGGTTTGTAGAAAAGTAAACTTCTGTATCAGGGCAACGTGGGTATTCGTAGGTACATGTACCCTGTTCGATACCGGAGAAACCGACAGGCAATAAATATAAGATGGCGATATTTTCGCCTGGGATTGGTTGTGATGGATTCGATGGATTATGCGAATATGATCAACGTTCTCATGTGGATATCATGAATAGAATATAGAATACAAAAATAATTACATAATGGCACATTATAACAATTTACACACATTTGGGATTAAAACATATATGTCAAATGCGTTGACGCGAAGTTAGTCTATTTGGTGGTGTTTTAAGAAAAATTCAACATTATTACTTTTTAATTATTATTCCATCCACCGTCACTTCATCTGATATTTTTCTTCCTAATTCAGAAGTGTTTATACTAGGCTAAGGGCTGAATCTGTACTCATGAAGATTGTCCTATCAAAACTGTCAATCAGATACCTATTCTTAACTACGAGGGGTCGGGTTCCCAGATAAAGCTCCCCTATTTAATTCATCCATGAATCAGCTGATAGGATGGATCCGCAATTACAACATCTTTTTACGATATTCGTAACGACACCTAGCGGGAGAACGTCGTACTACGTGCAACTGTGTAGACTACAAAAACCTAACTCGCTAATTACACTGGCCAAGATATTTTTCACTTTTTTTCTGCTGACTGAGATCTGACACCTGGTTTTTAACTAATTTTGGGGGCGCTGATTTCAAAAATAAAATCGGTTTTTGCCCATCACATTAAGTTTTTGTCCTACGGGATCTTAAAATGGTTAACTTTTACTTGGTCAACAAGGAAGACACATCCATGTTTCTTGTGCCTGTGGGGGAGTAGAGCTAAGGACAAGCATTGGACTCAGAAGAACTGGCTGGTGAGAACTTGGAGAACCAAATATCAAAGACCAACCGCTAGTAGATCGGGTAAAAATCATCTTTCCTCCTCTCCACATCAAACTGGGTCTAATTAGGCAGTATGTTAAAGCTCTGAGCATAGAAGGTGGCTGTTTAAAGTCCATATGCACAACATTTCCTAGTCTCAGTTATGCAAAAAAATAGAAGCTGGTGTGTTTGACGGGCCACAAATCAGAAAACTGATGAGAGGTCAACATTTCACAAGCTCCATGAATGATATGGAGAAAAGAGCTTGGAGTTCTTCCGTGGCTGTTGTGAAAAATTTCCTGGGAAACAAAAAAGCTGAAAATTACAAAGATCTTATTCAGACATTGCTTAAGAATTTTCATCGTCTGGGTTGCAACACGAGCACAGAGGTTCATTTCCTCAACAGTCATCTTGATACATTTCCTGAAAATCTAGGCGATGTAAGTGATGGGCGAGGTGAAAGGCTCCACCAAGATATACAAGTTATGGAGGAGCGATACCAAGGAAGGTGGGGTACTCACGTGATGGCCGACTACTGTTGGAGTATTTAAAGAGACTGTCTGGAAATGGAGCACTCCAGAGAAACTTACAAACGAAAATTGAATCCATGAAGGAAGAATGTGTACCCTAACCATGGGTACTTAGCAGTATTTAGTGCGTCGGCTGGGTGCCGATTATTTATATTTTAAAGAACTACCATTGAACTTGTTTATGGTGTCGATTTAAACGGCAAGAATAATAGAGCGTCCATTGAAGAGTGAACATTGCACGTGAAAGAGAAAAGCTTCATGGATCATTAGACTCCAGCAGTGTTTAATTTACTTGTAACAAAAGTTCAAGTTCAAAAAGTAAATAAAGAAAATCTAACGCAGAATCGTCGTGCGTCCTACACGAAAGAAAAGCAAAAAGTCAAAGAGGGTAAGTAATATTCCAGACAGTTTCACACACACACCCCCGGGACCACGAATCACGTGACCTATAGAATTTGTAATAAAGTTTCACCTTCGATTGACCGCATACACAATGATATTTCATATCTAGAATTTTAAAAATAATTGTTATATAAGTACGAATATTGATTAATAGGATGAAGTGACTATTTAAAGTGTCGTTATAGTGACAAGTAGTTAGTACGTTATCCGAATATACCCGTTTTTATTTTGTCTCAGTTCGGAGATTATACTAAAAGTTGTGCCTATAAATCTCGCATTTCAGATACGCAGTGTCTAGATTGAATTATCGATCCCTCACTTACCGATTATGCGATGATAATGATTTCAAACAAACATCTCAGGCTGAAGACAGCAGCGTAAGAAAAACCGCCAAGATTCTAATTCGTATGACGAACAGTTATAAAAATTTTCAAATACATTTACTGAAAGTAAAATATCAACAGCTAAAGATCATTACTCCCCGCAAAGCGCCGTCCTTATTGAATGCAACTCTAATATGATTTTAAGAGCTCAGATAAGAATGATTTTATCTTTTTCATCACATCGCACGTTATTTACTTTTTAAAAAGGCGTAAATGTTTCCCTTCATTGTGCCTATCTTTCAGAAGAACAGATGCCGCACTAACGGTTGTGTCCTTGGAGTGGCTTCTTCTGTCTCTGTAACTTCTACAAAGAGCCATGACATCTATTGGCTGCTTGGCCGGACACTGCATATGCAGTAGTTAGATGCATATTGAGCCATGACATCTATTGGCTGCTTGGCCGGACACTGCATATGCAGTAGTTAGATGCATATTGAGCCATGACATCTATTGGCTGCTTGGCCGGACACTGCATATGCAGTAGTTAGATGCATATTAATTGCACAGCTTTAACAAAGCCGGATGGACCCAACTCGAGGGCAGGCGCTCAAACGTTCTGGAAATAAGTGATTTCGAGAAAGAAGGAAGAGGGAATCACAATGAAATGGGCACGTAAACTCAGGTAAATTATTAAAGTTGTTGCTTTAGTGATATTAATATCGACGGGGCTGATATAGTCTCTTAGCTCGCACTGATCTTAGATGAATAATCTGTTTGGAAGAAAAAGGAAAATTAAAAAGCAGAAGTACGTGGCGTGAATGGCGAAGAATAACTTTGGAAATAGAAATCATCAAGAGGAGGGGCACTGAATACGGCCGGCGACTATGAACACAATACCAAGAAAGGCAGAAGACGGCACAGCCTTGAACAGCTCATATGAAAGAAGTCGCTTTCTCCAAATAGTGGATACACATTCCTGACTCTTCCAATGAACATAGTTTAGAACCAGTGCATCTGATGGTAAGTCATATAATAATAATAATATATCTCTAACATCTGGAGTTTGCAGAAGTCTATCCGCTCTTGCTGTAATCGTTTATTTTTGGTGTCTTCGCATCTTTAAGAAAACTTCAGATTCACCTGGTGTTAAGCTCGTGTAGTAGAGGAGATCTGTAGCAGGCAAGATTGCCGATTACCGTCCGTCCGTGGTACAGGTGGTATTTGTCCACATCCTGCCAAGCTCACGTACGAGCTCGGCACACGACAGAGACGTTCAGGGATTCAGCTCAAGGCCAGTTTGTTCCAACATCTGCGTGAGTAGCGAGGCATCCTTCCCGTATCACCCTGAACCTGCGCGGTAGGACGGCCCCTTCCCTTGATGAAATATTGCCACAGGGCAGCCATCATACAATACTTCCTTTCTTAATACAGAATTGTAGAAAGAGGAGACTAATTCCTCATCAACAGGCAGCGCAATGGTTCTCTAGGTGGCGAGATCGTGAAAGAAGAAATGTTCTTCAAAATTATCCTGCTCGTCACCGAAGTTAATTCTCTACACCCCGTGTAATGTAATAAACACCTTTAGACTATCACCAGTTTCCGGGTTACAAATACCTCCAGCACATGAAGAGGTATTTACCAGCAGCTTCCACACCAGAAAATGCACTTTGATTCTTTCGTGAGATTAGATTTAAAGGTTATTACTAAATTATATTAGGAATAAACAATCTTCACCACTATTGTATACCTAAATGGCGAATCGTGAGTAAAGAGAGAAATTAACCCTAACCCTGGCGTATACCAGATGCCGCCATATATTTCCGGTGTGGCTTGTTTTGTCAACAAAAAAGTTTCCGATTAAGCATCAAGATAAAAATGTCGTAATCACCATTGAAAGCTCACTGCAGTCCTTAATGAGCTCTAAAATCAGTTTACGGTTATAGGGAATAAAGACAAACTGAAAGTATGGGAATGAGCTTGTTAATCGATAGTGAGTTAGTGGACCTTCTTGCGCTCTTTGGTCAACAACCGAGAACAGTCATCGTTTCCTTAGAACCACAGCATAAGCCGAACATTTAAATGGCTTTCGCTTCGTTACTGTTAATTGCCCGTATATAGCAATAATAATTCGAGGCTTGGTTTAGAAAATAATAACTATCGGATTTGTGTCTTTTTGGTTGTTCAACTATAAAGGGTCGTGAGAAACACCAGCAGTTTTATAGGTTAGCTTCGATGGCTGGCTAAAATGGACAACTGTCTCCAGAGCAAGAACCTGCGCAACAGGAGATGCTCCGCGCTCTTCAGAAGTGTGAGGTAGTTTGTTGAAAACTCTTCAGTGTATCATTTATCGAGTTAGTGCATGCACATTTAAGCAGCCCTTCTTTTGAGTCTCTTTGGGATAATTAATACCCAATATATTACAAATTTGGCGACGAGGATTGTAGACCAGGACTTTGTCGTAAAACAATAGAGTGGTTTTTCTGACAGAGAAAGATAAGTGTCTGTGGTTGTTCCACCATCACAAGCGAACCATTTCGAGAAAGGAAATCAAGATGGGGTGTCTCATTGGAAGGGTTGGCGAGGATTCTCAACAGGAAGAGACATTCAGCTTGTAGGTTTAACACATGGACATGTTTTCGCTGCAAGCAATACAGTATATTAGAGTGAGAAGATACTTACTCAAGAGGCTAACCAACAAATCAGAACGTGATCTTCTGCACGGAGGTAGGGCCGTAAGTGTATTCTACACTCATCAATTTGGAAGTGTCATCAAAACCAAGAGGCACTGCATTGAAGGATATTGTACAGACATTTCAATTTGAGTGTTTCCATTTGAACGAGAATCCAAAAAGCAAACGAATTGGTTCTAGCACTAAAAAATCCCTCTCTGTTCATTGTAATTATGGAGACTTTTCGAGCAGAGCATTACAAGACAGGTTTTTGTGGTCTCAACAACACTCAGGTTCAAAAGAAACTGCTTGCAGCAGACAGGAAAGCTTATTTGTCCAGTCAATCAGAATAGTAGTTCTGGTAATTTTAACAAACTCTACTTCGAAGACATTACAAAATGTTAGAGCAAAACATTTAGCTCTCTCGTGTAAGTTCGGAAAACGGCAAGGTGTTTCAAATGTGGAAATGGGACACACCAGTTTAGCATGCAAAGCAAGTAAGCAGGATAGTCGCCCCAAGTCAAAGGTAGCAACGTAGAATAACACTGGACAACAAAATGAAACTTTTTGTCTGCCACTGAGCAAAATGTGGGTGACCTTAGCTAAATTTTGGGTGCTGATTTCAAATCTGAAGTCAGAATTTGGCCAGGACATCAGGTTTTTGAGATATGCATGAGGAATTTCACCACTAACGCTATATTATGATTTATGTTATATGAACTATATAAAGCTTGAACAACAATATTTGGTATTCAAATGTTTAATGTGAAACATATTTGCTATGATCAAACAACAGATACATGAGAAAGACTGATAAAAGCAGTATGGAAGATATGGAACGCATTTAAGTTATATAGTAGGTACATTCCAAATGTTCAAAAATGTTTCAGACACTTGTTCTTGCGCTTATGTGAGGTATCGGTCTCCCTTTGGAGGAACCAGCAGTAATCACCCATCATATTGGGATTGAATTTGCCCTGATATCTACTTTGCATCACCTTTGTGTCTTGGTGGAACCTTTCACCATGCTCATCACTGACAACCTCCTAGATTGGTTTGAAAAAAAAAAATCAAGATGCGAATGCAGAAAATGCATCTTAAGAGACATCTTGGCCCCCATTAGCATGTTTCAGCATAGTGCTCAGCTCTATATTTGCCAAGAAAGTTCTGTACACCAAAAATAAATGCTTTCCATGCTGCAGACTGCAGTTGGTTTAGCTTATTTTTTGAACAATACCCATTACTGACAACTGAAGATTTGTATACAGCACTCAGTGGTTTGAAGTTGTTTAGTAAACTTGACCCCTCACATGCCTATGTTATAATGCTAGAAATCTTGTTTCAGTATAGTTATTATATGGTGTGAAATCTAGTTAAAATTTTCTAATCCAAAATGGACCAAATTTTGTAGGGAGGTCCAAAATGTGTTTTCAAACAAGATAACTGGAGAAGAATGTAGCAGAAGACTGTAGAAATATAATTTTCACTGCCTAAAAGTTCTTGAAACCAGAAGTTGTGTATTTAGGTTTGATAGTAAACAAATATGGTCTACATACCATTGAGGACAAGATTCTTGCTATCAAATGTGCTCCTGTATCAAGTAATGCACATGAATTGAGAACCTTTTTAGGGATGATCCGCTGTCACTCACTCTTGCTATTTTTAGCTACAAAGTTAGAACTGCTTTGAAAAAAGGGTGTTACATGGAAATGAAAAAATGAGTGTCAAAGAGTATATGATTTGGGTTTAGTCTCTGACAATAGAAGGGAACTAAAACTCTCTCCTATGATGCTTTCAGTTATGGGGAAAGAGAAGTGATTACTCATGCAATGAATGGTGGGCAAAAAACCCTGTAGTATTTGCATTGAAAAGTAGGAACTCTAGTGAAAAAGATTATGGTCAAAATGAAAAGGAAACATGTTAATCTTAAAAAATTTTTTATCAATACAGTCGATGATCGGTGTAAGCACAATGATCTATATAAGCACTTGATCGTGCAGTCCCAAAATTTCCATATTTTTAATAGGAATAATCTTTATAAGCACAAAATCGATACAAGAATGTGGAACGAATCCAGGAATAAACAGTAAAAATAAAATTGGAAGTCTGCGAAAAGCAGGCATGGTGTGGAATAAACTGATTGGTGGAAACCACCCAAGTGGAAGATGCTGATTGGTGGAAACCACCTACACAAAGCATGATATCTATAGGCGACAGCATGACATGCTTATCATTCCTTTAGTTAAGCACGTTCTGCACAGAGAGAGTTCATTATGGCTTTAAAAGGTAAACGTTTTACATTAGAATTCAAGCTAAAGGTTATTCAGGCTGATCATAACGGTTAAAAGAAAGCTGATGTTGCAGAGAAATTCAACATTGACCACACGATGGTCAGCCAATGGTTGCGAAACGAAGAGAAGTTAAACAAACTCAGGTTGCAAAATGGAAATCTTTCTCGAAAGAGAAAGCGGGAAGGAGTGTTACCATATCTGGAGCAGCAGCTGTACAAATGGTTTGTTGTCATGAGGGAGAAAAAGGCAGAGCTCCCTGGACCTCTTTTAATAGAGAAACCTAAGTCTTCAGCTCAAGAACTCTATGGTGGTTCCGAAGATCTTCATACAAACACCTTTACTTTTGGCTGGCTACAAAAGTTCCGAGAGAGATTCAATGTTGTCTACAAATGAGAACATTGAGAAAAGGTGGATGCTGACTTATCTGGGGCCAATGAATGGAAGAAGACCGTTTTGCCAGAGCTTCTGCAACATTATCCAGAGGAGGCAATTTTCAACACTGACGAGACAGGACTGTATTTTAGGGCCACTCCTGATGGTACACTGGCCAGAAAGGATGAAGTCAGTGGAGGAAAGGCTGACTATTTTGGTGGCATCAAACATAACTGGCACTGAAAAATTAGCTCTGCTAGTGATCGGCAAGAGCCGAAATCCAAGGTGTTTTAAGAACAAGAAAAGCAACCTTCCAGTACAATATGAATCAAATTCTGCAGCCTGGATGACTCGAACTTTATTCACAGAATGGCTAATAAAGTTGGATGAGAAAATATGATGAAAGAAAAGGAAAATTCTCCTGCTGCTAGATCAGTGCCCTGCACATCCTAAGGAAGTCACAACAACAAATGTAGAGGTGGTCTGCTTGCCAACGAATACAACATCACTTATACAGCCAATAGATGCTGGGATTCCATCTTAAAACATACTATCACAAACAGTTAGTGAAAGAGTTGGTTGCACACTTAGATAGTGGCCAGGACAAATTCTTGAGAGTGCTGCTAAATCTGTAACTGTTTTGGATGTCATTTTCATGCTAAAAACTGTGTGGGATAATGTGACCTCAATGACTATCAAAATTTTCTTCAGAAAATGTTTGTCATTGAATCAGAGAGAAACGCTTCAATGCAACGAAGATTTTGAATTAGAAGTTTTAAACAGTGAAGGTGGCTTAAAATTGGATGAAGAGTTTATCAAGTGTGATTGTCAAATTGAATATTTTGAAGAACTGAATGAAGCAAGTGATGAGACTGAAGTATCGGAAGATGTTGAAAATGATGACATCGACTACTCCAATGCAAGGACAGCGTA
The DNA here is from genome assembly GCA_018389105.1 of Nautilus pompilius. Taxonomy (NCBI): domain Eukaryota; kingdom Metazoa; phylum Mollusca; class Cephalopoda; order Nautilida; family Nautilidae; genus Nautilus; species Nautilus pompilius. The sequence continues at coordinate 1,534,394 of JACATO010001009.1, forward strand.
AAGAGTTCCATGGTATACCAACTCAAGAGTTAAAGAATATCCAACATGCAATTCGAAGTTACATAATACAAAACAAGTGCACGCAACAATCTTCAATATTAGATTATTTTTCTAAATAAATAGTCAACTGGAGAAGAAATAAAATTTTATGTTTTTTATTACACATTCCTCTAATATTATCTAAATGAATACTTACAAAAAGTCCTTTTTAAAAATGGACTTATCAATATAAGCACAGTGATTGATGTAAGCACAATTTTTGCTGGTCCGGAGAAAGTGCTTATATCGATCGATCGACTATATTTATAAATTTACATAATCATTGTCCATAAATTGCTTTTGGCAATAGTAGGTCACAAATCTTCCATACCCAACAGTCACTGTATTAAGAATGCAAAAGTGGCCATTGATCCTGTCAACATGATTATGAAATACAATATAGAAAAAATGAGAATCACTTAAATGCTGATGCATTATCCAGATTTTTCCAAAGCTGTTAGGGAAAAGGGGGAAGATTTCACATCCCAGTAACAACAAGCGACATTGTAAGAGAAACTACATTTTATCAGTTACTTAGCAAAGCCCATATATTTACTGTAGTAAATGGCTCGCTAGATGTTGGTGATAATTTGGAGCTACAACTGCATTACATTCGAAAGTGTGAACAGAGTTGTTAGCTCTAAGAGTTTAGGGAGAAATTCTTGAAAAATAACATTAGGAACACCCAAGCATTTGCTCCATGAAATCAACTGCAAGTGGTTTTGTGTGGTGGCTGAAAATGGATGAGAAAATGCGAGAAATGTACCACCAAAGGTGTCTTCATATTTTAAAAATGGTAGAGATTATTACTTAGTACTGATAAATAACTACTCAAGTGGACAGAAGTCAAACGTGAATGCCACAACAGCAGGACTGGTGTCAGACAATGGATTCCATTTCATATGAAAACATTTGCTGTATTCACGAAACTAAATGGTTTCAAACATACACTTAAACTTCCATACTATCTAGCATCTAACACGGAAGTAAAAAGATATTGTCATATTTTTTAAAAGGCCCTACTGAAACATATATTAGCAGGAAAAAAGGGGGATGTTAATGAAGCATAAGTTGGAAAATTTCTTATAATACAGAACCACCCTTCACAGTACAACCATCTACACTTTCAAGTTAATGGTAAAAAAATTTTAAGAACAATATTAAGTTTGATGAATCCAAATTTAGAAATGTTTGTAGAGAACAAAATCAAAACAAAGAGAGTATTATGATAAAGGAACAGTAGCTAGATCAGTTGGAATGGCAAAAGTGCCTTCCCAACCCAGCTAGGGGTATCAGCATGGACTACAGAAACAGCCACTAGATTTTGAAGTGGAAAATGCATCTGTAAATACTAGATGGCATGTCCATCCAAATCAGACTGCAGCCTATGATAATCATCTACCAATGAAGATATTATATTAATAGTAGTGTAGAAATTGAGTATATCATTTGTCAAAGAACCATTCAAAAAAGGGGAAAACTTGCTACGTCAGAAGGAATACTAAATATTTCTGTCAGCTTCACCGGAGAGAGCTTGGTGTAAAGTTTCATATAATGTCAAAGCACTATGTATCATGGACAGGATAACCTTACCAATGATTCTAGAGATGAAGGGGTTAGGAACCCAGTGGTAAAATTAGACAATGTATTTCAACTCATTTTGCTTTAAAGAGGAAATAGTGTCGAGTATGTCAGTGTGCACAATAAATAGTTTCGAAGTAGCAACATGTTAAGTTTCTTTCTTTTGGATATCTACCTAAGTTAATATCAAATATATTATTAGTGATTGTCACCATGCTAACTTCAGATGGACATAGGCTCTTCAGTCCCATACATACAAGAACAAAATCAAGAATGTTCACCATTCTAATTTAATTAAAGAAAAACTATTTTTGCATAAGCAAAATAATTCCACAAATACGTAATCAGTCTTTTAAAAAAATTATCACCAGATAAAGAATTTATGACACTAACACAGGCAGTTAATTTTTTTGTGTTTCTGTCACAAACACAAAAGCTTTAACTCTCCGTACCCTTAGAAATTCTTCTAGTTTATAATGGAGTTGTTTGGTAGTTAACCGTAAAGCCCGTTTACACCTTATGTGGTTCACAACCACCAAATACATAATGTAATTACTCCACAGCTAAGAGTCTATCATGATGCCCAGGTTTAATTTTTCTTTATATATTTTGCACAAAAAGTAGAAAAAATTTCAAAATTAACTAGCCAATCTGATATCAGCAAGTAGTTTTTGATTGCTTTGGAGACATTGTATAACAGACTTATTTTTTGATGAAATTGCATTAAAAACCTCTATTCAGATGAGCTGATTCAATTTTATTTGTATCATCAGAAATCCTTTTTGCTTAAAAATTCAGATGTTTCTTTGTTGTAAGACTTCGATATGATCATGACAAGAACAAGTTTCTCGAACAAGATTCCAGGTTATAAGTATTTTTTTCTTGTTGATATTTTACTAGTTTTCTATCAGTTTCTCAATAAACTAAGTGTTAATCGATTGTAAAACATTCTCAGACCTATACACAGAGAATGTATAGATTTATTTGTACCCAAAGTTAATAATGCTAAGTCTTTCTTTTTTGTACATTTCATGGCAACATAGAAATTGTTTGGTGACAAGTTCTGGTGGATAAAGGAGAGTATTCTTATTTCTTAAAAGTTGCATTACCTTGAAAGTAAAGGTTAAGGATTGTCCTCATTGTATTGTAAAAGAAAATGTTGTAAAATTAAGATTAATGCTGATGTTGCATTCTAATTGCAATCTGGATGTATGAAATGAATTTCTTGGTGTTAAAAGATTAAAGTTAAATTTACATCCAAATAAACAAGAAATTATATACATAATAAGTGCATTATTTTTATACTTCAAATGTGGAGATTTAATTTCATTAACTTTTTTATTTTATTTCTGAAAAATGAAAACAGGTTGAGACTTATGGTCATTTTTGTTTTAACACTGAGCTTGACCCTGCTGATCCATTATGGAAGCTCAAATGGCAAACAGTTAAAATCCGTTTTGGGAAAATGGAATTCCATATGGAGAGCCAACACTAAACATAGATCACCTAACAAAACGTGCAAAGAAACAATTCACATTGGCTTTCTAAAGGTTCATAAAGCAGGCAGCACCACAGTGATGAACATCCTCCAAAGATTTGGCATTGTGCGGGAGTTGAATTTCGTCCTTCCTAAGACGAACAATATTCTCTGGTTTTCCCAAGACAGTTATTCTCCAAAGCAGTTGCTACCACCTCCAAACAATGGATCCTTCGATATACTCTGCAACCACGCCATGTACAACAAGAATATCTTCGCACAACTTTTGCCCAGGGACACAGTGTACCTAGCAATACTACGTGATCCTTTCCAGCAGTTTGTGTCTGCCTTCTACTACTACAGAACAGTTTACAGTGTTGCTTATCTAAAAAAAATTCCTGGTCCAGATCCTCTGCTGAATTACCTAAAAAATCTGAAAAAATACACATCTAGCTCATTTTTCTATACCAACAATCAAATGGCCTATGACTTGGGTATCCCGAAAAAACGTTTTCATGACTCAGTTTTCCTGAAGACCTACATCACAAAGCTGGACAAGGATTTCAAGTTGTTCTTGATTTTGGAGCACTTTGATGAGTCCTTAGTCCTACTGAAGCGGTTACTATGCTGGAAGACAAAAGACATTATCTACATACCAGCAAATGTGGGTAAATTCAAGCCTGACTTGAACAGCACAGTAAAAGACAAGACCTTTAAACAGTGGGCGTTTGCAGACTATATGCTATATGATTACTTCTACAAAAGGTTTTGGGAAAAAGTCGAGCAGCAGGAAACAGGATTTTGGGATGAAGTAAAAAGTTTCAAAAGTATCTCTCTTAAAGTGAAGCAGTTCTGTTTGAAAGCCATTAATGCAGACTATGTACTAGTGATTAATTTTACAAAATGGAATGATCCCTTTGAAATTAGCTTTAATGAGTGCAGCTTCATGTTGATGCCAGAACTTAAATTTGTAAGTTACATCAGAAAAAAACAATATATTTAAAATAAATATATAAAAAAATTTTTAAAGATTTAAATTAAGATTCTTCACTTTAAGAAGTAAATTACTTTATATTTGTAGATTGTATATATATATATATACAGTGTCACATTTTTTTTTTGAAGTTATGAGGTAAATAATTTATTAAGTTTTGAGTTAATTCCATTAAAATAAAGGAAATTAATAAGCAGAATTATAATAATGCCTTTGTGATTAAAGTTAAAAGAATTAAACTGAGTTGAGTAATAACTTGTTGCTACTCTTATAATTTTAGTAACATCTGGTAAGGGCAGGATAACATGTCAACACTAATTTATCCTTATGTACAACAGAAACAGCTAGTATTCTGGAAAACAAACACATAAAGGACATTCAACTTCATGGTCCAAAAGAATACCAGAGTTTCTCAATATTTTTTTAAATCATGACTCATATTTCATTTGTTTAAGTTTTTGTGACCATTTTTTGCTTAGTACCCAATTTTGATGAAAAGATGAAAATCTTGCCTCTTATTGTAAAACTGGTCAGACAAACAAGCACAGCCTTCGCACTGATTTTTACCTTTTTATATACTCTGATGACTAATACATCAGCTTTATTCTTTTTTATTTTCCTATACAAATTAAAAATAATTTTTCTTTTTATTTTGCATAAAAAATTTTTTTAACAGCTAACAACTCACTATAAAAATTGAACATTTGATTTTCATTATTGGCATTTTATATGGAAATGTCTTTTTTTAAAAAGTTGTTGTTCAACTTCAAAAATTAAAATCCATTTTTCATTACAATTTTCCAATGAATTTTTGTTTTAGCCTATAATTCCAAGTTTAATTTATTTATAACCCCCTCATGTATTATCTGCAACCCCACCAGAGGATCATGACTTAAAGTTCAAAAACCACTGCTTTAGATGATACTTGCAGATCAGTATCGAGAAAACAAGTGATGATAAGCAAGTAGAAAATATGAATAGTCTCAAGCAAACAAATAAATAGAAACTGGGAGGGGAGCAGTTGTTTCTAAGAAATGTAAAAAATAATCTTCTGATGTAACAACTAGTTCAAAATAAGTTTTTTCTTTTGCTTTTTTAATAACTAAATGACAAAAGTTTAAAGTTTAAAAAAAGGCAAGTGGACAACAAGAATGACATTTATTGGCTATGCTTACTGTCACTCAGTAAAATAACAGATTATTACAAGGTCCATGACTAACATCTTGGCTGGTCTTGTTAATTAAAATAAAATGAAATAAAATTGACATTTACAAAAATTCATTAAAAGCCTATTTCTGAAACAATATGACACAATTACCATTAAATATTAAAATCAAAATATACATAAGCATTACTAAAAAATACATGTAATCTTTAAATACAAAAATTACAGTACATAATTTAATATGAAAATCCTAAGACACATCTAAATATATGAAATTATCCTAAGATTTTCTCAATACAATCAGAGTATAAAAATAAACAAACACTCTACCAGCTCTTAATAAGCTGGGTTTGGACAATATGTAACAAAACAGTTGATGCCAATATATTTTAATGACAGCCACAAAAAGTTGGACAGTGAAACATGGGTAGACATACAGGTGATGCATTCATTAAACAATGCTAACCATTTACACAAAGAATGGATATTTGAAATATTAAGATTGGAAAAAGTATTTGATTTGTAGTTAAGGGGAAATTACTCCGGATAGGCCACAAGTAAATACTGAGTTGATAACTTATTGAATAAGTGAGAGTTTATTTTTTCTCAAACTGCTAAAGTTACGAACATTTTATTTGGAGGGTGGTGGGGTGTGCTGTAAAGAACTTTTACAATGTATAAATTGTGTGTGTTTTACCTGCCTACATGTTGAAGAAGTCAAAATGACATTTCACTTTGGTGGGGTGTGTGTGTAAGGAATAATGAATTTTACAACCAATGTTGTACTATAGAGTTTTACAAATGGTTGTCATTTGTTTTAACAATAAGTTTATTCATAAAGTTTGTAAAATTTTCTTCAGAAGGTTAAATGACAATCTGCCCGCACCTAATGGCCAAGTAAAAGCAAGTATAACAAGCTAAGCCACATTATCTAAATCTGACAGAACTCTCACCTTCAAATGCATATTACATTCACACATGTAAAAACTTTGAACATTTGTAGAAATTTTAGAATAAAAATTAAGATTACAAACTAAACTAAATATCTTTTGATATGTTTGGTTCCATCAAAACACTGTTCACCAATGGTAAAATGTGAATACATTAAAGAAAAAAAACATTACTTATTTTCACCTAAAATAAATATGTATTTAGATTTGCGTACTTCCACATCAATACCTTTCTAATCAAAGAGCTGTAACGAGGTCGCTTTAGGCTCATTGCACTAAAACACCAAAAAGCCCATTACTCTCAAAGGTTAGAAACGACAGTCAAAAGTATATTTACAGGCCTGTAAACACCAACACATACGCCACGCACACAGATATGTAAACATTTATTTTTAAAGTCAAGAGATACTACCATAACAACAGCAAGTTTTGCATACAAAGCAAACCCTTCAAACCTCTAAAAGAAATTAAATTTTTACCTAGTTTCTAATATTATTTTAAATACTGTTTATAAAATATATTTCAAATAGCTTTAATATAAAATCACAGAAGCAGAGAAACAAAACAAAGAAAAAAAACCCACAAATGGCAGTGCTATGGAAAAAGTTGCGTTGCTCCTCAAATTTGAATGACAAATTTTACCCAGAAAAATAATCATTTTCTTTAAATAACAATGAGTTAAAATTTGTCACAACCACTTCCTGCTCTAATTTCTTTAGGCAGACTTCACTTGATAACAGAATCTAAAAACAGCCTTTTCCAGTAAACATCACTACAGCAGAAATCACAAAACTAAATTGAGCAATTAGTTCATGTTTAGCATTCTCTATTTGAGCTTTTCTTTTTTTAAAAAAAAAGCTTCTGTTCATGCTTTTTCCTACAGATACTATAGCCACATCCAAAAGTTTGAATCACCATAGAAATTTATAATTTTTACTTGATAAACTCAAATTATATCTACTAAAATTGCATAATAATGTTCTGTATTGAAGTACATATCACTCTGTAGTTTTCCATGTACTTAATGGAAAAATGACCAAAATTAGAAAATTTAGCAATTTAAAATCTAATATGCAAACATTTCTGAAAAGACATTATAAATCATGACAAGCGGGATATCGTTCTGCAGTTTTTTAAAATTAAATTATGTTAAATAAAAGATCTAAATTCTGTTTACATAACTTTGACTTAAATTAATGCCTACATTTCTAAGGTGATGAAAAACGTTTCATCATTGCTTGACTGTAATATTCTAGTCGACACGCTGAGGGAGCAAACAGACACTGAAATCATTGCCGTTCTAGTGATGTAACCAGGTTGAGTTGCTGCTGCAATTTAATTTTTTGAAATTCAAAATGGTGAAACACGTCAGTGTGTTGTCAAAGTTATTTGATAAGCTTATCACATATTTTCATCCCTATAAAGCATACTTTTCATTGTATGCCTGGTTACAACTTCTAATGGAGAAATTAAAAAAAGAAAATTAGACTATACAAATTATTACTCTTTTTTGTGATTATTTAGCCTGATTCCAAACAACAACAGTTTTCATAATCTTTTGAAAAGAAATCTTGATAGACATAGGTGTTCACAACAACTATCTATTTAATAGATGGAGCACTGCATACAATTACTCTGTCATCAATCTTAAAAAAACAGCATGATAGCATTAGTTTCCTACAAATTTAATTACAAAAAAACAGAAAAACTGCCTTAAACATTTGAAGAATAAAATAGCCAGGCCATATTTAGTAGCAGCTTATTGTATGTAAACCAAGAAATGTTGTTAATTATGAGATTTGTTCACCTGTGATAAATGTATGCAAAATATACTGTTTTTAAAAATTTTCTTAAATACTTGTAAAAGAAATGAGAGATTTCTTTGTTCTCTCCCTAACTCTCTAGGTTTTATTAAAAAAATTATTAGTTCAGACTTTTCCAAAGAAAAGAGAGGAGAGAGAGAGAGTAAAGGTACTTTTATGATAAATGAACCTTAAGAAAATCCAAAGGTAGTAGGGATTTCTAAATAATAATGTTTATGTTATATCCAAAGGCCATTCAAGATAGTGCTTAAAAATTTATAATATCAAAATTGTTAAATACTGTAGTAAATAAAACATTTACTTACCCTTAATTGGCTTCATATGATATCAAGCAGAACATGATGCACCATTGCAATACAAAGACCTTTTCTTCAGTTATCAAGTCATTAGTTCTTTATTATCACGAAGAATTGTAAATAGCAATGCCACTAAGATGTACTACTGTTGCAAGTCCATAGCAGTCTGCCACATTTGGATCTGTTTAATAAAGCTTTGCAGCCAAAAAAATGTTCAACTTTTGCAAAGATATTGTTTTATTCTCCTCATTCCATAGTATTATTTTTTTATGTCTAGGTTAATATCAAAAGTTTTAAAAACAGAACAAAAAAGCATACATTAACACTATTTTAAAAATCTACACAAAGTGGTTTTTCATCAATCTTGGAGATTTTGTTCAACATCTATTATATAATTATTGTATAGTATCAGAAAAAATAAGTGAAATTCATATTTATCCTTTCAAAAGTGAATGTTAAACAATACCCTTAAGCACTTGTAAAGTTATCTGTAATAAATATAATAAGAATCATGTAGACAAATAGATATAGGTTGTCCACTACACACATTCAGGGGGAAAAATTCTTAAAAAATAATAGTAAAATTCTAAATTCCAAGTAAGTATGAAACAAATTTGAGATTTCTCATTTAATTATCATTCACATGAATTTAAATAATATGTAATTATCAATAACAAAATGTAGCTAACCTCTGCTCAGTTTAGGAAACCAAAACCAGGTGGTTGCCTCTGATGAATGCTTTATGTACCAATGTTAGCATAGTGACAAAGAATATGTTTATGAAAATTGCAGTTCACTCAAACTTATGTCCATACAAAATATAATAATTTCTCAAATACTGTCGACACTAATAATGAAGGACACTTAATTTAGTACTGAAGAAAACTGATTTTACATTAATCTGGAGTCTTTTCAAAAGCACCTCTGTTAATCAGTATGTAGACAAGAAAAAACTCAACAGAGGTGAATGCTATACAATAGTTTAAATGTATTCATTATATCTTACATTTTAATCTAAATGGGACTTGTAACCTAAATATACTCAATCACACTGACATTGAATGGCATTCAGAATTAGGTGGTGAATACTTTCTGAAATCAAATAAATTTTTAATGGTCTCCAAGGTAATCACATTGAATTGTATAATCTAATACCAACTATTTAGTACTAAAATTATAAATATTCTGATCCTTTTCCCTGTTAAAGTCATTATATTCTCCCAATTATCATTAAGATAATATTTATTATTTTGCATATATTCATATAACAAATAAACTGAGCTGTGAGCACATGTAAACAAAATATGAGCTTTTGTTCTATTTTGTGTTCAATATTAACAAGGTTTCGTTGTCATAAAGATATTGTTGGAGTAAATATATTTTTCTCTTTTTGGGAAGGTGATAGTTTTCTTTTGTAATGAGATGTTCTAAACAAAAAATAAAATTTTGAAACTACAACTACTAAATAAATGTCAAAATACATTATAGTGAAAAGTCATTAGTACACACAGGATATGAAACATCATAAGCATTTTTTTCATCACTAAGTTGATGACCTCAAAAATTATTTTGAATATTTATATATAACATGCAAAAAAAGCATAGTTTATATAAATAGAATATATTAATGAATTAATTCACAAGCTAGTAGCAGCCCAATTCTTTGATGATAAACTCAAGCTACCTTGACCAAGTGCTCAGTGATGGGTGCCAATCCAAGTAATTACATAACTCTATTAACAAAAACTCACATGCACACCAAACATACAGCTGCCATAAGAATGGCACATTATAATAATTAATAACTTATAAAATCTTAATGCATGCAGTTAAAAAAAAAATGTCTATCTAGAAAGAAACCTGGGAGTTTCTTCTGGTGGATGCCTTTTGTGCCAACACTTATGGAAGTTTGGAGAAAAAGAGAGAATAAAAAAGAAAATTTTTTCATCAGAAATCTTACTTTATATTTTGGCTAGGAATTTCTTAATAAATTAAAGATATTGCTAGCAATATCTGTTAACAAAATATTACTGTAATATACCCCTCCCACCTCCTCCAGGAACAATTTTCTTCACAATAAATATTTCGAAAGTGACAAAATATTGGGAAAACAAAACACCTATAGACATTCACATTTCTGATGTATAACATTTAAATATTCCAAAACAGCACGAAACAGCACTGTAGCCTTGTTTAACTGTACTGTTGTGTGCATCAACAGTATGCTCATAGTACATAACAGACCACGTGAGGCTGATGACTCCATCCATACCTCTACAGATTACAATACGTGTTTCCTCTAGTTGGATAAGCCGACTTCTCTTGGGTGCGTGCCATTTCATATACAACATCATCAGGCGGTGGAGCTGGGACTTTTTTGAGGCAGTGAATTAGTAGAGACACCAAGACAATACCTATAATCTGAAAACAAATTTAAAAAAGAAAAAAGTTACAAATACCAAAATGACTATATTACATGATTTGTTAACAATTATTCATTGTTCAAATTTCAACAAAAATAAAGAACTAGAATATGTAAACACAGATTATCAGCAAGCACCCCTGAAAATTTGTATTTGTATAATAAAAGTAGACCACATTTTCCACTAACAAAATGGTAGTAACAAAGCAGAATTTTGATTACATAAATAGAGAAATTTACATCTTTTTCTATAAAGTAAGGCTGGATGATCGATAAGTATTAAATTGCCATCTCTCACCCAAAGTAACTTGCACACAGCATTATGCCAGATACCAAAAAAACAAGATGTAACTAAAATACTGTCATATTAATATTAACACCTGTTTAAAAAATAGATTAATATCTACAATCCTTTGAAGCTAGTCAGAGTAATCACCAAGATCAAAATTACAAAGTAATGTCATTGGATGTTCAAACTAATCAAAGTGCGACACAAAATACTAAAGGCCTTTGGGTGTCAAATCAATTTTTGTGCAGTTTTGACAGTAATGCTGCTTAGCTGTTGATGCAAACAAGGTGGACAAAAAACTGTTTCCAGATTCATATATGCTTAAAATTACACCAACAGATGACATTATGTTCTCCATAAACATGAGTACTCTAATCAAACTGGTGTCTTGAGGAATATGCCCTACTTAAAATAGCCAATGTGCAATGCAGAAAGAAATGTACCCAGTAGAGGATTAACAAGTCATTGCTATATTGGCAATTCATCCTCTTTTCTGTTAAGTCCAAATTCTAGAAATTCATTTATAGTGGTAGCACCTGTGTGTAGAGGTGGTCTGAGACCAGATGCACTTCAGCAAGTAATTACATTTGTTAAGTACCATATTTTTCAGTGTATAAATCAATATTTTTTCCAGAGAAGTCTGGGCTTTGACTTATACTCCAAATCAATTTATCTATAGAGTAATTGAAATCGCTTCAATGAAAAACGAAAAATGATAGTGTTATTTTCCAAAATAAACTGTAAAGTTGTTCATTTAAAATATACTACAGAAATTACTGCCTGCAATGTTTGCTGATTGGGTAAGCGATTCACTATTAACGCACTCAATGAAGCATGTGAAATTATTCAATCACAAGTGCATGCTCACCAATTACGTTCTATCCTTTTCAATCCTAATTATATGCATATATATACTCAACAAATCCGTTACCTTTTCTCAAAATTCCTCCAGAAAAGTTACACAAGTTGTACATGGCAACTTTTAAACTGCAAGTTGTTAAGTTTGCTGAAAATGGTGGTAATATGGCCACACACACACACACACACACGTAGTTTGATGTCAGTGAGAAATGTGGTAAGACTGGCATAAAGTGAAAGATATGTTACAGACTACAAAGAAAACTGAGAAGGAAAATTGTGGCTGCAAAGTTAGGTGGACTATCATTGGAGTTAAGTTGGAGAAATATGTGCTAACCCAATCGCCAAATGTTGTGGACTTAGTCTTGTACAGTTGAGACTAAAGGCCAAAGAATTCACAACTAATGATCACTGCCTTTACATTTCTTAGCATTTTACCCTTTCTTTTGCTGACATACAGTATTCACCATGGTAGTTTACCCAAAAGTGTGTACCATATTATCCAATCAAAGAACAGACCAGAATGTAGAATTCCATGTTGGCCTAGTTGTGAACTTCAAATGTTGAACTCAAAACCAAGCTGAATATCAACTTATACTATCAAAAATGAAATTGAGTTGAATTTCTGAATATGACTGTGCTATAATATCTCAAAAATCAAATAAAATTGTCAAAGATAAATTAAAAAAAACTAAACATAATGACAATAATAAGCCCAATGAATACTTTCAGTTAAATGGATGGCAGAGATTTCTACCAGTTTTTATCACAAACTAATTGGTTTTTTGCAAAGAATTAGCAATCCCAGAATATTCCATTCAATTCTCTCTTCAAACACACTCAGGATCTGTGTAACTTACTCACATACCCAATGTTTGACCAAATTCAAAAGTGTTTACAAATTTGGAAATTTTGGTTTGGGTTTCCATTCTGTACTGTTCTTTGATATTTGCTCAAGTGGACAGTTATCTTCAGGACATACACATTTCTTTATTTTTTCTTGTCATACTTGTACTTTCATAATCAAAAATATTCTTGTCATTATCAAATTCCACCATCTTGAAATAGGAATTATGCAATGAACAAGTGCAGTGACAAAATTATATTTTGGTTTCAGAAAATGTTAACTATTTACTATACTATACATCATTTGTGTTGACAGTAGTAATAAGTGAATTCTTTTACACTATGGTATACTTTGAGTACCATACATTCTGACTTTGTTTATTATAATGTGATATAATTATAATATATACTGAAAATGATCATAAGATATTATTAGTAAACCAACTTGATATTCTCTAAGAGAAAGACTTCAAATATCCAAACAAGTTAAAGTTGTATAAAAGCAAAATGTCTGCTGGGCTTTTAAGAACCCCAATTGAGGGATGCCTTAATTCCATTTATTTCTGTTTATGAAAAACAAACTCATGATCTTGTTTCAATAAAGTATTATGCAGTTCTGGAGAAATGTCAGGAGACCCGACAAACCAACAGAGTATATATTAAGGATGTGCCAATTACCAATTAATCAAATAATTAGTAAAATTCATAACAATTTTTGGCCTGCTCCTAGGAAACCCAGTATTTATTTCAGTATACAAAACATATAAAAAAACAAGAAAATATAAGTCAAAAGGGCTTGAAGTCTTTTCCACAAAACTTCATGTCCAAATTTTATTCAGTTGCTCCAAATCTTAACAATAAAAACTTATTTACTATTAGAGTAAAAACACCCAAAATAATTGCTCAGTTCATTAAACTTTGCGACATAGTGCAACTTTCTGCCAAAAGACTGTTTTGATGGGAAAAAAAACAAAATTGATACAGACTTTGAAAAATATCAGATGATCATTGCATAGACTGCTTGCAATAATTATTATTATTATTATTATTATTATTATTATTATTATATTAATCTGCAGTAGGTCAATTTTTAAAGATTCCAATTTCCACTACAATTTTTTTACTTTTTTGGATAAACTTAAATTTCAAATGTGTCAAATTTTGAATTGAGTTTTTAGACTAGAATTAATTTTTATGGTGTTTGCGTGTTGGCATCGATCCTGGGTTTGGCGGAAGGGCTGTCTAAGGAACCAGTTGTTTCCCCTGTATATTTATATTAAAATATATGTATTTAGGCTAATGAAATTGTTGGGGAGGTGGCAAGGAATGACTATGTAATTTACCATTTACCCCCTTTTTGAATTTTAAGCCAGATTGATGCCTCTGGTTATGGGTAAATATAAATAAACTGATCTGTTGATAAAACTTAGTGTAATATGGAAAACACATGAGCTATATCCCAGTTATTTCTGACTAAAAATAAGTTTTTTCATTAATTGTTATGAAGCCAAATAATTGGCAAAATGGCTACAATCAATCACCACATCCTTGGTATATATGGGGACAACAACTTAACCAATAACTCAGAAAGACATCTGGGATAAAATCTGGACATGCATACCGGCTCCATGCCAAAGCAGGTTAAAGTTTTGCATGCTGTACAGGTTTACCCCGCTAAATATTAGTTTTTTTCTTCTTCTTTCCATTGTACACATACTATAGTTAATCATTACAATGTTACCCCCGTTTTGGATGTACTCCATACGGTAGTGCAATGCAAACTGCTTGACACATTTCACCATAGCTCTGTAAAGTAGTTTAAAAAATTACCAAAATCTCGCCCTCCCCTTTTTTTCTTCAGATAATACTTTTATCAGTTTTAAATAAGTATGGATGAATTCGAACAAGCAAAAAAACTACCAAATGATTTTTTTTGTTTTAATGTTAGTTGGGAATAAGTAAAGGAATACTTACAAACTAAACACAGTATTAATATTTTATTCATTTATTTTTGCCTAAAATAAAGCCGAACGAATTTTAACAATTTGCTTGATCGCTAAAACCATTTCATAACCTTACCTGTAAGACAAGAATAGCAATAACGATTCCTGCAACAACAGCCAAATTGTCCTTCAAAAGTTTCAACAGCGCCTTACCACAACCCTAGAAATGAAAATTTTTAACGAATATTTATAAACCTATCTACATTTAACTTCATATAGATTGTAGTTTTCTAATTTTCACTAGGAAATCTCTTATTAACCCAACCAGAAGTGAATTAATTATAAGTCATAACATACAACTCGTACAATGAAGTTAATAGTAAAGAATCTTAGATCTTAGAAATACTGATCTAATTATTGCCACATTAAAAAGCTAAAAGCTTCTCAATGTTTTCCGTTGAAAAACATTACACCAACCACAACATTTATAGAAAATTATTTAATTGTCAAAGTTGTTTAGGAGTTGTGCAAACAAAAATGATTGCTTTTAATTTTTACATCACTAATTAATCAGCTGAGAATTTTTTAGTCTTCAACTAGGTAATTTCATCTAGACATTTACATGATACATATAAATGAAAGCTCAAATATTGTTAAACTTTAAAATCAGAATGAAGAGTAAACAGTCCTTGTTGAAAACAAAAATACAATTACAAAAAAAGAAAACAAACTACATTTCTAAAACTTAAATTGGTTAAGTGGTTTTGCAAATTATCAGACTAAACACTGAATAAATTTCACCATTTCATATTTTTATTTCAAGTTGGAAAAATTATATATATTTCCTATTATAATATACAAGAGTGTTTCAGAAAGTAAGACAACTCATAAATAAAACAATTGACCAGGTAACATTTATTGAACAACATCATTTCTCTATGTACTCTCCCTATTTTCCAACACATGTAGGCCAATAACTCAAGTTTTTTGATACCACCCTGGTAGAAGCTTTCTGGTTGTTGTGTAAGCCATAACTGTATCAGCTGTTAATGACTGGCAAATCTTCAATCTTGGAGAGCATCTTTTTGGGGTTCAAAGAGGTGAAAATTGAATTTGGAAAGATCTGGACTGTAAGTAGGATGTGGTAGATGTTCAAAGTATTGATGGTCACTTGAGCACTGCATTATTTTGCATTGTCACGTTGCAACAGAACACCTGTATCAGTGGTACTGATAAGGCATCCTGGTCAATCTTCATCCACTACTGATGTAAAAGATAGTCGTTTTTCAGACCTGTCCATCCATATTTTGTCACAGTGTTCTTCATACTGCTCCAACATTCACCAGTGGAGTTCATTCAGCAGAACACCTTTGGCACACAAAACAAATTATAGATCACTGCTCTTTTCTGGAGCACACTGGTAACTGTGTGGTCATGTTGTTTACTTGCTCACTAGCACCACAACATGTGAACAAGAGGGCACATTCAAGTTCTCATACATCAGTGTTGCTTGGTGGCATGGCATTTATTAGGACTGATATAAATATTGCTTTTACTTTTTGAAACACACTCATATTAAAAAATACATATATTATAACAATGTGCTTGTCACTATCTAAAATGGAAAGATTTTCACATGTTAAATAAGCATTAATTAAAACAATTCTTACACCATCATTTAAATTTGGATTTTTCTTTGAATACGTTTCTTGGGAGTTTGCTTGGTACATTGGGCAGGTTGCCTTTATGTCTGAATCTCTGTAGCGTTCATAGTCTTTGCAGCAAGATGGTGGCACGAAGCCAATTCGTTCTCTCTTTTGTTGTGTCCATGTAGCTCCAGCATATTCATCATAATTCTGACCACCACAGCAAGAAAGCTGAATAGAAAAAGTGAATTAAAGGTAATTCCTTTTAAACATTTTTAAAAAGGCAAGCGAGTCGCATTATTAACCATCATCTAAAAAAGCCATTTTTGGCCTGATGTTTCTGAACATAGTACCAGCTGTGCCGATAAAACTTTAGTGGTCCAAAGTCAAGTCCTCAATATTTTTCCTTTTATGTTAATTTTTCAAATACCACAGACACCATGTTTGATGCTATGTAGAAACCAAATTTATGAATTATGAGTAAAAAGAAAAAAAAATTTAAAGTAGGCATGTCACTAATTTTTCAAGGCTGAGAAATCTTCATACAAAATATTTTCAGGTATTTTGTTCAACACATACTAACTACACATGAAACAGAGAGCCAGACATGAGACGTAGTAGAGAAATTTCTAGACAGGTTAATCTGAGATGGAATAAGTCACAATAAATCTTGTTGTTGATTTAAAATTGATTCTGCAACATTTTCCCCCCTTATTTTCTTCAGTTTTAGTAAGTTTATCAATTTTGATTAAGAGTTAACAGCTGAAATGAAATCATTAATTATGTATAAAGTAATACATTCAAATACTGTAAACAAAGTGTCTCAAAATGATATATATATACACAATTTTATATGCTACTATACAAATATATTTTGTTTCTCAATTTTAAGATGTTTCATTTGGAATCTCACAGATGATGATACCCCTAATGCTGCATTTTCATTGTGTGGCAAAAAATGATGAGTTTTTTTTTGATCAATGCAAACAGATAATAAAGTGGTACTGGAGCTGTGAAAATGTTGCTGAGGTACAGCATGCAGAGATATACGAGTATGAATCACCACCACCAGCCTGTTACAGTTGCATAATTAAGAGAGAAATTGTACAAGTGCATAAAAGTGCTCTGAAAGACGACACTGTGATAAGTGAAAAGAATGTAATAGCTGCATTGGCCAAATTCAAATGCTTCCTGTGAAAATTTGCAAGATGATGTGCTCATCAGTCTGGTACAAGCAATCAAATGTCCACTGAATTCTGAAGAATGTAAAATGGAAACCGATCATTCCAATGAAGATGACAAGGACTAAAGGCTTGAATTGTGAGTGTTTTTTTTTCAACAAAGCAAATTGGAATCTAACCCTTTGTTGACATACTTGTGTGTTCAGACAAGGCAGGATTTAAGTTGAATGGAACTGTGAACAGACAACTGAGTATAATTGGCAACTGAGAACTCTTAACTTCATGACAAACAAGAGATGAACCTGCCAGGGGTCACAGTGTGGATAGGCAGTCTTCCTGTAGTTTTATCAGGTCATTATTCTTCATTATCACAATTTCTTTATAAGCAGCATTGAAAAAAGGGTTTTAACAACAAGATGGTGCCACTTCCATATTTTTCAGATGTACAGACATCTTTGGATAAACACTCATCTGGGAGGTGGATAGAACACTGCAGACCAATTGAATACCCACCATACTTTCCAGGTGTCTCACTACCAAATTTTTTCCTGTGGGATTTACTAAAGAGCAAGGTGTATGTCACCATCATCCACAAACTCCAACAGAGAACGTTTGATGTTTCAACAACTATTCCTGTGAAAGCATGCACCATTGTTATCAGACGCTGCAATGTCTGTGTAGACACAACTAAGGTATTTCATATGTAATTTTTGAGCTTTAAACATGCTTGAGAAGTATGCCAAATATAAAAAAAATTTTATTCATCTTAAATGTTAGGTTGTACAATTAAGCATTTGCTTCTTCAAGCAATAGGTTTCTGGTGCTGCTGACAATGCAAGTGTGGTAAAGAATTTGAGTTTGACACTAAAGGATTAATATACTACAAGTATTTGTTACTATAATTTATGGCAGCACCTGATTTTATAGCCAGTTATACTGAGAGTTCTGAATACTTACTCTCCACTGCATGTAGTCAATAGCCATGGTCTTTCTTTCATCGATGCCATATGCCTCCACTATTACTTGTTTCAGAAAGTTTCCTCTGGTTAAACTGTCTTCAAACTAAAACAACAAAAATTAAATATCTAAGAATATCATATAAACATTATGATCATAAATATAATAAATTTAAAAAAAAAAAACACATTTTTAGTTTAGTTTATGAAGTTTTGGCATCTCCAATAACAATTTTCCAGTCTTAATACACAGGAGTATTAAAATAATTAGATATTTACCTGTTCACGTTTCACATAGCAGTAGGCAACACCGGCAACTTCCAGCATGAAAAGGACTCCCAGAAATACCAAGAACTGAAACAGAACCATTCATAACTGATAACTGCCACTTTCTAAACATAAGCAAAAATATGGCCAATAATCACCAAATGGCTTTAGCAAACTTCATAAAATATAGATGAGACATTTCTAGATCGTTTAGTTGGTTTCAATTGATTTTTTAAACATTTCTAAAATCTTTTCCTTCAACCACATTGGGAAATCTGCAGATTCTTTGGCATGCTTATTTTGACAAAGTGAATCATGAAATATAAGTTTGTACAGATGATCAAGATATTTTAGTGAATACAAACAAGACAGATGATAAAATAGATATTAAGATTTATCTTTTTTTCAATTTTGACAAATCAATATCACTGGTATAAAAGTTTAAAATTTCTGGTTTTCATAAAATGTACTATCTAAATTAATCACTCTTTCTACAAGATCCCTCCTTTAGAATGATCCAGAGCAATCTGACATTCCCTTTTAGTCAAAACCATCATTATCAAGTTTTCTTGAAGGTAAAGTTCAGTTTCCGAACAGCTTTCCAGCAAATGATCACATGATTTAAATGAATTACATTAGTCATGACTAAAAGAAATTTCAAAAAATCATTATGTAAATTTTATTGCTATGCAATGTCATATGGAGGTGTCTATAGTGAATTGCTAAAACCAGTGTAAATTATCTCCTTTGTAAATACAATTCTTCTAAGTTCTTATTCTAGCTGACTTTAAAAAAATTTTAATAGACCAGGAACTGCACCATTTCATGAAATGAGTATTTTCATAGTTGAGGTGTTACGTGAATGCAAATGTCTTTTTTTTTGTCAGTTGTAGTGCAGTCTTTCATATTTCAAGATATATTTATAAAGGGATACATATATGCAATGTTTAATATTAGTTAATGTTTATTATTAATCATAATTCTGCTAGCTTAAATGTGAGCCATAATAAAACAAAGCAGGGAAGTTTTCCACTCATAATCACAATCTCAGGATAGATGTTAGAAACATTATAACAGGATGCAATCCTATTGATTAAAATCTAGCTTAATAAATTTTAAAATAAGATGAATCTTGCAAACTCTTCTCTTAGCATTCTAAATTTTATGAAGATAAAAAAACAACATTGTGAAGGTCATTATAGAGATTCTGTTACAATGATAAAGTAACTGTCCATTCAAATGAAATTATTCAAGCTACTCACCTTCGTATTCAATGATTTACAAAAGTTAAGCAACAGACAAAAAAAAAAGATAGATAGATTTTAATTCACCAAGTGATCAATCAGCACAAACTCTTTATATAACAATTTTATCAAAGAAAAATGTAAATTAAAAATAAACTGAATGATGTAAAGAGAAACGAGCAAAAGCAAATCAAAATGAGATGGAATTCTAACAAACACTGAAAGCAAAAATAAATTTAAAAGTAATCAATAAAGGAATGCAGTCCACCTGATGACAATTTTTGCATGCTTACAACCCATCAACAGAATAGTTGACAATAAAGTCTATTGTCTTATCAGAGAAGTTTGCAGTTCTTACAGTGATCTTGAAAAGAGAAAAACAATCTTACAGCATCCCAAACTTGAAAGGGCTTAAGAATGTGCCAAACATATTATACAGGAAATTTGAAGATATGTGTCGATTACATGTGACCTATGCAGACCAGCATTATTATTCATTAAAATGTTATTTTAATCTGAACCTATATATAGTCTAACATGGAAATACAAAATCTTGTCCCTATAAACTAATTACAGGCAGGGTACCACCCTGAAACATGTGTTAGTCTTTATTCCAAACTAATTTATGAAATTTCTACCTAAATCATCATGTCAATGCAGTGATCCATTTTCATCATCATTTGTAGATTGTTTGTGTTTCATGTTCCCTCCAACTTAGTATGTGCCATAAGTCACAATAAAGACCAAATCTTAACTCATCAGTAAAGAGAACATGGCTCCAGTCAAGTGGTGTATAAGTAACATGTTCATGGCACCAGTTAAAATGCCCCTATTTAGGTCAAGAGGATATATATATATATATACCAAGGGTTGTCTTGCATAAAGACCTCTTTCATGCAGTCTCCTGCATATGGCTGAAACTGATACCAACCTCCCTGTGGATGCAGAGAGACCAGAAGCAAGTTGGGTCAGTGCTGAAGTCCTGATGAAGTGATCATCTACTAGAGTTGTGACACATGATCAATCTTAAACTGCTCTTCAGACAATATCTCCAAGCATTTGAAATTGTCAACATAGCCAATAAAATCTACATTTCTGATCACATTTAGCTATTCCACCAGCTGGATCCACGTCTATCCAGCATCTATCCTACCTGTCCTCTACCTTAGAGAATTTTCCAAATGAGTACAACTACTCATTTGTAATATCGTGCTTCAAAACAAATCTAACAAAGCCAAATAGATATGAACAGAAGCCAGATTTTTCATGTCCATTCCAAAGATAATTTACATATTTCTGCTAAAATTCATTTACATATTTCTTTGATAAGACCTGTGTTTGTGTTGAACGTCTAGTGAATAAAACGTTAACCAATTTTGAAATAATTTTTGTTTTTGCTTAACTTTTAGAAACCAGAGTATTGCGTTATAACAAATAATATTTACTCAATTTTTTAAATTATGTAAAATTGATAGTTTTAATATACATTATTTTTACTAGAGCCAGAGCTTTATAATTTGATTAAATTAAAAATTAAAATAACCTTTATCATAATCCCATAAACAATCAAATGTTAGCTCTTTAACCTTCTTATTATGTTTCAAGTCTATATGACCCAACACCAGCTCACAAGAAGTCTGAAAATCTCAAGATTTTTTAAAATCATATAATAATATTTTGAGACTTTTTCTAGTTTAGGGTCATAAACACATAATGAAAAATAAACAACTTTGATGAGTTTAATTTTTCTAGAACTGATTGTGTATACAAACATTATGATGGAAAACAATGGATGTCCCCATAATTAAAACATAATAGGCGAGTTAATAACAAAACTGTCTATTTTAACAATTTGGAGATTAATGAGTTTGCATAAATTAAGTCTTGCAAATTATTTATTTCAAATTGTGAGGAAACTCTTAGTTAAACATGTTTTAAGTAAAATAAAAACATATAAGCTGTAACCAAATCAAAATATTTACTGTAAAATATTAAATTCTACAATGAGAAAATCGAAATAGTAATGTCATAATAAACAGAATTGTTCAAAAATAAAGGTGAGACAAGTATACATAATTAGCAAAATTTTTATTATTAATATTATTAAACTATTATATAAAATTCTATGAAAACTTATAAAAATAAAAATTCCAATAGTTGAAATTCCTCAGACTAATTTCGAGAAACAGCAGCAGGTTTCTACATTGCGTGAACGCAGACTTACCACCACTAAGGGTATCAATTTCGAAGCTACTGCTCCAAAACAGCCAACAGCTCCAAATATGACAATTAAGCCACCAACTGCAACAGCAATGTAAATCCCAATGTAGTAGGTTTTTAAATCAGCATCTGCTTCAATGTACTGGTTAGACCAAAAGTCAAATCTGAGCCATAAGCTGAATCCAAGAATAGCAGCTCCCAGAACCTAAACAGAACACAAAAAAAAAATTCTGAATTACAACTTAGAAGCAACTCTAAAGCGATGTAGTGCTGCTTAATTTCAGAGACAGAGAAATTAGGTATATTAAATAATTTACTGTAAGTCTAATTTTTATTTTTAATGTTTCTAAATTAAAATTTCAATTAAAAATAAAAACTAACTTATTTTATTTGCAAAGATCATAAAAACAAAATTAAATCTCTAAGAGTAATTTCTCCTTTTAAAAAGTTAATGCTAAAATATTTAATAATTAAATTAAAGATTTTTCTTATTTTTAAACACAATTCTAATAATGATTAATGGATCAGTCACTGCTGTTTTCTATCTGGCGCCTAACTTTTCAAAAAAAGGAGAAACTGATGAGTATGAAAACTGCTCATTCACATTAGCAGCACCCATCATAACTGGCTAGAATAAACTAAACAGTTTCACTAAATTAAAAAAAATAAGCATTAGATAATTAAAAACCAGATAACTATTATCATTTTATTTATCCAAAGTTTATAAACTTTCCTACATTTATACATTAAAACACCTCCAAAAGCTTTTGAGAGTACATGTAACTTAAAGCAAAAATCTAATATTGGAAAATATATAATTCTAGCTAATAATAAAAAAAAAACTCTGCAAGTTCTCAATTGGAAAAAAAAATTCTGACATTAAAAAATTTATTCTTACATTAATTGGAAAATGTAATTTCAAAAAAGTTCAATGCTTTTGAAATAGGTAATCAATAAGTTTGTTTTTAATTTGTTGCTGAAAATTATTCCAGAAGTAAACTAACTTGCCATTGCACAATAGAACACCACACATCTCTTTACACTTAAACCTTAACAGATTTGTTTGCATAGTTTCTTGTATTATGTTTCAGTTAATATAAACTATTCTCTTCCCCACTTCACACACAAAAAAAAAAAGAATTAATACAATAAATACAGATATGTGGAAATCATTGAAACTTTCTGTGGCCCTGCATGGTTATTGTAGGGACTGGATTTTGTAAGATCTGTTGCAATCTCTCATATATCAGAAAGTGAAAAGATCCAGATACTGGCAAAGTCACAATAATTGCTTCTTCAAATACTTCATACTTGGCAAAAATTGAGTGTTAATTGAGTAATATCACAACATAACAGATAATGAATAAACTACGAGTATTTTCTACCAGACTGACAACAAAAGATAAAAAAAAAAATTTTAAATACTTAAACCAAATTATTAACGAATAATAAACCCCTACACCTATCACACTTATTAAAATCAACATTTGCCCCAAATGAAAGTGATTTTAATAAATGAGAAAAGGTAGAAACACAAAAAAGTTCTACTTTCAGGAAATATTTTAATACCTAGTAATCATGGGCATTTGTGCAGCAGAAGGTGGTTCAGTCCTCAGATATTTTAGTTTCCATTTCATAACAGATAAGCAACTAGTCATCTCATCTGAGGTGCATGAAACAAAAATAAATGATCTGTTGGATAAGAATTAATCACACGATTTTTTGTTTTGACATCATTTTGTCAACTCCCTCCCTCAGAGATATATCTTACAGCTAGCTGCCCATGCCAGTAATTAAACAAGGCTAACTAATCAAACAATATTCACACAAGTTATCAAAATACTAATGTCAAATTGTTTAATCATTTTCTGGTCTATTTTAGTTGATTGTCATATTTCATTTCACTTATTCTTTTACAATAAGCACAACAAGAAATACTGTTACATATATATCCAAAAAGGTAGATAAATAGAGACTATGAAAAAAAAACAACAAACTTTGCCTAAAATCCATTACATTTTTGTAATATTATCAACTATAAAAATATTGATACTTTCATATCATAATAAAGCTTCAAACTTTCAACAGCAAATGGTGACTGTAGTATATTATTGAACCTTTTCATATTCTTTTTTTATAGTGGGGTACTTAATTTTATAGTTGTGAAGGTAAATGATCCTGATTGCCAGACCTTGCTCAATGCAGTTCATTCATTTCACATCTGATTTCTCTACTTAATAGTAAAAACGTATGAAATTCTAAACACCTATCCAAAAGGCAAAACAGTTATGATACCATGATTGATTATCAGAAAGTAAACATTAAAGCTGTATTAAAATAAATGTAAATTAATACAGTTACACAACACACAAAATTTTTAATAAATATATTTACAAAAAAAATAACAACATTGATTCAATCTCCTTATCATTCAACATAGATATTTTAATATTCTTAATTATTATTAAGGAAAAAAAATGTAACCTTTTAATTCAGTAGATTTATCTAAAATGTATAACAACAAATACACCTAGTTATAGATGAAGCTAATGAAAGGAGCAGGGTTTATCTTTTTTAAAACTTATAAGTATCTCACTCTGCTATAATATATATATATACCCAAGTTTCAATCTATTAACTCGATATAATCAGACTTAAAACAAATACAACGCATCAATAATGCTATTAGTCATCTTTAAATAGAGTGTTATGGCGATAATTTGACGTCTATTGTATCATTACTATCGGTTCTCCAGTACAGTACTCAAGGCATCAAGCAGATTTTCAAACTCAAAGCAAAAGGCATTTATTATGTATCCACAGAGATGACAATTCTCAACATAAAATAAAATAATGTGGATGCAGAGAGGCCCTGATCTATTCTCAGGATGGCAAAAAAAACACAAACTACATGCTTAGTACCAGCAGTGAAGCTAGTGGGTGGGCGGGCTATACAAACGAATCAGTATATATAAGACAGACTTCGTCAAGAGCAAATTCAGAAACAATATTAATAGCATCTTTTTAGTAATCAGAATTCACCGCAAACTTTTAAAATAAAATCGGTAGGCCATATTATTAGTAGATCTATTTAGGTTATCGACCTGATATCGATCTGAACCCTCATTAATTCACACAAAATCAGGGGAGAGAACCCGGGTAGAATAAGACGTTCACTCGACTGATGGCAAATCTCTTATTTAAAGATATCGACGGATTTTCTTTTCTTTTCTTTTTTTGTTGGATTATTAAATGAATAGTTTTCATTTTTTTAAAAAAAGAAAGATAATGAGTTAGAAGATTATATATTTAGTGATAACCTGACAACGACGCCTGAGACTGTGCTGTAGATTGCAGGTTGGGGTAGCGATATTGTACCTGGTCTATCTATGGAAAATGGAAGGTAAGCCCTGGATGTCTGCGGGGCACCGACGAGAATAGATAATGCCGGCTTGTGAAGAGCTGATTTATATGAAAAATAAAGGGCGGGGACGGGGACGGGACGGGGACGGGACAGACAGACAGACAGAACGCCCGCCTCCCTCACTAATTCTCGCTACTCACACTATACGAACTACTGCCAAAGAGTACTCACCCAAAAAAAGATGATGAAGAAAAGCACGCAAAGCTTCAAACAAAACGATTTTCCTTCCAAACCCATTTTTCGGAAATTCCCTCACTTACATATTCGAATTCCAAAAGGCATCAATCCATATCGTCGTCAGCCGCCGAGCTGTAGAAATCCATTTACGTTCTTCCGATCGCCTGAAGGTGGCAGCACCCGGTTTCCGTTTTACGTTTTGCGCTCAAAATGGCGGTCTTCCGTTCCTCGATGCTGCGACGATATACCGGACGGATCAAGGAAAGTGTTGTTTTAATTTGCCTTGTTTTGTTCTTTTAGAAAGTGTTTAAGCCGTCTGGGAAGAGGGGATTCAACACTAGATCGGTTCTGATGAGTCGTTCCAGTAACGGTGGGGGTTTTACCGTCCCAGCTGGATCATCATCATCATCCATCTTCACTTGTCCAGTTCGCTAACCGCTGCGTTAGAAGGAAACCAGTTCAGATATTCTTATCATGTCACAAATAAAAGCAGTTTAAAAGAGCTTTACTGTCAATGTACGTAGTTATTAGCATGAAGGCAGTAATAGAAGAAATGCGACTCAACATGATGGCAGTCACCAGTTATTACTTTATCTAGCATGAAGGCAGTAATAGAAGAAATGCGACTCAACATGATGGCAGTCACCAGTTATTACTTTATCTAGCATGAAGGCAGTAATAGAAGAAATGCGACTCAACATGATGGCGGTCAGCAGTTATTACTTTATCTAGCATGAAGGCAGTAATAGAAGAAATGCGACTCAACATGATGGCGGTCAGCAGTTATTACTTTATCTAGCATGAAGGCAGCAGTAATAGAAGAAATGCGACTCAACATGATGGCGGTCAGCAGTTATTACTTTATCTAGCATGAAGGCAGTAATAGAAGAAATGCGACTCAACATGATGCAGTCAGCAGTTATTACTTTATCTAGCATGAAGGCAGTAATAGAAGAAATGCGACTCAACATGATGGCAGTCACCAGTTATTACTTTATCTAGCATGAAGGCAGTAATAGAAGAAATGCGACTCAACATGATGGCAGTCAGCAGTTATTACTTTATCTAGCATGAAGGCAGTAATAGAAGAAATGCGACTCAACATGATGGCAGTCACCAGTTATTACTTTATCTAGCATGAAGGCAGTAATAGAAGAAATGCGACTCAACATGATGGCGGTCAGCAGTTATTACTTTATCTAGCATGAAGGCAGTAATAGAAGAAATGCGACTCAACATGATGGCAGTCAGCAGTTATTACTTTATCTAGCATGAAGGCAGTAATAGAAGAAATGCGACTCAACATGATGGCAGTCACCAGTTATTACTTTATCTAGCATGAAGGCAGTAATAGAAGAAATGCGACTCAACATGATGGCGGTCAGCAGTTATTACTTTATCTAGCATGAAGGCAGTAATAGAAGAAATGCGACTCAACATGATGGCGGTCAGCAGTTATTACTTTATCTAGCATGAAGGCAATGTCAAGTTGTAGTAATAGAAGAAATGCGACTCAACATGATGGCAGTCAGCAGTTATTACTTTATCTAGCATGAAGGCAGTAATAGAATAAATGCGACTCAACGTGATGGCAGTCACCAGTTATTACTTTATCTAACATGAAGGCAATGTCAAGTTGTAGTAATAGAAGAAATGCGACTCAACATGATGGCAGTCAGCAGTTATTACTTTATCTAGCATGAAGGCAGTAATAGAATAAATGCGACTCAACATGATGGCAGTCACCAGTTATTACTTTATTTAGCATGAAGGCAGTAATAGAAGAAATGCGACTCAACGTGATGGCAGTCAGCAGTTATTACTTTATCTAACATGAAGGCAGTAGTAATAGAAGAAATGCGACTCAACATGATGGCAGTCACCAGTTATTACTTTATCTAGCATGAAGGCAGTTAATAGAAGAAATGCGACTCAACATGATGGCAGTCAGCAGTTATTACTTTATCTAGCATGAAGGCAGTAATAGAAGAAATGCGACTCAACATGATGGCAGTCAGCAGTTATTACTTTATCTAACATGAAGGCAATGTCAAGTTTTAGTAATAGAAGAAATGCGACTCAACATGATGGCAGTCAGCAGTTATTACTTTATCTAACATGAAGGCAGTAATAGAAGAAATGCGACTCAACGTGATGGCAGTCACCAGTTATTACTTTATCTAACATGAAGGCAATGTCAAGTTGTAGTAATAGAAGAAATGCGACTCAACATGATGGCAGTCAGCAGTTATTACTTTATCTAGCATGAAGGCAGTAATAGAATAAATGCGACTCAACATGATGGCAGTCACCAGTTATTACTTTATTTAGCATGAAGGCAGTAATAGAAGAAATGCGACTCAACGTGATGGCAGTCAGCAGTTATTACTTTATCTAGCATGAAGGCAGTAATAGAAGAAATGCGACTCAACATGATGGCAGTCACCAGTTATTACTTTATCTAGCATGAAGGCAGTAATAGAAGAAATGCGACTCAACATGATGGCAGTCACCAGTTATTACTTTATCTAGCATGAAGGCAGTAATAGAAGAAATGCGACTCAACGTGATGGCAGTCACCAGTTATTACTTTATCTAGCATGAAGGCAGTAATAGACGAAATGCGACTCAACATGATGGCAGTCAGCAGTTATTACTTTATCTAACATGAAGGCAGTAATAGAAGAAATGCGACTCAACATGATGGCGGTCAGCAGTAATGCTTGAGAAGTGCTTTCTTTACTGGAGTCCGTAAATTAAAAAAGAGCAAAGTGCATGCCAACCCTACCATTACAGAAACAATATAAGCTGCAGAAACTAAGTTAATATTTGGTACGCTTAAAAAAAAAATTGTTTATTTCCATTTTATATTTTAGTGAATGTAATACTCTGCAGTAAAAAAAAAAAATTATTGAACAATTTAACTAGGTAAAAGGAGACTTGTTTAACAGTGATTAAGACTAATACAACCATCAAACAACTCCTTCATATTCATTATGTATTAGTGTTGGGGAATGAAATACTCTGGTGGCAAATGTTATTAGTCGATTTAAGTAGCTGAAGGAGATTCGATGTTCATTTGGTATATTTTGACTTTAATACTTCACCTAGATTCATTAAAATAAGTTAATTTGGCTCTAATCGGAATTTTTAAAATGACTTCGGAGAGCTTTGTGTTTGGATGTACTGTATTTTAAACTTTTGGCTCTAAATCAACAATTTTTCAGATTTGAATTTATATCATCTCAAAAGATTTCACTGTTGTTTTTGAAGCTAGCTCTCATTGTATTTTCTGTACGTTTGCAAGTCTACGGTGATGCCATTACCAAGTCGATGAAACCAGTCAGGAGTAAATAATTGTTTAGATTTTGTTTTAAAACAAGACATTATTTTATTTGAGAAAGACATCTATATTGACACTTGAAGATGCAACTTTTAAAATTAAAATTATTATTTTATTAACTATTTTATCTTTCTTGAAGTATTTCATTTTTTAAAAAAGATAATATTAATTGGTCCTTGGTCTTTTTATATTATATACTTTTAATTGAATTAAAAACTGTGTACAATAGATGTTAAAATACTTATCAAAGTAAAAAGTTAAATGATTATGAACTGAAATATGCATTTAAAATATGAATATATCTTTGGTAATATATATAAATTAAAAATTTAACAAAAATTCCAGCATAAATATGTCAACTTAAAAATAAAAAAACTGGAGAGAAAAGTCTAAGCATGAAAACAAATTTTTTTTTGTTGCATTTTTGATATTTTATTTTGTTTTAGTGCCAGTTGTTCCAGAATGACAGATCATGTTGATAATAAATGAGCTTTAAAGCTTATGATTAAGCAGACCATAGTTTAAATGATGAATTTGTATATTAAGAGTCACTTTTATGTTTTAAGGGACAGAGTTTAATTAAATTCTTACACTTACATTAGTTGAATTAATAGCCATAAATTATATAGGTATTCTTTAGTGTTTTGGTCCACTGATTGATTACAGCTGATGGTCTGTATGTAGCACAACTGTAACTTCTGCTCACTACATCAACAAAGGTTCTTTGTCCATAGTACAGGGTGTCCCTAAAGTCTGGACACACAGGAAATATTACTAACTATAATTTTTTTTACCTCCACAGATAACTATAACTATAATTTTTTTACCACCTCAGATTAAATATGAGTCTGTTGAAAGAAGAAAGAATTGAACTGGTACTTTTCAGTGGATGTGAAGGATGGTCGTATTGAAAGATAGCTGATGTTTTCAATGCACGTCATCCCAGGATGACCCCAGTTGGCTTTTCCACATTGGGGAAGGTGGTTAGAAAGTTTAAAGAAACAGGCAGTGTCCTGGATAAACCCCGTTCTGGACTGCCAAATGTATCGGACGAAACGGAAGAAACTGTCATGGCTACGTTTTATGCTAGCCCCAAAAAATCACTTCACAGGACATCCATGGAGCTTGGTGTTCCCAAATCAACCCTCAGTCATATCTTAAAAAAGCAAAAGTTTCATCCGTACAAGTTACAAATCTTGCATCACCTAACAGATAGACGACTCGAGATGTGTGAATGGTTTTCCAATAAATTGAATGAGAACAACCATTTCACCGAAGACTGTGTGTTGTTCAGTGACGAAGCTTTGTTTCATGTGAATGGTGAGGTTAACCAACAGAATGTTCGATATTGGTCGCAAAACAATCCGCATTGGGTGGACTATTCCAAACAGCAAGGAGCATGGAAGATTATGGTGTGGTGTGGTTTGTGGAAAGCTTATGTGTTGGGGCCATTTTTCTTCGATGATCATGTAACTGGTGAGACTTACCTCACCATGTTGAGAGACCATTTAATGCCCCAACTTGAAAGGCTAGGTGAAGGACTCCCTGAGTGGTTCCAACAGGATGGTGCCCCTGCTCATTTCGCCACGGTGGTAAGAGATTGGCTGAATGACAATTTCTCTAACTGGATTGGAAGATGTGGTCATGTGGAATAGGCTCCTTGCTCACCTGATCTTAGCCCCCTTGACTTCTTTTTCTGGGGTATGCTAAAGGAGAAGGTGTACTCAATGAAAATCACAGATACAAGACACTTGAGGGAACGCATAATAAATGAATGTGCTCAAATTGACGGCAATTTGGAGTTACTGCATTGTGATCACATGAATTTTGCAAAGCGCATTGAACTTTGCATTGCAAATGGTGGAAATCGTATTGAAGATAATATTTATTAATATTGCAATTGAATAAAATGTTGAAAATTTTATTTATTGAAAATATGAATTTTGCCTATGTATCCAGACTTTAGGGACACCCTGTATTTTTATGAAAGATGACATCTTAACTTAATGCTGTTTGTACAATACAAAAATGGAAAGATTATCTAGGCATCACAGCTCTGTCATGGACTGGCAAATTACTGGACACAAACCATATTGAGCAATGAGCATGTGTAGATTATCCTTGACTGATGTATGTGAATGTCTTCATAAGCCCACTCTTATGACTCCTTAATATGAATGACTGCAAACCAGAATTGCTGATCTCATCCACAAAATGTATCAGTACATTGATGTTTTGCAAAAAGCAAAGGATCTGCGTCACAGTATTAAACTGTGCCATGAATGGTCTGAGAATGAATAAATGTTTCTTTGTCAATTCTCCGTATATTTCAATTTAATGTTTTGCTACTAATCACTAGAAAGTTTTTACTTTCTATTTCTAACTATCCTATTTCCTTAAAACAGTTATTTAGCAACTTCTTTTAATCCAGAAATGTGCATATAGAAATGCATACAAATATATATTCAGGTAAAAATGAAAACTATTTGGTTTCTATAAACTTGCCAAGAAGATGCCTTCAGAGTGGCAAATACACTAACTTAGTTTTTAAAAAAAGAAAAAATATTAAAAAACACTTGCATATTAACATGGTATTAAAATAATCATTTTCTATAAAAGTTGAAATATGGTATACAAAAAAATGCTACACCAGTTATATTAATTAGTGTAATTTTATCTCAAATGGTTGAATTCTTTAGGACTATAAATAAATTGTATTATCTTGGCTTTCTTACTAAGTAAATAACTTCAAATAGCCTCAGTAATGTTCATATCAGAACTTTGCAGGCCAAGGCAGCTTTGTTAGTGTTTCATCAATCTCTCTATGTTCCAGATAGTTTTTCACCAGATTGGCTGTATGTTTGGAGTCATTGTCATGTTGGAAGATGAACCTCTGCCCAATGTGATGTCTTCCTAAGAAATTATCATGGTAGATGAACACCTGCCTGTCTATTGGCAGTTTGTGTACTTTCGATTTTATGCAAATCTTCAACATCCTTGCTTGATATGCAACCCCACACTTGTATTGATCTACTCCGATGCTTCACACACTGACTGTTATGTTGGTTTCAAGTTTATTTTTGAACAAACTATCACTAATGATTGCTAAACTGTTTGAATGTACTTGGGTGTAAAAAGCACTTCCCACTATTTCAACTTACCATTTGGTTGCTACTCAGCAAAAGTTTTTGAGCAGCTACATATTTATTGAGACCACTTCATACTAATGTGTATCTTACTGTTTCTTGAAGAAACATTAACACCCATACTTGCAGGTTGGTCATTCACACAATCTCTACTGGCTTGTTATTTATCATATACCCTGAAGTTCTTAACATTACTTTTGGAAAGTTTGGGATTTCTATCTCATCCATGTCTTTTCAAAAACTGAAACCTCAAGTTAGGCTGCAATCTGCCTTAGTCTTCACTAGCTAAGACTCTGATTTCTATACACTTGTCATCTGATATTTCCTTCCCACATTTGTGGAACTTTCTGATTGCTTGCATGTTAACCCACCACGATGTACTATATCAACACATGATTGTACTTAGCATTTTAATTTTTACACATGAAATGTGATTACATCATGTTTTTGCACTTTATATCCAGTTTTTCCTGTTTCCATATTAATTTTGAATACTGTATGTTGTTGTTAATAATACAGATAAAATAGAAAACATTAAACATCTCATTTTATAAGGATATTTAAGCTATGTATTAGATAATGCAATTTAGAAGTGGGTTAAACAATTTGTCATATTGGTTTTTTTCTCAGTTTATAAAAAATATTTAATTTTATTTTTTTTGTTTTGATCATCCAGAAAGACTTCCTGATGATAAATGAGCAGAGATATACTATTGGAGATGATGTTAGTAAGTCTTATGTGGCTACTCTTAAGTTATAAAACACTTTATACTTTAAAGCACATATTTCTGCCTGTATACTGGTACTTTTCCAATTAGTTTATTCATTTTAAATCTTCAACATCAAATTCATTTGGACTGTACAATAAAAAGAAGAAAATTTTTTAATTTTGTAATTTGGACAGACAACACATCAGTTGCGGAGTTTATTTTTAATGAACTTATTCAAACTTCAGTTATTTTTCTATTTTAGATGAACCTCATATGGGTGGAACTTGTGAAGGCAGATTAGTACTCCAGATCACTTGCAAAGCTGAAAGACCAATCAGACTTATTTTGATACTATAAAGAATTAACATTAACTGCTCATCATGTAAGTTTTAAATATAAAATATATTTGCTATGCTGTTTTTTTTAAATAAGATTTTGCCAAAATATTATGTCATTTTAGAAGCAGGTTTTACAGATGAGTTTACATCCTACTTACAATTGGAGTGCTTGTTTTTTTTTATTATTTACATGTAGACTATTTCATTAGTGTATTAAAACTCTATTTATTTTTTCTAAATTAAAAAATAGATAGATTTGCACATATATACACACACATCACTCTCTCTAAATGAATATTTAATATAATTCAAATATATTAAGCTATATTATAAATCAGTTTAATGGAATGGATTTTTAGGATGGCCAGTGTAATTTCAAATGGAAACTTTATTGGTTAGTTTTGATCATCAAATAGAAAAGACCTATAATACTAAACAGCAGATCAGTCTGTACTGCATTTTAGATTCACAAAGTTCTTCCAATTTTTTATTATTTGGGTTGACTGGTTTAGTCTGTGTACAGCAGTTGCACATACCATGTCATTGCTTTGTCATGCCTGATTATATTGATGTGTTTCCATGATTCCAATTCATTTAGTGCATATCTTTTAAAAATTGTCACTGTTGAACCAGAACCAGCAAAAAATGAAAGAGACAAATTCAACTTTCTTTCCATTTTTGGATTGTTTCTTATTTATTTTTCTTGTTGAACACTATCTCAGAGAATGTCCAAAATACATCAGAGATGGACAGATTCATTCAAGCAGTTATGTTATTAGCACTGCTTAGATGCTTTACAAAAAAATTAAATAACTATGCAGTATAAGATTGAATTGCAGTCTGTTGGAAAATCTATGTGAGTAATGTTCTGAAACATCAGGGAACAACTAGGCAAGCAACCCTTTATGATACTGTTATTGGTATTAATAAAATCTCTCTGTTTCATTAGAGAGGTTTTGAAGATCTTGTTCTAAGGATAACCTGAAGCCAGTCAGATGGAAGGTGAATGCATACATACTCACACTGACTTTCTTAATGAAACCTTATGAAAAGTCAAAAAGATAGTAGAAAAAGAATTTGTGAACAGTCTGCTTGAAATTTTTGGTTTTTATTAGTTTTTCTTTTATTATAAGATGTTGATAATTGCTTTGCTGGTGGTGTAAAGTTGCTACCGCCATTGACTCAAATCCAATATCTTCTGGCCAGACAAACATACTAGAATTGTTTTCATGGCATTTGTATGCCATAAAGTTGCATGTCCAGACTTATCTGAAGGCAAAACTATGCTCATTATTGTTTTGCTATCATCCTTCATGTTAGAGCTCCAATTTGGATCAGATGTTATATATATGTTTGATCCTCAATATTGATTTTAAATGCATCACACGTTTTATTAAGGTCAGAATGTTGATTGAAAAACTAAAAGTTAAATTTTCTCAGATCTTTGTATTTGAAATACTTAATGGGGATCTTGGTTTTTCCAATGCCCCATACCATTTTTCATATACCAAGATACATCAAATGACAATTTTATAGTTGGAACCAGTGAGTTGAAAAAAATCAACAGCGTACCATCACTTTTAAGCATAAATTTAACAATAATTGGAAAATGGCTGCAAAAAAAAAAAATCATCTTTCATTCACACTAACTTGTGTTATAGTAGTAAGTACATACAGGAATATCATCACTTGCTTCTCGTTCTCTATTTTCTGTTGGTTTTTATCAATGTTTACAGTGTCTTGAACTTGGTTAACAGAAACACTTGAAAACTAATTCCTCCTTTGCATGCTTTACCAGAAAAACCCCAGTTCTGACAAGTAATTGTACATCATTATACTCCATGTTTCTGTCAACATCATTATCCTGAATTTAAAATAAATCATACAGAACTATAATTATACTCATGTGTGAGCATGTGTAACACATTTTGGAGCATATTTTCACATTCTATTGCCGATTAATTTGTTTATACAATTTTCATCTTCAGATCCATTTGAGGCAAAATCTTTGAATTTTAAAGGATTTCTTCATGGAAGTTACTGTGATCAATTAAGATCACCTCATTGGCTTAAAATATTTTTCCAGGTTGTTAAGCAAATAATGGCTAATTTCCTTCATCTAAAAAATCTTTATCTGATTGATTCCTAGATCATGCTGATAAATATTACTCAAAACTTATATATGAATTAAGTAATAGGAATTGCATTAAAAATGAATCCAAGTTTGTTTTGAAAAGTTTACTTTTTTGCCTATTTAGAAAAGGGCAAATATAGATAGATTACCCTAAATAAGACTATCTTTATTCAAACTACAATTGCCCTTTTTAGAATTTTGGATATATATTTATGTTTGAAAAGTCTAATGTTTATGTACTTATGTCAGAATTTTCTTTTTTGTGATTAAATAAGACTGAAAAACAGATGAACTTGTATAAAACCTGTTGCATTCAATACATTTTATGCATTTAATTCAAATGTTTGCAGGCCTTTAATTTCTTTCATCTTATGCAACAGGTATTTCCTTTAATTAATAAGAAAAATGCATGGTTTTTTGGGAAACAAGAGAGTTAGCACAAACATCATGATCTATAGCTGTAGGTTCTTTGTTAGATCAGAACATTCTGCATGTTTGTGCTGACTAATCTACCCAGTTTAGCATTCTGCACCATACTGAAGAGACATAGTAGTATAATTTTTTCCAGATAAAAGATTATGGAACTTTGATCACACTACTATTTTTAACACTATCAACTTAATATAACAATTTTTTGCTAAACATTTTTCCAACAGTATTATATCTAGGATATTAGTTGCCAGTTAGTATAATCAAAAAATGCTGTATAATAGTAAACAATACTTTCAAAATTTTACTACAGGTTCAACTGTCGCAGTTAACCATACATACAAAGGTTTAATAGTACAGTATGATCAAATTAAAAAGAAAAAGTAATATTTCATAATACAAAGATGTTTGGATAAATTAGAATAGTAGAACTATTGTGAACACCACTGGATTCCATAGAAATTTCATCACCACCAAAAGTCGAGACACTTAATACCTACAGACTAAGAATAGCTTCCCCGTTTTCTTAGATTTCACAGCAGACAATAAGGAGAGTCCTATAACATTTTGAAAATGTAAACATCAGTCCAGTCCATGATGCACCCTCAAATATTTCAACCTTAATGTAAAAATGAAGAGAATTGGGAGGTTGGATTGGAAAGACACAAACGAACACTTGTTTGGTGTAAGGAAGATAAATCAGAATGGGAGACAATTAGAATGAGGAAGATAATTCATTTGTTAAATCTAATGGAAGGAAAAATAATATTTAAATTTTAAAAAATTAAAAAATGAATAATAAAGTAAAATGATAAATAATTTAAAAGAATGAAGTCAGAGTTAAAATTTTACTTATATCATGGAACTAACAAAGATCAAAGAAAGAGAGCCCAGCACTTTTCCACACGCGCTACTACCTCCAACTGCACAGATCTCAATAATCATGTTAAAAAAGATAAATGAAAATAAAAATATTTCACTTTAAATAAAATAAATCATTTAAAAGATGAGGTAAAATAGCAAATATAACTAATGTATAAATTAGTAAAATTACAAAACAGGAGAGGTTGGATTGTAAAGATCTTACTATGGCACGGATCTGTATCTTAATTATAGTCACCAAGAGTAACTCATGTTCACTATTTTAATTTTTATTGTCACCTGCATTAGATCTTTCAAAAACAGAATTTTGCATTTCAGTGTTTAACATTTCTTTGAATTTACAAATTGTTAAAGCTTCAATGAATTTTTTTTTTTTATATTGTCAAAAACACTTGTCATTGAAGATTTTTTGTTAAAATAGTACATCAGTAAATAAGACTGATAAACGTTTATTAACATTATTTTAATAACATTTCCCTTATTATTTACCAAAGTACTGTTATGTTTGCCTTTATTTCAGATATTTCTTGTCTTCTGGAATTTTCAAAAAAACTATCCAACTCCTTTGGGACCCTTCTTTTTTAATAACAGAAATTACAGCGTAAAATTTTACAGCAGAATCTGAAATAATAATAATAAATATCACTAAATTAGAGAGACATTTATTTCCCTTCGAAAACATTTTCTCTTCGCCTTAGTCGCCAAAGCCATTTTAAGTAAACATGAACAATTACCGTTGGTTTAGAACGAGTCTTATTTGTATAATCGGTTTCCATTGGCCAAGAAGAAAGTGAAGCGCTATTTTCGGTATGAATCACCTGCTTACTCCGCTGGTTTTGTGAAAGAGAGCAAACGATTGGCTGGCGTTTACCGGGAAATTTGTATGTACGAAAAACTTAATTATAGTTACATACTTCCGAAAAAATCGGTGTACATGCCATAAAATTGGATATAAATGACCAATTTTCCAAATGATAATAATAATTCTGTGGCAAGCCTAATTTTTTCAGCATATTTTCCATGAGTAGTCTGATATTTTCTACCTTTCCTGTGATTTGTCTGATGTTCTCTCCCTTCATCTTAAGATTACTGATTGCACTCTCCTATCTTTTGTGTGACTGGGATAATATCCTCTCCATCTTTTCTGTGACTGGCCTTATTTCTCCACCGATTTCTCTGACTACAATGAAATCTTTGTTGCTGTCAAGAACTGGAAAAAAAAAAAACAAAAGAAAGAAATTACCTAAAGGTGTGCCGTCGTTATTGCAAACTTCTTTGTTACTTTTTTGGGGTTGTGTGTGCTTTTGTAGGTGCGTGTAGTTTGTTTGTATGTGTGCGGCATCTCCGAAGAGAAGGGAGGGGGCTTGGAGGTCGAAACCTCGGCAGAACAAGTAGGCCAAAGCCTAATGGAGTTTACGAAAAACTCTTGTTAGGGATGGATGTCGGTCCGTAACCCTATATGGAGGCCTTACGCCTAGGAGCCGAAATGCCCTGACATTCGTAGACCCCAGGCAGAAAAACCTCCGCCGAGTGATGGCTTCCCCATCCGAAACCCTCGGCGTGTTCAGTCCACAATGCGGTCTGAACTAACGCCAGAAAACTGGGCTAAGGCAAAAAGCGTCCCTCGACTCCCGACTCTTTTCGATCAGGGGTCTGTTAACCAACCTGGAGTCCAGACAAAAAACCCTTCAGTTAAAGTGCAAAATAG
Source organism: Nautilus pompilius (assembly GCA_018389105.1). Classification (NCBI taxonomy): domain Eukaryota; kingdom Metazoa; phylum Mollusca; class Cephalopoda; order Nautilida; family Nautilidae; genus Nautilus; species Nautilus pompilius. The sequence continues at coordinate 1,572,882 of JACATO010001009.1, forward strand.
GACAACCCCCCCCTCAGTTATATATTTTTTCTGTTTTTGGACTTTAATACCATTAAAATTAGAAGAAAACTCCAAAAATGACCTGACTGCCTCAGGTCACCAGTCTGGGATCGTGTCACAAAGGAGCATCAAAAGTGTTTGAAGAACCTATGTCTGGACTATGTGAATGAGAGGAAGACCATGAAGGAACTTCTGAATGGCGTAGGACACAGCATCAGGTTGTAGTAAAATGAACCTCAACACTTAATGAGGTTTTCAATATTGTGTCTGTTTTATTTTTCAAAGATACGGCATGATGTTCTTTTTATTATGCTCATTTTTGTGATTGTGCAAATAAAAAATTATGATTTAAAAATTTTGCATATTATTTGTCCTCGGGGGGGGGGGGGGAGGTTGTCCTACACCCCTGTTAAACTTCCATCAGACATCAAAATGCTGAGTACAAAAGTGTAGCAAGGAGGGGTCGGGCGGAAAATAATAGCTGCATTTCGTGGAAATACTGGCGATTTCAGATGTTTTCATTTGGTCAACTGTTTTAAGTTTTATTTAAACTATATTTAATAATAGCATAGAGATGAGTTTAGTTAGAAAATGTCAGATATTTGTACTGCACAATGAATGAATAATAAAAGGAATTTAATACGTAAATGAAACAAAGCGAACTGGTCCTAAAGCATGAGGTTGGCTACATCATCAAATATATCTCTAGTTTTGAAATCTGAAATGCGGGTTCATGTTCTAATAAGTAGGTGATGATGTCGGAGGCTCTAATGTTTTTGACATTTTATTGTTAATCAACAAAATACCTTGGCATGTAAGTACACATGTACATGCATATATGCACTTAAGGAATCACTAACCTGTACTGGTGTGGTCATCATTGTATCAAGTTGCAGCAGTTTTGGTGCTTTTGATGAAGGACTTGCACATGGAGTTTTATTGAAGTAGTTTGTTTTGCAAGTAAGAATTGAAGGCAGAGTGGTTTCATCTGACAAACTAGTTCTAAATGTGGTCTTGTTTTTTGCTACTGTATAGAAAATCCGTTCTTCTTCCGCATTGCTGTGTGAGAGAACCAAGATACGCCTGGCTACCTGAAATAACAAATCAAACAGAGCCATCTGAGCCTTTCATCTCTTTTACGCAAGCCCATAGATGGTAGACTCCTGTGATATTTTGGAGCTGAGGATGATCATCACCAAGTAGTTGATATCGGGTGAACCGATCGTACAATTCATCCCATGTTCTTCAGTGTAGTGAAGTTTTCTGCAAAGAAGACCAAGCTGTCAAAACTATGTTGTGCACGTTCTGTGAAATTTAGAACTTCAGCATGTTTCAGAAGAGGATTTGTTAGTGGAAGATGTTTAATTGCACAGTCTGTGGCAGCTAGCAAGAAAGCTTGACAATTCTTAGCGATTTTCTTTTCTTCTTCGGGAAGCAAATCATGATGACTCATGGCAGATCGAGTAGTGTAACTAATCATAACTCTCTCTGGTTGGGGGATTGCTGTTTCATCATTCAGATCAGTAAACAGAGGCAATACTGATAAAACAGCAGGTAAACCTCTGTATTGGGATCAGCGAGGTACACCTTTAGTCTCCTGAGGCGATTATCAGACCTAAGGTCTGGTTGACTGACAAAATAGCTTCAAAGACTTGGATACTGCTTCAAAATCCGACTAATACACAAATCCTTGCCGAGCCACATTGTGGCTCCATACTTGATGATTTTTCTGTACTCATGGTCACAGAATCCACAGTATTCTTTCAGAGATGCCTGGTGTTTAGTGCTATTACCAAAATAATTAAAAATGTCCACCAGAAAATCGCCAATGTCATATCCAGTTGCATCAGCAAACGCCCGTGCAGCATAACTAGCAGTGTTGTGGATAATGTGGCTTGGGCATCCAAAGGTGTAGATACTCGGATTCTTGGTTTCATAATGAGTGAACAGTCCCTTGTTTACCCATATTGAGTGAGGCATTATCTACACTCAGACCAGTGACGTTTTCCCATGGTACGCTATACTGCTCAGATGCACGGCTGACCTGTGCAAAGATTCCTTTGGCTGAACAGTCCGAGACAAGACACGTGCCAAAAGAGAGAACTAACTTCGTTACTTCGATTGACATCATATACCGACACAAATAGTGGATACATGCTCTCTGTCCCAGTGTCATTACTGCCGTCAAAAGCCAGACTGAATGGGTTTTACTTGATGTACTGCAGTTCCAAATGGCAAATTACGTTCCAGCAAATAGTCTGAGAACTTCAGCTTTTGTTATTGGGTCTTGTGATTTCTCTTGTATGAAATAGGATGTCATTGTTTTGCATCCATCTGAGGACATTACATTCTGCTCATGTGTCTCTCCTCCACATCTCTTTTCCCTTGATGTTGAATGGAGAAATCTGGAATATACAATAAGATTTTTTTAAAAAATTTTACTTTTATTAATGGTTTAATTTTGGTTATATTAAAAATAAAAAATAACATATCAAGCTATTAAATTTAGTGATGAAATAGGAAATTACCGTAAATTATTTCGTCTGAAAAACATTAAAGTACATTGGTGGGTTTTATTCAGGTGCTAAGGGGTCGGCGTGAGAGTCTGCGGGTCACTTGGGACCTGTATATTTCACATATAACCGCTAGCTCGCATTTTTGCTAAAACCCTGTAGATGGGATTTGTTAGCATGAAATTTTGCTTCCAGTTTGAATAAATAAATAAGTAAACAAGGTTATTATTATCATCTTTGTCTACTTTTACCACTATGCAGTTTTCGTTGCAACCAGCGCTTCTGTTAAAAGCCTGCAAGTACAGCAAAATCAGCCTCTATTCCCGCTACAACGATACCGAAGACTAATTTTGAATATTTACAAACCAAAAAAAAAGAAACTGTTCTAATGCATCAAGATATTTTGTTTCACATCGCCTAATTTCTGGTAACACGAACGGTCCCCGCCTATGTTAGAGCTACAGGGTTTCAGCCAAAATGATTTTGGAACGAAATACGGATTGAACATTAAATCTAAGTCTGACATGGAACGTTGTTAAATTAAATGTTTAATGTGTTTTTTTTTGAAATTTCTGTATATTTTAAGCATTATTAATAACATTCTGACTTAATATTACCTTCGAAATAAGACGATTATTATTCAGAGTGTAAATTTTGCAGTGATGTCTCCCCGCGGAAAATCGCGCCATGTTTAGGTTAAAGGTCGTTCTCTCGGATGGCGGGACTCGCGATGGAATGAAGAGAGATATGTAATATATGTGTGTGTGTCTCTCTCTCTAAAACCTCGACCCAGCGAGCGACTTCCTATTCAGGTCTGTCTTTCCTTCAAGTATATTATCTTCTTCGTTTCTGAAATGGAATAACGGAGTAATTTTGCGCTGTTAAACGACTAGGAGACAGGTACTGTGACTGGGTGTCTCGAGTTCGAGCTGGGTACAGTCGGGCACCTGTCCGGGGGGGGGGGTGACAGGTGACAGGAGATGGACCAAAGCTTCTCCGGGCAATGGAAGAGCAAGACAGTTGTTGTTGGGTTTGTGACTGGGTGTCTCGAGTTCGAGCTGGGTACAGTCGGACACCTGTCCGGGGGGGGGGGTGACAGGTGACAGGAGATGGACCAAAGTTTCTCCGGGCAATGGAAGAGCAAGACAGCTGTTGTTGGGTTTGTGACTGGGTGTCTCGAGTTCGAGCTGGGTACAGTCGGACACCTGTCCGGGGGTGACAGGTGACAGGAGATGGATCAAAGCTTCTCCGGGCAATGGGAGAGCGAGACAGTTGTTGTTGGGTTTATGACTGGGTGTCTCGTGTTCGAGCTGGGTACAGTCGGTCACCTGTCCGGGGGGGGGTGACAGGTGACAGGAGATGGATCAAAGCTTCTCCGGGCAATGGGAGAGCGAGACAGTTGTTGTTGGGTTTATGACTGGGTGTCTCGTGTTCGAGCTGGGTACAGTCGGTCACCTGTCCGGGGGGGGAGGGGGGTGACAGGTGACAGGAGATGGACCAAAGCTTCTCCGGGCAATGGAAGAGCAAGACAGTTGTTGCTGGGTTAGGGCCCCGCACTCCGACTCTGGAAGCCAGTTTTTATGAGGCTGTAAGTGCACTCACCAGCTCTAAGTAGTCGGCCACAACAGCGAGGTTTATCTAATAGAACAGTGGCTTCGTGATGGCGAACTCACCACCACAAGACCGATTCCATTGTCAGAGGAATAATTTTACAACGATCAGATTAAAATCTTGCAAAATCAAAGTTCTGTTGATGTAAAATAAACCGTAATAGATCTGGATAAAAGCCACTTATTCCCTGTGAGCTTTAAGGCCGACCCGTCTGCATAGAATTTATATTTAGAAAAATAGTTAAATTCTAACAGAGTAAACCCCACTTTTAACAGTTCTACAAAACCATGATTTTCAGACTTGAAACCATTATTTATATTATATGTACATATAAATTTATGAATATATCTGGGTATTTATCTACCTATATAGTCACGTGTATATATATATATATGAACTACTGGCCGAAAGTTTGGAAGCTGACACAAATATGGGAATAATTATTTAAAAAAGAATATTACCATTTTATTTCTCACCATAACACAGTGAATGTAAAAAGAACAAACAATAAACTTGTGACTTTAAATCTTAACAACTTTTGCAAATTTTGTGGAGTCCATCAAGTAACTTTGACAAATATAAAAATCTAATGGGTGATATAAATTAGATTATTTTAGTGCCCAAACTATGTTCTGGGGGACACCTTGTTATATGTACACGTTGTCTGCATAATTTAGAAATGTGCTTAAGGTTATTATCTTGTTGCATATAAATGCTGTACTTATTAATCAACTGCCAGAAGAAATTTCATGTCTTTGCAAAAGACTGATAACATACTTTTTTATATCTTCCATTAATTGTACAAAGATCATCAGCTACATTAGATCCAAAACACCCTTAAGCCTTCATGCTGCCTTTTTGTTTACCTGTAGGAGCAACTCTTTTCTGATATATGTTCTCTAACTTGTCAGCAAAACATTCTGTTTGGACCAGAATGCTTCAAACTTTGCCTCATCCATCCATAACATCATTCCAGTCTTCTGCTGTTCAGTATTTGTGCAATCCAACCCTTTTCCTCTTTTTGGTCTATTAGAATACATAACTGTTTTTTTTTTATTTAATATACTCTCACAACTATTTAAACCAGCAGTTCTAAGACCCATTTTTACTGTTGTCAGGGAGACTAGGTATTTTATACCATTCAGCTGTCCTATAAGTTGTCAATTTTGTTTGCTCAACATAATATATTTGTCCTTGCTTTTAAATGTTCCTCCTCTTTTCCCTGTGTGTTTTCTATCTATATTGCTCTCACTGGTTTGATGTTTGCACTGTGTAGTGAACACCTTTGTTAGAAATTCCAAGTATTTTTCACAGTGCTCTCTCTGTCAGATGAAGCATGGTGGTGGAAATGTGAAAATATGGTGTTACTTGGCAGTGTGCTTGATAAAAGTTAATAACATTCTCACAGAAGAGAAAAGATCACAATGGATTTTGGGAAATATATTGTTATAACAATTTTGCATATTGACTGGGAAAAACTGTGCATTTTCACAATGACGTGTCACATCAACCATAAATAATAATAATAATAGTAAATTGACAATTATCAACACAATTTGATTAAAGAGTAAGAACACCAGAGACAGTCATTTATGAAAAAGAACTGGCAATCTATGAATATTCATCACAAATTTAAGAAAGATGACCAGTTCTAGCCTCTGTACTAAGATGAGTGACAGCATAACCCAGTGGAGTCTTAGAGTAAAGTTCATTGGCTGTTAATGACCATTAATGCCAGTTTGCCAACTTTGTCTTTTTTAGATGTCCCAATGATCAGTACCTCGGAGAAATTGTGAAAGTATTTAATCTTATCTTCAAATACAGTTGGCAATTAATAAGTTTCACTACTTCATTCTCTTTAGCTTCCCAGCAAAGCCACTATCTATATATTTGATGTTTTGTTCTGTTTTTGTTAGTAATTTTCAAATCATAAATAGCACAACAGGAAATTTCTTGACTGGAGAGATAGATGCATTTTTATAATTTTTGCAAGGGAACATGAAATATATTGAAAAAACGTAAAACTAACGACACATGCATTTTTTCATCAATTCAACTATAATTTCTTAAATGCAAGCAGCATTTTATCATATGGTGAGACATGATTGTGAAAAATTGCACCACAGTTTCATGCTGTGCAAGGTGACAATGAATTGCGAATGAGGCTGATATGGATGGCAGATTGCAATACAATACAAAGCAAATGGGATGATGATCTGAAGCATTCTGCTAAGCTTAATACACAATAACTTACTAGAAAAGAATCAGGGGGATTTCTTAAACCATAGTTGGACTCTACTTTCCTTATTTGGATCCCATTGAACATTTGTGGAATGTCAGACAACTATGGAACTACTAGCAAGCGGAATGAGAATTACTAACAAAGCAAATTAACTGAACAGGATGCCAAAAAAGATGTTCACATGAAACGTAGTTATTTTAATCAAAAAAAGATTTAAAGTTGTGACAGTATCCCAATTATTGGTTTAAGTTGTGACAGTTTGCTTAATTTTTGTGTTGTTACTGGAATAATACTTTTTTAAAGTGTTGAAAAGGCTGAGAACAGCTTTTTATATGGTGGCTCAATTTTGAATGCTCTTGTGTGTGAATGTATAAATAATGTATGTAATGTATATAGTAAAAAATGTATGAGATTGAAAATTACATATTTCAACTGTGACTATACGAGGTCTGTTGAAAAAGTATCCAACTTTATTTTTTCCCATGGGAAGTAATGATGTTAGGGAGGCAAAAGTGTGCATAATGGAGCCGCATGCCTTCATGCACATGCATGGTTTTTGCCGGGCTTGCTAGATGTGTCAGTCACTGTCAGGCAGCCAGCCTGTGAGGTGCTGTACTACTTACTCGTCGCATTTTCATTTCGCCCGTGATGACGGAACATGTGGAGCAACGATCTTGCATCAAGTTTTGCCAAAAGTTTGGAGATACCCAAGCGGAAACAATTCGCAAAATTCAACAGGCTTTTGGTGACAATGCCATGGGTGTTACCCAAATAAAAGAATGGTACAACAGGTTCAAAGATGGCTGCACATCGGTGGAGAGCAACCAGCATTCTGGGAGACCGTCAACAAGCTGCAATGCACTTGTTATCGAGAAAGTGCAGACCTTGATAATGGAGGATCGTCGATTGACGGTGCTTGAAATTGGTGACGAGGTTGGGATCAGTAAAGATTCTCCACATGCAATTTTAAAGGAGGATTTGGACTTGCGCTGTGCCCAAACTACTTTCTCAGGAACAACAACAACTTTGTCTTGAGGTTGCGCAGAACCTGCTGGATACTGCCAACAGGGATCCTGAGTTCCAGAATACCGTGATAACTGGAGATGAGACGTGGGTGTACGGGTATGACCCAGAAACCAAAGCTCAGTCGTCACAGTGGAAGCATCCAATGTCGCCAAGGCCCAAAAAAAGCACGTCAAATTCGGAACAAAATAAAGGTGATGCTGACTGTTTTCTTCAACTACCAAGGCATTGTGTATCACGAATACACACCAGAAGGACAAACAGTTACAAAGGAGTCCTATCAGGAAGTCCTCCAACGTCTTCGTGATGCAGTTCGGTGCAAGAGACTGGATCTGTGGGCCTCCCAAAACCGGCAGCTGCATCATGACAACGCCCTGGCTCATTCATCGCTCATTCGCCAGGCTCCCTACTCTCCAGACCCGGCTCCTTCTGACTTCTGGTTGTTCCCAAAAATGAAGATGCCATTGAAAGGCTCCCACTTTGAGAGCTGAGAGGACATCATGCGGAATGCGACGGTGGAGCTGAGAGCCATTCTGGAAGAAGCATTCCAGACGTGCTTCAAACAGTGGAAGGATCGCTGGGTTAAGTGTGTGGAGGCACAAGGGGCCTACTTCGAAGGGGATTAGCAATTGAACCCCACCAAGTACGTAATTTTTTTTTCCCATCCTAAGGTTGGATACTTTTTCGACAGACCTCATATATTAGAGTCTAAGAGGGCAGGCCGATAACAAGTATGTGTGCACTCGTCATGCTGATATTGCTGCAATATTTCTCTGTTTACCAGATTAATGTGAACCATTTAGAGTAGCCACAGTCACTGACAGGCTGCCAAAGATCTTATCCTTTTTTGTGGATCTATGGCTGATAATTTGGCAAAGTTCACTGAGTTGAATGTCATACCTGCAACAAAGTGAACTGGAAGGCCTTTGATAGTGCCACCATGAGAAGAATGTGGCATTATATGTTGTGTCCACACACCATCTCCAGGATTCTCATGCTGATATCACCAGTGCAACAGAAATAAGTCAGTGAACAATTTAATGTCATTTCCACTGACTTGGTTATAGAGTTATGTAGCGCATAAGAAATCATCCTATCTAATAAGAATAAAATGCTTTGAAATGTTTGGTTAGTAGACATTTTTGGAAAGGCAGTTGAGTTTTGGTGGAGTGTACTTTTCTCTTATGAGTCCAGGTTTTAGCAATCTACTGCTGGAAGCTACACCTTTGTTTAGTGAAATTGTCCTCAGTCTACGGTCAAGTATGGAGATGTAGATGCAGAGATTGCTACCCTCTCGCCAAATCGCCAATGACGATTAGCACTCCAATCTGGCGAACATATTTTCTAATTTGGCGAACAGCATATTTTATTGAGTTAAATAAACCATTGAATTCATATCAGTGGAGGTCATATACTCCCATCCCCTCTGCTCTTCAAACAAAAGCTTGTTAAGAATGCTCCCTGGCCCTGTAAATTTCCGGTCAAATCAAGGCTGCTACAAGCTTCAAGGGAGAATCAAAAGCAAACAGACACAGTGTACATAACCTTGATAAACAACTTTATTAACTTAGGCGACAGATTTCATGAATTGTCGTATATCTGTTTGTTTCAATGAAGCACTGTCCAGCAAAAGTCATCAATATAGTGAGAGAGTTGTAATGCTATCTCAGGCTTATTTATGTTCATTAAATATCCCTTGGCATATTCAAGTGAATCAATGTGGGTGCCAAGGTTACAACTTCGCAGGTTTTTGGTTTCTGTTGCCGCCACCTGTTATCTCCACTGTTGGCAAGTGCCCACTGATAATCCCTGAACGAAATGTTATTCTACAAGTAGCCGCCAAATATCCAAGGTTTTGTTCTGTTTGGGAATTAATGTGGGTGCCAAATGCCACGAAGTGAGAGGTGCACCCTAATCAGGGTTTTCTTTATATGAAAAATGAAGGAAGCTATAGCCATTGGTCGCCCGATTGCTTAATAGTACCTCCAGGTCAGCTTGCCCTGGCATCGTTGGCTCCCGATGGTTTCCTGTTGATCTGCCACTAAAACAATATGCACGGCTGATGGTGGCCAGAGGCCTGAACAATAGACCTGGCAGCTAAGGCCAGGAGCCGGATTTCGGACTGTTTATGCGGCGGGACTGGTGTGGCCAGCCTGCACTCCCATTGGCTGGCAGCACTGGGATTGGAGATTAGAAAAGCCGGACAGGGACTTCATGGGACAATCACGGATGCACACAAGCAAACTGAGTATCGTGCCGGCATCGCCCCCAACAAAGCATTCGGGACTGGGTGTGATGTGCCAACGAGGTGAGTATGTGACCTCACTGGGTGCCAACTGTGTCTGGTTCCATTGAGAGAATCATTCTTAACTCCTATTCTCACCCCACGTTTCTGACCACATGTATTGTGTTCTGTGCACTGTATTGGTGTATCCTTGTTTGACTAGTGATCGTGTGTTGAATGGCGGTGAGATGAGTCTTTTCAATTTCGAATTTGGTGGAAAACAGCCCGGTGATGGAGAAAGTTCTGAAGAAAATACCAAGAGGCAGAAGGCCAGAAATTCTGTTTTACTTTGAAATTGAAGTTTTAGTTCAGAAGAATTAACAAAAGTCACTTTCAATTTACATTATGATCTTTTGTCTTTATTTTTCCATTTTAAATATCTGGCTATGAATAGCAGAATTTGGCTGAAGTTGGGGCTAAAAGTTTTTTTGACCTAGCTCCAACCCTGTAGATGTCATGGTATGGGCTGCAATCTAGTAAAGTAAGGAGACAGAATTGGCATTTTTCAAAGGATATATCAATACTATTGGGAACATTTCTGTTTTAACAATATTTGTTTTAACAACGAGGCATACTGAAATTCGATGCCCATATTCTTAAGCAGGATGGTGCTTCATGCCACACCTATCTTGAGGCCACAGTCTGAATTAAAAATCAAGGTATTCAACTTCATTCTTGAGTACTCCGCCTTTATATGATTTGCACATCCAACTAATATTATGGAATTAAAAGTTCTGATACCACTTATAGAGAAAAATGGAAAACTAGAGTAGATTTATAAAATCTGACTGTTTCAATGCCAAACAGGATAGTTTTGTGCATCATGAGGAGGCTTGACCAAGTACTGACATAGATAATTTCACTGTTGTTTGTCTTTATTTTCTACTTTTTTACAACAAACTGACATTGTAGTATGGACAGGTGACAATGGCAGGGCATTGAGTGCATGCGTATCAGTCACATTCACTGGCAGCATAGTTTTGTACTCAGTGAAATATTCTGTAGTTCACATGAATAAATCTATTAGTGGTACAGTTGTCCCCGGTATTCACGGGGGTTACGTCCCTTGAGCATCCGCGAAGAGTGAAAAACCGCGAATATTGGACGTTGTACATAAAAATGCCTATAAATACCTATAAACATCAAAATATAATAAAAAATATAAGTAAATATATAATAATAATTTAATAAAAATACAACACTCAGCGAACCACTCGAGATAGCTACACGCGATAAACTGGGACGATGCTGGGCTGCATCTGCCTGAGACAGCGCCTCGTGGGCAGCAGCCAATCAGCAGCGAGGAGAAATGAATAACGCTCTCTGATTGGCTACTTTCAAACCTCCAGCCAATAGAGTTTATTTTATGCTGGATTTACATTAGTATTTATATTACAAAATTAGTAAATTATATTGTTATTAATAGTTAGCGTGAAAAAATATATATTGCCATGAAAAAAGCCTTAAAAAAATCGTGGAAGATATTTGCGATTCTGTGAATCTGCAGGGGTTTCCATGAACAATTATTAGTTAGGTTCTAAGGAAAATTCTGCAAATAACCGGGGCTGCGAATGCCGAACTGCGATTACGTGGGGGTCAACTGTATATGACTTAGAAAATTGATGCATGCAAAAAAATAATTTTCAAACTTTTGTAGATTGAAATATCCTTTATGCTTCATGAATTATTTTATTGATGAGCCATTGCTGAAAAGAGAGTGTATATACTTAGCTGGCCAATAGCTTCTACAAAAGTCTGGCAAGATTTCTAAGGCACTTCGTTACTCTATTTGAGAGTTAGTAAATTAATGCAAATTATTTATGATAAAAATGGCTTCTGTTTTCTATTTAAACTTTCACCACTGGTACAACATTTCTAAGTATCAACCATGCTAATGAATAATTTATATCATGACTCTCTAATATGGTTAAAAAATATCTTTCTAGTTCTAATTTAGGATTCAGTGACTCCATCTTGTAATACACCTTTCACATGTTTTGCTAAAGTTATTAGGTAATTTGCAATCACTTATTCTAGCCTATTAAACAGTTTGTGCTTATTTCTTCATTACTTTTCATTTTTTCCAACATTGCACAATCTCATTTCTGATGAAACTTTGTTGGGATTGTAATATTTCATTAGCTTCTCATATAATAATTGTCAGCTAATAATTGTATCCCTTGTTTGCTGCCCAGTTCTATTATTTGACTTCATCTAATACATTTTTTAGTAAACTTTAGAAGTTATATAAGTTACAACAGGCTCAAGGCCTGGTGAAAACGTCTGCATATGGAAGCCAATGTAAAGCACAGGTTTGCATTGGTCCAAAAACTGATACATGAATCTCTGGAATTTTGGATGTCTGTTCTGTTCTCTGATGACTCATAAGTGTGCATCTGTACCACAATAAAAATTACTTATGCCTTAGGCTACATTTTTATTTTCTTCTGTAGATGGACTCTGAACCAGTTTGTAAAAGTTTTCCAATTTTTGCTCCATCTTAATGTCAAAATTTCTGCAAAATATTTCAGAATTCAACAATATCACAGAATTTTTTTTAAAAAGTTGTCTAGGTTAGGATGGAGTCAAATATGAAATAACCTGAAAAGATTAAATTTTCCTTATCACTCAATGTACTCTTTCCCAAATCATTTTGGAAAAATATCTTTGAATTTTTCGAGACTGTCAGCATTAAACGTGCAACATAGTTCTGTTTAGCTTCAGTCTATGTAGACGCCATGTTTCAAATCCATCACTATAAAGTTAGCTGATTTAAAACCACTGCACAAACCCTACAAATATTCTAAAGTTTTAGTTAACATTACTGATTATTGTCTGGTATAATAATTCCATGCTCTAAATCTAACTGTAGCTGACTCTTACTAATCATCTTCATTTATTAGGTTACACAAATTTTGTTAGCTTTTATATTATGTTAATTTGGGGTTCATTTCTTGCAAGCTTGTGAAGGTGTATGTAGATTAGTTATATATTGTTTTGTAGCATGTGCTTTGGCATTCTTTATGCAAAACCTACCTTAGAAAGCATAAAATGGATATTTGTTTTAGGATTCTGAGTGAAGCATGGATAGAAAAGTTTTTCGTGCCATTTTGCTTCACATGTTCAAACTGGGCCACAAAAAGAACGAGGCAATGCGTAACATTAAGCAGGCATGGGGCGAGGACACAGCAAATGAGAGCTCAGTACAACGATGGTTTGCAAAGTTAAGATCAGGAGATGTGAGCTTCAAAGATAAAGAACGTAGTGGACACCCACCCAGCTGTGATGACAACTGTCTGAATGCCTTAGTTGAAGCTGATCCAAGGAAAACTGTGAAAAAATTGCTGAAGAGCTTGACATAAGCACTACAACTATTTCCCAGCATCTTGATGCAATCAGCAAGGTGAAAAGGCTTGACAAGTGGGTGCTTCACAAGTTGAATGAACAACAACAAAATCATTGATTGTAGATCTGCTCTTCACTTGTCATAAATGGATCCTTTACAACAATGGCAAACGATCAGCACAGTTGCTTGATAGAGACAAGACACCTAACCACATTCCAAAACCTAGCCTCCACCCAAAGAAGGTCATGGTCACTGTCTGGTGGACTGCAACTGGTGTCATCCACTATAACTACAACCTACCACTTTTTCAAACACCTTGACGACTTCCTCCATATGAAATCCTCCAACCAAGCAGAAATTGAAACTGTTTTCCAACAGTTTGTCGACTCCAGAAATCCAGATTTTTTCAAAATAGTATAAGTGCACTTGTAACTTGTTGGCAGAAGTGATTGATTCTAATAGAACTTACTTTGATTAATAAATTTCGTGTTCAGCAAAGATATGAAATCTCATTGTTGTAGTAAAAAGAAAACCAAATGGAACTTTTGTAACAGCTGGATTGAACTGATCCATTCCTGTGATATAATGGAGATTCTTTCCTCCCGTTCTTTCATTTGCTTCTGGCAGTTCAAAACTATAAAAGGTTAACTTTACATACTGTTTTTCCTGTTCCATTCTGGCCCAGAATCAAGGTGAGGTGGAGAGAAGAACAGCGGCAGCTGCTTGCCCGAGTCACCGTGCTCAAAACTTTGAATTCCCTGAATGTTCCTTTTCTCAATTGTAAATATCTTGCCTGTGGATCTGGTCTTGGAGCCCTGCACTGCAATGTTAACACATTTTAATAAAAAATTTCTACCGTTTAAACACATGTTCTAGATCCCATGAGAAATCAAAGTTGAAATGTCTATAAACAATAATTTAAGAACACATTAATGTTGAAAAGCATCAAAGATATCATTTTTAAAAAGATGTCACTCTGTGTTACTAAAGGTAACCCTCAACTAAAAAAAAATCTGTTTTTTTTTTCTTTTTTATTATCAAGATAGAGTGCAAAATGTTAAATTTCTCTTCATAAATTTATTCAGTATCTTATTTAAGACCTTTATCAACACATTTTTTGCCACTGTTTCATGTCATTCTGTATCAACTAGCATTTAAAAATTACCAATTTGGTTATGATCCACTTCCTGAATGCCAAACCGATAGCATACAGCACATTGATGTGAAAATCAGGACCTTGATGCACTTCAGGAAGTTTGGTCATACTTTGGGTGAGGGTCCCAAAAAATGGCAGCTACGGTTAGGGCCTGAAAGTAAATTGTACCATTATTATTGATATTCTTGGTTTGTTGATTATCATTTCATCTTTATCAAGTTTTTAGTAGTATAGTTTGCAATATTTTTTCTTAATTTCATTGTTGGCAGAAACATGCAAGTCAGTGGCGAGGCTACAGGGGGGGCAGGGGGGGCAGGGGGGGCAGGGGGGGGGGCGACCCCCCCTGGTCGGATTTTGGTACCGTCGGTCGGAAATTTACATGTTGGAAAAAAAATGTTCTTCACTAGTGCTATTATTTCACAACTATCACATCATTGAATTAATTCACCTGCATCAAAATTTGTCCCCATTATAATGGTCCCCTATAATGCTATTATGTACAGTACATTTTTTTTCCAACATGTAAATTTCCGACCGACGGTACCAAAATCCGACCAGGGGGGGTCGCCCCCCCTGCCCCCCCTGTAGCCTTGCCACTGATGCAAGTCCTCAATAAAGAACACACCCTGATTCCAAATTTATCTAGCATGTTCTCCCTAAAAAAAATTTAGATGTCTGACGTTTTTTTTTTAAGTTTAAATACAACCACCAACAGGTAAAGGGGATAGGGTTTTCATATAGTGTACTCACTGGTCTTATGCATTGATGGGTTCAGGCAGTATTTGGTCTCTAACCTGTGGTGAGATTTTTCTCATGCTCACTTTTCCTACCAACTTTCTAATCAGAAGGATCTACTAGGTTTTTTCTTTAGAATGTTCAGCTGCAATGTACATTAAACATTATCATGCCAGTCATAGTCTCTGGTGATTAGCAGACTCATTTTCTCCATTAAGTTTGTCTTCTAGGTCATAATACAGTTGAGTACAAGGGTATACAACCACCAAATCAAATTTTATAGATTAATCCTTTCATGGTCGGACTGATGGCTGATCCTAGAAGTCCAGCAAAATCTAAGATGGCCACTCAGATTTCAAGTTGGTTTATAAAAAGAGCTATAAACAATTTCACAAAAAATTTTGGTAATAAATTTTATTTCAAAATACCTGTGTGACATTTCACATGACAGGTTTTTTTTTTGTTGCAAAGATTTACCTGGTATATGGGCTAGATACTACCTCCAGGTGCCTTGCATCCATCTCAACCAGTGTACACACACACACACACGTTTTCTTTCTTCTGTATTAATTAGTTTATGTCCAGATAGACTTTCAGGAGCTAAATTTTTTAATAATTTTCTTTATTTTTGTGGTACTCTTCGATTGACTAACTGTCTGGCACCACGAAGTTGCTTAGCTAGCAAATGGCTAAACTGAAAGTGTGTCATAAACCCTTAAACTTAATCATTACCTCATCGACACTAATGTTTTCTGGAGGAATAAAACATCCATAGAACTTATAAAGACTCAAAAATATAGAAATGTCCTACTTTGAATAAAAAATTTTAAGATTTCTCTGTCAAACTAATCAAAATGGCTATTTTTAAATCCAGATTAATAGGCAACCATTGTTAGAGCCCAAGTAACGAAAGTAATACAGGTCTGCAAACAGATTAGCAAGTAAAGATGATTACGAAATACTGTCAAAGTATAGATTAGTATTTAAGGTGAAAAGATTTTAAAGTATAATGCAAAAACAAACTTTTTACCACTTTCTAGAATGAAGCGGCGGCTTCTTGGCTAGATGTATATGTACATCATATATGCCAACTGATACTAAAAGTACTGTCGATGGAAGATGGAGGTACACACAAATCCACTAGTGACAGCTTTTTCATTCTTCTGAAGTGTAGAATAATTCCTGTCCACCACATCAGAAGATTTTCATGCCTGGGTGGTAGGAACAAATTAATATATTTCTTATCATCTTCACTATAACAGCAATGATTTTTTTCTTTTCTTTTTTAAGTTCATAAGGATCTATAATTTGTTTTGCTGTAGAATTGGCTGCTTGTTGTTTTATTGATGATATTTCTTCATAGCAGTCCCACTGGTTGAAAATCAACAAACACTATTAATTCAACAGTTGAAGTGTGTGATATATCTAGATCAAAACTTGTCAGAAGCTGTGATTACATTTCTTCCTAAGTCATTAGTGCTATTTCAGTCAGTCCATGCTTTTTTAAATAATTTTAATCAGAGAAGTTCATTTTGTGCATCCATCTTGGAAATTGTCTAGACATTTTGCATATTAAACAATGCATTTTTCTTTCTATTCTTAATTAGCAGTAATTCTCATTTTTTTATTTTGATTTATTAAATAAGTAATTTTTTCCAGTCTATTTTAATAGACAGCGGTGATAGGGGTTAGTATGGATGGTTCAGATTCCTCACAGGTGCAAATTTTCTGATTTTTCCAGAACGTTTCATTCTTGATTATGTCCCCAAATTCCACCATAGCGACAGCCTTTCTGATTTTGTTTTAGAATGTATTGTTTGTTTGTTTGTTTTGTATTGAGTTGATTGTGTAAAACATTATTGAGAAATCTGGGAAACAAAATTGTGGTTTTCTTTATGTATGCAATATAATAACCATAACTATTGTTGTTGTACTCTGACAATGTAAACAGCCATGGGGGAGGAACACAGTGATGTGGTTTTCTGATTTCAAGTCCTGTGCCACGTGGAATCTGGAACTTCTGACATCAGCAGGGAAATGCCTACCAGAGCTCTTCATTTCTAGATGTGGAAGAAACCCCACACAGCTAACTGTCCAGTATTTTAACCATTGGACTACTGTGCCACCCATAGCCACAGTAGTAAAGGACTCTATATCTGTTTTGTAACTTAAAACTAAAATTGCTAAGAGGATTGGATTTCATTCTACAACATGGTGGAGGAGATCATCTGCATAGTTACCACTAACTAGCCTTATTCCAGCAACTTATGGGGCCTGGTTGGAAAGTCCCTACTACTAGAAGCCTTGTTTAGTTGTGGGGTGGGAGTTCAGAGGTTACCCACAAAGGTGGAGTGAGAATAAATATTGGTATGGTAGGTCTCGAGCATGGATCTAACTGATGTCTGCCACAGCAGGCAGTGGGCTCGACCATCTGCTGCTCAAAGAGAGAGCTTTTTACTTCTAGCATCGCAAACAATTGTTGTAGTATTATTACGATTGGTGATTGTTCCGAATGCTAGGAATGGTACTCACCTATTCAAGTTTAATAAATCACAGCAAACCTAAAAAAAACATTTTTAAAAAATTAATTTAAATAAATAATATTTTTTAAATCTAAAATATTTAATTTACATAAACTTTGCTATTAGTGGCAGCAGTAATCGTGTGTTTGTTGGTTGGTTTGGGTGCAACTATTACTAAAATAGCTGATTGTTGGCCAACTAGTAAAATTTGTAATAGAATTTTTAGCCTGCTCTTAGCCAAAAATGTTTTCTTAATAACAAAATCTTAACAATAAAAATGTATTTTCTAATGGAAATTAGAGTTTAAAGACACCTTGAATAATTGCTTGGTTCATGTAAACATCGAGACCTTAATGGAGAAAAGGAAAACGAACGATACATAGACTTTGAAATCCAAGAAAGATGATCATTGTATGGATTGCCCTACTATCATTAGAATGTTCTCTTGGAGTATTTGAAGTTATATATAGATCTAAAACATTGGTTAATTTTAGAATATGTGCACGTTTCATATACTGATGTGTAAGCAACCGGTAAATTAATCAGTTTAAAGTCTGATTTCCATGACAGAGAGCCTCACCACTGTTCTTTGTCTAATTATTTATTTATAATGCTACTATCTGAGTCGACCGGTCAGGAATTGCTAATTCAAGAGATTGCCCTTTAAAATATTAACAAACTGAGTGATCGAGTTGTCTGTTGTTATAGAGAAAGAGATTGAGAAATATCTTGTACCGTAGCTGGTGAATGGCTTTTCAGCACTGCTGGACATATACATATATGTGTGAGCCACCAAAAAGACCATCTAAATCCAGAAAGTGGTTTCTGCATTATGAATTTAAAAGCTTTTGACTTTAAATATTAAGTTATACCTTTGACAGACTCATAACCGTTTTCAATTTTTAATCTGTTTGTAGACCAGTATTACCTTTCACTACTTGAGATGTTGCATAGTTATGTGCTTTAGATTTAGAGATGGTTTATTGATTAGTTTAACAAAAATCTTTAAGCTTTTGATTTCAAGTATTAAATTTCTATTATATTTTTGACAGCCTTTAAAAGTTTCATATGTTTGTAGAACAATGTCGCTTTTACTATTTTAGCTTCTAAATTCACCTATCTATGCATTAATTGGGATTTGGATATACCTATAGTGATTAGGTAAACTTTTGAAGATTTCAATTTCCACCATGGAGTCGATCCTTCCTTCCTTTGTTGTTTTTTTTTTTGAATAAACTTCAGTCTCAGTAACGTGCTGTAGTTTGAATTATGATTTTAGATTAGTATTACATATTTTTCATGTTTTGGTTTTCACCTAGTGGTTGTCAATCCTGGGTTGAGGAGAGGTACCCATGAAACAAGGTATTGCCCACTAAAATACATACACATCATGATGTATGTGGGTGGAGGTGATGATGTGGTGATAGAATGAATGTCAATGGAATTTACCATTTCTACCTAACTTCAAGAGAGGGAGGTTTTGTGTTAATCTGGATTAATTAGTTTGTTTAAATTTGGTGTAATATGGAAAACACAGAACAGAGCGATATGCATGTCCATTTTGATGATCTTTGATGGTATGCGAATGAACAACAGTATCATTCCCATACAAGATGATGATGAAATTAATTTTTGCTTTGGAAAATGCTTGTCTAAAACTCGGTAATAGGATTAAACAACAAATTGTTTATATGAATTAATAGTTAATTTTATGTATCTATGTTAATTTATGACTTATTTTAACATTTTTGCTACTCAAGTGAAGTAACTGCTAAACACTTTGATCATAGATGTTAATCGTCATTAATTTATTTTGCTCCTTTGTTTGTGAAACATTTTAACCTGCTTTGAGACTCATCTTTACCAAGACACTTATTTTGATAGTGTTCTTGCACAACTGGTCTTTGTTTTTGCATAAGAAAAGTTCCCTTAATAACTCGTTTTTGTACGACTCTTGAAATACCGCATTGTAATGGAATTTTATTAAGCTTTTATTCTAAATTTGTAGACAAGCATTAGCAAGGCTACAGAGGTGCTTGTAGGGGGGGGGGTTTAAGCTATGATTTGTGTGGCTTTCTTAGTATTTAATTTAATTATTCAGACCAGCTTTACTCGTGTTAGGGTGTAAACGGCTGTTGCTTTGTATAATAGATTTTTAGTTTGAATTCTAGTAATTTAAAAAAAATGAAAAGAAGTTTGTCTATCTCAAGAGTTGAAATTACACACCTGAATTTCATTTCTAATGACTATTAGAAAGAATTAAATGGCAGCATCATACTTTATCATGTATAGTTGTGTGTGTGTGTGAGACCATATTATTCTGTAACTGAAATGACATTTCATATGATAAAGAACAAAAATAAACTTTTGAATATCACTTAGTCAAAATAACTTGGTCCTTCTGATTATAGCAATCTCCCCAGTTGTGGTTCAGACACTGTAGCTGGGAGATATTGGCCCCACTGGCTAGACAGGTTATCAGGTAGGGGTGCACATGGAAAGCCTTGAAACCGAAGCTGGGTGATGATATTCAGTCCAAGAACATTCACAGAAGTTTTCTTGTTAGTACCCACACTGAAAAGTCCTTATCCATCTGCTTAGCTTTGGAAGGAAAGCAGAGGGCCTTGTGGGGGGGGGGGACCTACACCGACAGCTGGTACAGAAGAGTGACAAGAAACCATTTTACTGTAGATTTGCCAAACTGAGTTGGTTTCCCAACTCTCCCAGGTGGCGCAGTCTTCTCCGGCATAGATTATTTGTTTTGCTATTTTTAAAAATTTGATGAAATTAAATAAAAACCCTTAGTTTGAAAACTGACATGCACACATCCTTTAAGGCTACAGAACCTTCCCCTTTTAGTAACCGAGGAAACAGCCACCATGACTCTTACTAATTTCCAGAGTTCAAGGATCTTCTTACAAAGTCTTATCTGTTTATTTACATGAAGGTCAATACTACTTGGGGTTGAAACTCATTCAAGTCTACCAGTAAATTTCTTTTCTTTTTTAGGTAATAACATTGTTCATGAGTTAAGTTTTTCCCCTAAAAACCATTTTGTAGAGTTTTACTTAAATTTTCAATAGGTGAGGACTATGTGAGGTACAGTTTATATTGCTACTTGCGAACTAGTTAGATTAACTTAACAAATTTATTAATCAAACAGTACATAAACTGATAAAAGCAAGATAGTTTGGGGAGGATAATCACAGTAGTTTCATACTTTAGGGCACAAGATTATAATGTCTAGCCAGGTGCCAGTTGTTGATGCATGAGGACAATGGAGAATCACAGTAACAGTCTATTTTTGGAAAGGTCAGCAACTCAGGCCAGTTAAATGAAGGGCAAGTGGTGAGAAGGTGGATGTGGCATCTTCATCTTTAAAATTGGTGATGCTAGGATGGCTGAACAACTTGACAGTCCTTGCTTTTGGGCTGTCTTTTTGCTTCCAGGGCATGAACTGGTCTCTCATAAAGTAGAAGACTCTTCTTGTGACTTCTGACGTTCTCTTACTGCATCTTTTATTCCTGTCCTTATCTCGAAAATGTCCCATGCTGCTGTATTCTTCAGACCGTTTGCCGCCTTGACCATTTTGAAAGAAATTTAAGATTAATCATAGTATATGACCACCAGGGAGCCTCCTGAGGTCATCAAAAAAGGCCATAATATACTAAAAAATGATAGTATGGAGAAATTTTGCTTGTATAAATTGTGATATAGAATTTCTGTCAATGAATGATGTTTTCTTTCAATTATTTGTCCAATTCTGAAATCTGCATTTTGATTCATCTGAACAGAGATTGTGTAGCCTTGTGTATACCAATGATGATGCTCAAACACACTAATAAATGTACAAATTATCAAGGGAAGGATGACTTCTCCAGTGTAGTTTATCTCCCATTTTAAATTACTACTATTATTATTGTATTTAGGATTTAGTTAAGCTTACCATGAACGATGACAAGGTGGTACTTTTGTTATACTGTTGTAGCCAGTAGCAGGGATTCTGTCCCCCTTGTCTGCTGGCCTCTGTGATTCTCCTTCACTTCCATTCAGAAGATTTATGGTTTATTTTTTCCAGTGGTGTGGCTAGATCAGGAAAGTTTGTACTAGTCATTGTCTTCACACCACACAATTCCTCCTCTTTTGGTTTTCTTGGTCCAAAGCCAATATAACAACACTACAGTGAACTACTACAGGATATGAAAGCTATCCAACTAACAGTAGAAATAAATAATTTATTCCTTTACATACATATATTTTATTTTTCCTTTATTTTTTTTATTTTTAGATGGTTACAGCTCTTGTAGTTTCTAAGCCAGTGTTGGAAAAGGTGATATTCTGCCATCAGGACGATTCAAACTGGTAGGTAAATTAATTGCTCAGTTAATGCACATATGTTGCTGGGTATTAAAGATGCCTATATGGTTTATAGTCATAAAATGTTAAAATATTCTAACATTAACTTACAGAGAAAGAAGTATGGGTTAATTTTCTTTATAACAGGTCAAAACAAATCTATTTTTGCTGAACTTCTCAGTGACTTCATGCGATAACTACATCCATGTGCCTGACATTGAATCCTGCCCAAGACAAAACCTGTCTTTATTCTCTGCGGTAATTCTAAATTTCTTGTATACAAATGCGGGTTGTTAAACTTTTATAAGTCTGAATTGAATCATTCAAACTTTGCAGAGAAAATACCTGGACTGTTTATGTGCATGTTGGTCAATGATTGTGATGTTGAACAGTGTATTTTTTTCCAAAGGTAAAGTCCAAGCATTTCCTTAAATACCAGCCTAATTAACTATGAAAGAACGTGATTACAATTCAAATTTCCTTTTAAGTTCAGAAGTACACAGCATATTGAAGTAAATATTTTTTTTTTTTTTTAGGTATAAGAACCTAAATGTAGCATGCATCTGACAAATAATTATTATAATACTTTAGAAGCTGCATCTTTAAGTGGTATCTGTTCTTCACCAGCTGATAAACAGTTAGTTTGTGAAAAGTCTCTCTTTTATTCAATAGCCTTATAGTTTAGTCCAGTAATACTAATATCTACATACAACCATCCTCTCTGAATTAATACATTAAAGAAAAAAACCTCTGGATTCAGAAACATTTGTCCACATCATTACAAAAATATTTGGAAAAATTGTAATCCTTGATAACATTCCCTGTGGATACAAGTAAATGGTGTGAAAAATTTGTGTTGGTTGCTTTTAGATAGATGCAATTTCAAAAAAAAAAAAAAATCTTTGACAATTGGATGCTGAAGTTAGATTTTCTGAGGTTTGAACTGAATTAGTTTTATAGTATTTTTGATTTAGAAAAGCAATACTTGTTGATGTTGTGGTTAATTACTTGTGCTAATAAATGAGGAAATATATTTGTGGTGATAGTGAAGAAAATTATTGTACCAAAATGAATTTGGAAAGGAAAAGAAAGATCTCACAAAACTGAAAGCTGTGATTATATGTGGGTTTGATGTGTCATTTGTGAAAACTAGATCTTTCGTATTTAACATTTATCTCTGTGGTGTTGATTTAATTTTTAGGTTACGAGTAATCGCAAGAGATATGGTGATATCCTAGTGGGAAACAACTTTTACAGTCCTATTACTGGTAGAACGAGTAAAAGAGAGTTTCATATTTATACATTTTGTTGAAGCCACCAAACTTTTAGATTGACTTCATTCACTATTTTCTTTCTCCAGAAATTTGCATCGAATATTTATTGAGTAATTAAGTAATGAAGATGTAAATGAAAATTTTTATATTAGGAGCTGACTTTCTAAATGTCAGAAAAACTGATTGAACTTAATTAAATTTTATTATAACTAATACTTGTGGAAGAACTTTCTGTTAAAAACAGACAGTATGTCTTAACCGAGGATCTAATAGTTGAATGTTTTGGACAAATGATTTGGAGATGTTACTAATTAGCAATTCACTTTGTATAAATTGTTTTAAATGACTGCTTCAGCACTAGGCCCTTGTAGAAAACATTACACTTTTGGTGTGTTCTCATTGATGCTGGATGCTTTCACCTTGTTAGGTAGAACCCAGATTTCTGATGCTCAGATGTTTCCATCTCTGCTTGCGTACTACTTTCCAAACCATGCAGGTAGTATCTTCCACATCATTGTGAATGATGTACTAAAATCTCAAGAAAATTAACTCAAATTGAAGAGCCAGATGCTGCGCAGAGCTCCATGCATGACTGGATTATATTCTTCACATACATTCAGAATGGAACATCTTAAATTTAAGTAGAACTAAAAAAAACAAGGGGCTGGCAGTGACATTTTTGGATGTAAATTTATCCGTTGTTAATAAAAACAAAACTTAACATATACAAAAGGAAAACTGATAATCAGACCAACAGGATCCAGTGTATAGTGTGTGAATGAATGGTAAGTATAATAGGTGAGGGAAAAAAAAATATTTGCTAAGCAAAGGAATAGAAAAGTGATTGTTCAAGGCAGGTTTAAGGTGTCTAATAAAAAAAAGAATTCCATGAATTTTAACTTTGACCTTGAAGAGGATCTGCCCAAAATCCTGACATTACCTATGTCTATTAACTGCAGTCACATGGCTAAGTGAGGCAGAATCAGGGTTGACCAGACAAAAGAGAAACAAACCTCTCATAGATGGTCTTATCAGTGTAATCTATGTATAACTACAGTCTCAACATTTAATGTAGTAAACTACATGAGACCTTAAGTGGGGGACTGTCCTTAAATGTGAAGTACTATCCTCAATAGTATTTGAGAAAATAATTTGTTTTAGGCCATGTAGTTTCTGCAGCCAAACTCTCTAAATACCTGAAAATGGTTAGCACAGGATAAATAACGTTTTGGAAACACTGTATCTGACTGACTTAAAGCACTAGATACTTGATTTTCAAATTTTAATGGATAACCTTTTGCTGCTGTAATTTTTTTGATAAAAATAATTTAATGTGGAAATTAGAAGAACATTTCGTAAATATGCTGTACAAGAACAAATACTAATTTTGTTTTTTTAAATAACCTTGTCAGGAGACAACTTGAATTTTACCATTTCTAGCAAAGAAGACCAGTTAATTTTAGAATGAACATTTTTTTAAGCAAGGCACTTTCATGGATGTACTATTTTTAACCTGAGAATTTTGCTAAGCAGAATTAAAAACAGACAGAGCTCATTTTGATAAGAAATAATACATGGCAATAGCAGTTTCAGCAGAATTGTAATTCTTCTTAGAAAGTTTAAATTGACAAAAACATTTGCACAAAAGCACATTGTAAACATTTGGGTAAAAAATGAAAATCTGCAGTTTGTCTGAATGTAGGATGATTTTCCATACAGATAAAAGTGTTTAACAATTTCTTTATGCCAGAAATTTAAAATTGTATAACTTACATTCAAGTAGAAATAAAAGTGCAAGGGTAACAACAACCATGTCTGAAAGCTGTGTCTTTTGGACTCTGGTTATATTTTTCATGTTTCTATCAATCATCCAAATGTCTTTATGCTGAGGTCTGGCTTCAGTTTGTGGATGACAGATTATTTAGCAAAATCAGATAATTTTGTCATTTATGCTTTCATTTCTTTATTTCCAACTTTACAGAAAACCATTTAGAAGATGACATCTTTTACATCCATATTAAATCCACAATGGGATCAGATCTTTAATTCTTTCTAATGTAGTTTACAGACTGTTAGAGATTTAACCCTTTCAACAGCAATCTTTTCAGACTTCTGTGAAATCAGTGATTTTAAGTTTTTGCACCCAGAAGATGTTCTGACAGAGTTAATTTACAGAGACTATCTCTTTACAAAGGATTGTTCTGAAGCAAGGAATATTATTTGATCCTTATCAATATGAATATATTCATTTATTGTTAAATTTTATTTTTTTAATTTCTCCATTATTTAAAATAGACTTTAATCTTTTGTTCACTGCTTTTTTGTAGGCCACTTAGTGAAGGAAAAGCCTTGAAGGATAAATTTGATGCCAATTTTGCTTCTACACGCTATGTTAAGGCTTTAGACTGTATCAGGTAAATCAAGCAGGAGCAGGTAACACCCTCATTTCTTTTCTTTTTTTATGTCTGTCTAACTAGGTTCAGAAATTGTCAAGATATCCACTTATTTAAAAATCTTATGTTAGGAAACTAAAATCAAACAAAAACTTACAGGTGCATCTCAAAAAAATTAGAATATCATGGAAGAGTTCAATATTTTTTGTCAGTTATTTCAGAAAGTGAAAATTGTATATATTCTACTCATTTCATGTAAACTAAAATGTTCCAAGCATTTTTTTAATTTTAATTTTGATAATTACGGCCTACAGCTAAAAAAAATAGAAAAAACGTATCTCAAAATTTTAGTATATTCCATTTCTAGTTCGAGTAAATGCAGTATAAATACCATGAATCTCTCGGTACACACAACCAGAATCATGGGGAAGACACTCATGGACACCCTCCACAAGGAGGGTAAGCTACAGAAGGTCATTGCTGAAAGGGCTCGCTGTTTGCAGAGTGCTATATCAAAGCATATTCATGGAAAGTTGACTGGAATGGGAGTGTGGTAGGAAAAGGTGCACAAGCAAGAGGGATGACTGCAGCCTTGGGAGGATTGTCAAGCAAAGCCGATTCAAGAACTTGGGGAGCTTCACAAAGAATGGACTGAGACTGGAGTCAGTGCATCAAAAGCCACCACACACAGACGTGTCCAGGAAATGGGCTACAAGTGTTGCATTCCTAGTGTCAAGCCACTCCTGAACCAGGGACAATGTCAGAAGCGTCTTACCTGTGCTAAGGAGAAAAAGAACTGGACCGGCTATTGCTCAGTGGTACAAAGTCCTCTTTGCGGATGAAAGTAAATTTTGCATTTCTTTTGGAAATCAAGGTCCCACAGACTGGAGAGGCACAGAATCCAAGTTGCTTGAAGTCCAGTGTGAAGTTTCTGCAGTCAGTGATGATTTGGGGTGCCATGTCATCTGCTGGTATTGGTCCACTGTGTTTTATCAAGTCCAAAGTCAGCGTAGCCATGTACCAGGAGATTTTAGATCACTTCATGCTTCTGTCTGCTGACAAGCTTTATGGAGATGCTGATTTCTTTTTCCAGCAGGACTGGGCACCTGCCCACAGTGCCAAAACTACTAGTAACTGGTTTGCTGACCATGGTATTACTGTGCTTGATTGGCCAGCCAACTCGCCTTACCTGACCACATAGAGAATCTATGGGGTATTGTCAAGAGGAAGATGAGAGACACCAGACCCAACAATACAGACGAGCTGAAGGCCGCTATCAAAGTAACCTTGGCTTCCATAACACCTCAGCAGTGCCACAGGCTGATTGCCTCCATCCCATGCTACATTGATGCAGTGATTTGTGCAAAAGGAGCCCTGACCAAGTATTGAGTGCATAAATGAACGTATTTTTCAGAAGTTCGACATTTCTATATTATAAATCCTTTTTTTTTTTTTTTAATTGATCTTATGCGATAGTGGATTTTTTATGTTCATGAGCTGTAGGCTGTAATCATCAAAATTAAAATTAAAAAATGCTTGAAACATTTTAGTTTACATGTAATGAGTCTAGAATGTATATAGAGTTTTCACTTTCTGAAATAACTGACAAAAAATATTGAACTCTTCCACGATATCCTAATTTTTTGAGATGCACTTGTACTAAAAACCTCCCTTTAGCAGAATCAAAAAAGAAAATAAGTCATTTTCTGAAGCAAAGATGTATTATTTTATTTTTTCTTTATATATATATTTTTTAAAAATAAAATACATGTATTGGGTCATTCCACATCAAATCTTCTATTTTCAAGAAACTTGGTATAGTTAATACACATGGTCAGTAAGCAGTGCATGCAAATCGGTTCAGTAGTCTAGGAGATATGGCCATTTGAAATTTTGGGCTTTTCGACAAAAAATGCGTTATGTAAATATCTTGGCAACCAGTGGACCGATTTTGATGTATTTGGCATTGTTGTGAAGGAAATTTGCTAAAGAAACCAATTCTGCCATCATTTTTGAAATCTAATGATGTTGGGGTTAATTAACTTTTGACCTTGACGACTTCGTGACCTTCGCATGATCTTCAGTCAGAATGGAAGCTCGTAGAAGACAATCTAACATATCAAATAACTGGAGGGATATATGACGTTCAAGTCACCCATCCAGTAGGAATTACCGTAGTGGTAAGTCAAAGCCTTTTTTGAGTTAAAACTGTTGTCCACATGGGAAACTAGGAAAAGCATGTTCCTTTCATACCACTGATCACGTGGTTATTGGAAGAACAAACAGTTTTTTGACTTTATAGAGTAAAAGGCGAGCCCAACAGCAACAATGATTCCTTCCTATGACAACAAAATTAATTGCCCAAATTAACGATAAATATTGAAGCAACCTGCAAAAGGGATACCACACCTTCCCAAGCTTGTCCATCATAGGCAGACTTGTTGGCATAGAAAGTTCTGACCAACTTACACTGCCTTTTCTCAAGTATATATAGTTCCTTTTTGAGTTTTGCCCAGACCTGCCTTGACTTGTGGCCATACCACGGGATATATGAGATCATTCGTTGTGTACATTTGCAGACATGGATAACTGTAGTTCTTCTTGCATTGGCGAATGTCACCAAAAGAATCTTGTGAAATCTGCCGCATTATGAAAATTGAAGGACGAAGAGGAGATATAAATACTTTATCTGCGGATAAAAATTTCATCACAGAGCATAAAAACAATATGTGCGCATCATGAGATTCTCTTCATTAAAGAAAAATTGTTGTGTGATCCTTTGAGGAGACATCCTAACAAAGTCATTAAAGACAATCAGTTTGTACCAGTATAAAAACTTTTCAGTTATCTGGAAATCATACCTGGAGAAAAATTATGCCCGGACTGTTTCATAAACATAAAGCAAAGTGCTCAGGGACCAAGAGAGGATGAGGAACAGGGTGATTCTACTGATAGCTATTCTTCATCAAACATTCAACAGGAAAATCAGCATGAAATGGTGCTAAGTTCGCCTGAAAAAGAATCTGCTTTGGTTAACCTGGATGACACACCAGCGCACCGAAAGCGATCTACAGGAAAGAAAAAGCTTGCAGTAGCATTTAGATCACTGAAGAAGAAACTCCAGTTGTCATATGATGTGTCATTAACAAGTTCTGATTCAGAAAGCACCTCAAGGGACTTACATCTGTACGAGAAAATGATGGGAGAGTTGAAGAGAAAATATGAACTATCTAAATCTTACAAGGAACAAGTTCAAATTCTGACACCTTTCACCATACAATGCACATTGCAGGAATCTGGTGCAACAAACTACATGGTGAAGAAAGACAAAGGTATTGTGTGTGATCAAAATAAGGGTAAAGCTCTCAGAGAATATTAAAAGTGAAGTGATGGAGTTTTATGAAAATGATGACTATAGCTGCATCATGCCTGGGAAGACAGACTTTGTAAGTGTCAAGAGCAAAGATGGAGGCAGACAAAAACATCAGATGCGCCTGATATTAACAAATCTAAAAGAATTGCACTCAGCTTGGAAAGAAACAAACCCTGAAGAGAAAATCGGTTTTTCTACGTTTGCCTTACTGTGAGCAAAGTGGTGTGTTCTTGCTGGAGCATCAGGAACACACTCGGTATGAATTTGCAAGTATCATCAGAATCCCAAACTATTGGTGATGTCTTGCTTGAAATCATCTCTAAATGATATGATGGAACACAGTTTGCTCTACTGAAACAGAAAAGTGGATGATGGGTCAGTGCAAAGACTGTCCTGGAAAGTGAGGGTTGGTTTTGAGTATTTGAAGAACTGTGAAGATTTACAAGATTTGGAGGAAATTAGCTATCTCGATTTGTTGATGTCGAATATTGCCCCTCCAGTTATTGGGTATGTTGTAGAAGACAATCTGAGCTTTCATTCTGACCGAAGGTCATGAGGTCATCAACCTTTGGCCTTGACCTTGATCTTAAGTCTAAAGGTAATTACCCCCAACATCATTAGATTTCAAAAATGATGTCAGAATTGGTTTCTTTGTCAAATTTCCTTTACAATGATATCAAATACATCAAAATTGGTCTGCTGGTTGCCAAGATATTCACATTTGAATTTTTGTCGGAAAGCCCAAAATTTCAGATGGCCACATCTAGACTACTGAACCAATTTGGCTGAACTTTGCTATACAAAAGCATTATTCATAGCCTTCACCGATTGAGCTGAAATTTGGTGAGTTACAGCCATTGGGTGGAATGACCCTATTATACAGATTCTCATTTTTATCTTGCTGTTTTACTCTTGTTAACTATCAATGTTTTTAACAATTGTTTAGGTAGATTCATGGATTTTTTCATACTTTACCTGGTAAGAATTTTTTTCTTCTCCTGGGTTAATGGACCGAATCTTAAAATTTCTGATGTGTTTTGGTTGAGTATCCAGATAATGTAGGTTGACACTAAAAAGAGCTCATACATACATACTGATCTCCGCATTATGCCATTTGTTGGCTATGAGCTTGAATATAAAGAGAATGTAATAAAAATAAATAATTTAAAATAATTTTTGAGGCCAAAAGTTGTTCCTGACCCCTCAATGCATTAAAATAATAATAATAATAATTTGAGGTTATTCCAAATATATGTATATTAAAAAAGTCTGTAAATGAAGGAAAATTAGAATACCAGGTAATGCAAGTCTGATGGTTAGAAAAGTAAGTGAATGTGTGAAGGTGAACATTATATTAGAAAGTCTAATCTTGTTGAGAATTTGATATTAGTATCTAGGAATCTCCAAACTTGCCGACTGTTAAAAGTTTTTATTTTTATGATTCAGGGGAGATAACTTATATAAACTAATTTTTTTTTTTTTTTTGTATTCAATATTTCAGATACCATAAAGGTTGGCATACTTTTGGATTGATAGTACCAAGTGGTAAACAATTGACAAAATAGGGAGATGTGTTTTCTGAAGTTTGTTAGGATGAGGTATGCTTTTTGTATTTTTAATTTCTAGACTATTACCCCTCCTCTTGTAAGGTTTAGATTTATTCATTCTCTCTTAACGGGCTCATAATTACTGAAATTTTTCATTTCAACACCTGAAGATTTGTGATAATGTTACATAAAACCTATGCTTTTATTGAAAAAACAAACAAACTGGGTTTGGTTTGACATAATGAACCAAAATCTGCTACTACGCATCACCGCATGTGTAGATTCTGGACTTTGGCACGGATGATTTGTGAGCACCCACTGTGAAGAAATGGAAAAGTCATTTAATGCGTGTCCAGCAATTAGAGGTTTACCATTTAATTTAAATACATAATGAAATAATTTTTGTATTATTCTAAGGTTGTTCATATAATCAATGCATTGAAAGGACAGTCTTTCAATTTATGTCAGACTGAAAAACTGCAGCAGACAAACTCTCCCATGTATTCACCGTTATATTAGTCCAGTCTTCTATGACTTTTAAATGGCACAGAGTTCTGGGTTCAAGCGTAAACTCCAGAATTTATCATGGGACACTTAAAACCTACTACTGCTATTCCCACAATCTTGAAGTAATTGCTGCTAATTCCAGTGAAATGTGTCAATATCTAAGAAAGCCATCAAGCCTGGACTGCATACTCTAGATGAGGTATGACACCAATGGTTCTCATATTTTATCTACCTTTAAAAGTGAAAACCTGAAGGCTAGAAAATGTTGCAGAATTGAAGGATGTCACAGGATTCATTTCTGATTACACAAAGTTAAATAAGCAGTTATTCTGTTTTTTCTCTCCTCGACCACAGATTAAAACTACGTAGAAAATACTCTTTTGCTGTGTCCCGTACTTACACTTCGTTTTTCCTCACTTTGTAGAAGTCATTGACATAATCAGATCGGCCAAGCAGCTCAACAAAGTCTTCATCATGAGTGATCACAATCAGCTGGAAGTTTCGCTGATAGGAACGAGCTTTAATGAATCTGAAGGAAAGAAAGAAATAAAACAACGTATAGGTTAGTAGAAATATGGGGAATACTTTGATTTAAACAATTTCCATGCTAAGTGATTATTTCCATTCTGATCCGTAACAAATTTTTTTTGACGGAAAACTGTAAAATAACTGAAGGTGGTTGATTATTTGATTAAAACGTATAAATTATTTAAAAAAGAAAACAGTAAATTCTAGATTATTTGAGAATCTTATAAGTTATATTAATCAATCCCCCTAAACCTCCGTTACATTTTGTAGTATTTTTCACTTTCAACATACAAAAATTAATGATTGGAAAAAAAATTTTTTTTTCCTAACAGATATCACTAAACTATTAGGTTGTTACAAGAGTTTTGTTGGTTTTCATATGTTAATTTGGGGTTCATTTCTTGCATGCTGGAGGTGTATATATATATATATAGTTTTGTAGCGTGTGCTTTGGCATACATTTAGCAAAACCTACCTTTTTAAAAATCATAAATGGATATTTGTTTCGTGGTTCTGAGTGAAGCATGGACAGAAAGACTTTTGTGCCATTCTGCTTCATGAGTTCAGAATGGGGAAAGGATACAGTACAACGATGGTTTGTAAAGTTTCGATCAGGAGATGTGAGCCTCAAAGACCTTCCAGCTGTGATGACAACTGTCTGAAAGCCAATCCAAGAAAAACACTGCGAAATTGCTGGAGAGCTTGACATAAGCACTGCAACTGTTTCCTGGCATCTTGATGAAATCAGCCAGGTGAAAAAGTTTGACAAGTGGGTGCCTCATGAGTTGAGTAAACAACAACAAAATTGTGGATTGGAGATGCTCTCTGCTTGGGTCGATTTTGCTTCTTATGATATTTCTTGACTGAATCATTACGTGTGATAAAGCAATCGCAAACAATCAGCACAGGGACTCGACAGTGACAAGGCGTTTAACCACATTCCAAAGGTCAGAGTCACTGTCTGATGGACTGCAACTGGTGTCATCCGCTATAACTTTTTACAACCTGGCAAAACCATCACAGCTGAAAGGTACTGTCATGAACTAAACTTTGTTCATCAGAAAATCTCCTAACAACAGCTGGCATTGATGAATCGAAGAGGAACAATCCTGCTCCATGCTCATGACACATTGGGGTATGAAATTCTCCCTCACCCAGCCTATTCACCAGACAGCTTCCTTTGTTTGAAACTGCCTTCCAACAGTTTATCAATTCCATAAATCCAAATTTTTTTTCAAAATGGTATAAATGCATTTGTAACTTGTTGGCAGAAGTGTATTGATTAATAAACTTCACATTCAGCAACAATATGAAGTCTCAATGTTGCGAGAAAAAACCAACAGAACCTTTGTAAAAGCCTAATACACTAAATATTTCTCTTGGACAAGTTAGAGATATGGTGAGGGATCCGCTGGCATAATAATACTTACTCAATAAGAGCAGAAGCTAGGCTTTCAATGTTCTCCCGGTCTAGATTAGTTGTTGGTTCATCAAGTGCCAAGATTCCACAGTTGAGAGAAAATGTTTCAGCTAGAGCCAGGCGGATGATCAAAGCAGCTAGTACCTGCACATAACAAAAGCAAACAGGAAGTGTCAAAACGATGTATACTCTCTTTTTTCCTATAGCCTAGTACATGGGAATTTATGGATGGTAGCTGGTTGTGTGGCCTACACCTTGTCTTTCAACACCCTACAGGAAAAGAAAAATTGTGGGAGACCAAAAAAGCATGGTGTGTGGTCAACTTCTCTGCATCATCCAACCCATTTCAAAGTAGAGTTAATCTAAAAATGCCTGTACATTTTTGCCACAATGATATGAGGTATGCTGTTGCATTGCACAGTACCATCATGTGACCTTCCAAATGAAACACCTTAACACTGAAATGCAAAATGTATATTTGCAACATTTATCCAGGAACCAATCTCTTCCTGTAAACCCTTTCAATGGCTATAAGATTCAAAGTAGTTTTGTAATCACTTGATTTGCTTTAACTGTCTAGATACCATCACTTGTTTGCGTTTAGATGCAAAATCGTCACTTACTCCCTTTAATCAGCCTAACACTAAATTTGCAACCATACATTTCTGATGGTTGACCATGTTGTGCTCTGATAAAGTTTGGATTCTAGAATCCCTAGCACATTCTAAAGAATAGTGATAATATTTTGAAGGAGTACAAAATTAGCAGAAACAAGACCAAAAGTGCCAATGAGATGGCAAGGAGACAGAAGTTGGCCTCTTCAGAAGATAAACATTGAGCAACTACTTTTAGAATTGTGTTCACCCACACTTCATTATCTGAGAAATGTTCTGGAAACAGTCACGAATAGCACAGAGTACCACGACCCTCACATATCTACCCAAGAAACTTTTTTGGCCCCAAATATTGCACTAAAAACCATGAACAAACAATTGCATGCAGGAAAAGCTGAAAACAAAAGATATTAGAACAGTACACACACACATCCTAACAAATATCATAACATGATCAAAATAAGTGAAAAACTGGGACAACAGAAGGTGATGTGAGGCAGAGGAAAGACTCTGCATACTTACTGCTACTTCTCATGGAGGGGCATAAAAAATACTTACTGAATATTCAGTAAGTGTTTATGAACGTCTGCAAGGATTGCACTGTTGTTTTGGCCAGACCTCACAAGTACGTGGATTTGCAGATAAGGGAAGAGTGTAGTACTTGGCAATGATTATAAGTACAGTACTGTACAAGAACAGTTTTTTTTTTTGCTTACATGTCTTCATAAACAGCTGTAGTTTTGGGATTTTGATTCATTTTTAACGTATTGAACAAAAATTTTAAACCTATTTCAGCATCATGCTTCTAAAACTATGGAGGGTATTGGCAACTTTCTTCTGTCAATCAAGGTGTTGCTAATAAATGGCAGGTACTGTATGCACAATTAGAAATTTTGCAATTTAAGATAGTAAAGAACGGGCAGAAAATTTTACAGCAAACTCTGAATATAACAGCAGACAAAGCAACCACTTGAGCTGTGTGCACTTCCAAGATGGCGACTGTAAACAAACTTATTTCTCTTGCCTTTTATCATACGATGCTTTGTCAAATTTAGGAGCCATTGTTGAGGAGTTGCAAAAATCAAGTACTGGAGGACTACACTTAACACTACCAAGAAATTAGAAAAAGGTGTAAGCAGGAATGTTTTGATGTGAGAGTACAATGTTGCTGTTTTTTTTACACACATGTAACACAGTGTGTAAAAATATAATTGCTTTATTCACACACACACCATGTTGTGCATATTTTCCATATGCAACTTGATGTAAATGTTTGTTTTTTTGAATATTTTGATTAAACTGGCTGCAAATTCACGTCTGTTTTATATAATACTTATTTACACCTCCCCTTATGCCTTACTCATATGGACGCCCCATATGATGGAATATTTGATATTACAGAGTTTAGTCTACTACGATCTTGTATTTGACAGCATTTGGATGAAAATCAAGCAGTTATAGAGAGGGAGCATAAAATAGATAATAGGAAGATGGATCAGTGGTACTACGTTCAAAGGCTCTATTCAACTAAAGCAACTAAATATCCACTTAAGAATCAAACAAGCATAAAAAAAATAATACTATTTTTTAAAGCTGGAAGCTGCTTTAAACTGACTCATGCTGTTACTAATAACCAACATACTAATTCATTTATTCATTTGCAAACTGTGTTACTGAAAAATGTCTTACACTGACAAGATGACATTTTACTTCTATTAGTAAAAATTTGAAAAGTCATGATAACACTTGAACCAATTTATAATTAAGACTGGAAGAATGTTGGACTATCCACAAACTGAAAACACTTAACTAAACATCCAATAAGGGAATCATTCTAGTAAATCTAGAGCAAACTCCTTCCAGTAACTCAATATTCAATACAAACATACATAGGCAAGAAGCATATTTATTGATAATATAAATCTGCAAAAATAGCTGAAAATTGTCTTCTACTAAGCATAACTACTAAAGATTAATTTATCTTCTCATTAGTAAAAAATATATAAAATCATGAATATAAACACACACTACCTAGAAGTTGATGACGCAGTTTTAAATGTCTACTCAAGGAGCAGTTTCCATAATGATGAATGCCAAAGTGTTTCGACTTTGGAGACTGGACAAAAGCTATTGTTATCATCAAACATTAGGTAGCAAATGTCATGGTCACAAGTTCAACAGGTAGAGAATCCGAGTAACATAATAATATCAGATTAATTGTGGCAAAACCAAATTCTTAAAATTTCAAAGTGCTCTCACACTTTGAAGACACTAAAGCAAACAAGAATGGCATTAGCTTAACAATTATGAAAGTGACCTTTCCTAACCTAATATTGTTTATTCCTTGAATTAGCATACAAAATTCTGAGTTTGGGGGAAAACTAAATCATCATATATTTCTCAATTTTTTAAAATTTAATCAGGAAGGTATTGTAGTCAAGTATTTACTTTTACTTATTCAATATTTTTCTGATCCCCAAATCATCCAATAAAAACTGCTGCTGATTAATTGCTTTGGAAACAATCACTACCAATTATTTAATAAAAACCTGTGTGCAGGTTTAATGGAGAAACACCAACCACTGCATAGAAGTCAAAACAAGGTAGATTGCTTTTCAGGGGCATAAGATTTCTGTGATCAAACATTCACTATTTCTTCAATAGATAAAACTAATTTACTCTCCATACTCATTTGCTGCAATCACACCTGTTTGTTTCCACTTACCTTCTGTCCGGCACTACACCTGCCTCTCATGTCAAGCACTGTCTTATCTTTGATCATCACTACACGGTAAATATAATTGCGACGGTTCTTCATGATCCCACCTTCATCTTCGGAGGACCGGATTTCAATTGTCCCAATGTCTGAGGAAACAAGCAGAGGTAAACTGCAGGTACCTCAGTGGAACATATGACATATGCATGCCATGAGAAACAGATTACTGCATTTCTATGGTTGACTAACTGGATTCAGATGATTTCAGTTGCTGACAAAATAAATTATTCATTTAGCTTTGCTCCAGTGATTTCTGACCTATCAAAGATTTTGTAAATTTACAATTATTTACCAAGTTGTAAGCAATTTAGTAAAGAACAAGTATGTAGGGTAGACAAAAAAAAAAAAATTCTAAGATTCTGCAGCAGTCTAGCTGCAGACATTATTATTACTCTTGTGGTGACCATTAACTAATTACGTTTATAAAGTTTGAAACAAATGCTTACCATTTCCTTTGTATATATTGCGCCAAAGGTCTCGTATAATCTTGTTGATCTCATCCATCTTCAAGCTATGGTAATTCATAATGGCTCTACAAGTAAAAACAGAAAATAAACATAAGTGAGAATTTGAGGATAAAGAACTTCATTAGAATATCAGTTACCTTCTGAAGTAACAAGGAGAAAAATCTTTTGGCAAACAAATATAACACTCACTTATCTAGAGCTTTGTAGTACTTCTCCAGATCAGTAATAGCCAATTCTGTTGTCTGCAAGAATCAAGAACAAGCACATGAAATGTGTGGCTGGCAGAGTTAGCCCACATAAACAATCCTCATCATCTGCAAAGTCATAGCAAAAAATAACAAACAGAATTAAGTTCCTTCTAAAACATCTAACCTATTAACATACCTGTAAAATAAGCAAAAGTACAGTGGTAGGTTAAAATTATTGTACAAATTTACGTTTTAAATAAATTATTGAGAGTTCATCGTTTCAGGACGTAAGAATGCACTACTAAATATCCTTAATGTAATAATTTCTTGTGGACACGCAACTACAAAAGGCAGTAAATTTCAATAAATAGACACTTAATGTATAACTTTTGTTAAATTAATACCACTAAGTCAGAAAACAATGATTAGTCATGAGATAATTACACTTAAGCAGAAAATAATTCAGATTTTGAGTGATGCAAGTTTTTTTTTTTTATAAAGCAGACATTTTTAAGGTTAAGAAAGATGCAAATTTTGTCATTTAGAGTTTGAACATCTTAATTTTATCTGCATTTTAGCAAAATTGTACATACAAACATATAACGTAGAGAAAAGGAAAAGGTGAGCAGTCGTTAAGTCATACCTCCAAGTGTTTTGTACAACCAAAGCAATTTATTTTATATCATCCAGCAGCAGGATGCTGCACAATGAACAGATAACAATGACTGACATTAACTGTTTTGCTGCTAAGTTTTTTTTTTAAATTGAGTCATGCAATGGGTTGGGATTTCCCACGAAAAAGTGTTACCCGTGATCTTATCTTAGTCAAGTTATGTAATAATATTAATGAATCAAAGTGGCCATTTTACAAGTTCGGCAGGCTGCACCCGCAGCAGTGAAACAATTATTAATAATGGTGAGAAAGAGAGATACTTACACGTAAGGATATCATTTGATCTCTGTATTTTACTTCAGCATCTCTATACATATCGGTCTGAAGCTCCTTCTTGGCTGCAGTCACGGATATCTCACACTTCAACTGCATTTCACTCTCAGTCAAGTGCTGTGGAAAGCAAAGCATTTAAATCATCAGAAAGTGGATGAACAATGAAAACTTCCTATTTAAAAATTAAGGGGAAAACAATGAAGCAAATATTTCGTTTTTTTTTACATAACAATATGGTTCTATTTAAATAAAAAAAAAATTCTCAGATGCCCCGAATAATTAATTGTGAACAGTGGTTTAATCGTCCCACTGAATAATCCAGCACTTAAATTTGTGATAGACTAATATAATAGTAAGCACCATGATGGAAACATTTGACACGGGTCAGTCCACTGCTGATGATGAAGCCTCCATCCAAGCCATTTTTGACCAAGAAATAACAGCAAATGATTTGTGACTGTTTTTCCTTGATGTAAATCCAAAAGCATTGTTGTTTTCATAGTGAAATGTTTCCTTCTGCTTGTTTCTATACCACCTCTCAAAAAACAAACAAAAAACCTTTACTCCGTCTGGACCCGCCATGCCCCTTACCATATACCCCTGCATACTCACATCTTGTCTCAGTTTCTGTTGAATGGCCATCAGCTGATCCTGCTCCTGCTTCAGGTTCTGCACATTATAGTCATCAAGTTCTAGCTCTAGCTCAGTAATCCACTTGTTCAGCTTAACCAGCTCTTTCTCTTTCCCTCTCAGCAGCAAATTATCTTCCAGTTCTCGCTTTCTCACCTGGCTCAATGAGAATGCAACAACTATCTTGAAGATAAAAAACTGTATTCCCCATATATACATACACACACAAGTAGCTTCCAATTTAGTCAAGAGTTCTTCATCACAAGCCAAAAATATGGAAATAAAAAGATCAACAACTACCACTAGAAGTAAATGAAAAGGTATGGAACAATCGCCATTACATGATTCTACCGCCTGCTATCCTATGTTAAAAGAGAAAATACATAGAAATTCACTCACATACACTGGAATTCTGGGAATCATGGGAAATGTAATAAATGCTATGCAATTTAAGAGTCCATTTCTTTTAAAAAAAATGATTCTGGCAGAATAAATATTTTAAAATGCTTTTAGTAATAGAGTTGTTAATGAGTAGAATAAATAACCAGCAAACGTACTTAATAGTGATATAAATTATTAAACAATTTAAGAACCATGATGATTCCTCCTCTTCCTTTATGCTGGGGTCCATTTGTATAAACCATGGTTTCTTGTTACTGATAAATTGAACAGTTCCAAGAATTAGTGATAGATAATAATGTCATATTAAATCTTCAGTTGAGAAAAATGGTAGGTTAATAAATCACCCAAAATTTAGACTTGTAGAAAGAGAAGACAAAAACTGTCCAGTTGAACAGAAAGCAGTCTATTTTAAAAACTATGGTAAATTTAAACAATTATTTTGCATTTTATGAAAAACAACTTTTCTGAATTTAATGAACCATCAATTGTAACAGCAGAAAACAGTACTGGTAATGCTGTCAAACCCATTTTATCATCCATTCTAAAATAGAATAATTCTAGTTGCAAGCTTTGTACAAATGGCTTTGTATTAACAGAGCTGCCAATCTATTTTAATGGACTAGCAGAAGGCAACACCTTGTTTAGCCAAATACAGTCCCTTAGCATGTTTATATTATACAATTATATATGCATTATTCTACTCATATTTCTAAAATATAAATTTACCATTCTCGGATATGCTACAAGAAAGTTGTTTTATGTCATACTCATGCAGTAATGTGAACAATAAAATATTTGCATCATACATCTAGATAAGGCAATGTAAAGTAAGAAATATTACCAGCAACTAGGTTTTAAACTTTTTGTGGAATTTTTACCAAATGCTATTGAGAATGCAGCAGAAATTTCAAAATATTTTCCAGATAACCTTGGATAGTTGGTAAATGTTTTTATCAATCAGTGTCTCCAATACTACAACAAGGAATCTCATTCCATCATGGGAGAAAAAGTTACTTCCTCATTTGATTCATTTCTTTTTTGCCAGGTGTCACTAACCGAAAGGATGTGTGACTGTCCATAATATTTTCAGAGAAATTAGCTAAATTATTAGGCAGTAGGCATAAAACTTAGTACATTTTTGGAATACACCTGCTAAACTTGGAGGATTAAGCAGCTCTGTATCAAGATGAAAGTGCCATAATGTCTAGAACCCTGTCCTTGGATCCTGACAGCAATCAAGCAATAAACAAGGAAAATTAACCTTCTGCATGGCGAAATCTCTTCTAATCTTGTCAATGTTGTTAACCACATCATTTCTTTCAGTATTTATTGCTTCCAAATTCATCTGGTTCATAGCTTGCTGACGCTTCTTCTCCACCAGAGTTGCCTCTTTACTAAGTTGGACATAACTGCAAGAAATTTTAAAGTCTGATTATCAAAAAGTGGCTTAGGCAGAGAAAACTTGGCTCAACATGCATTATTAAAATGATTCTGACTCACATCAGAGTTAGCAGTAAAAACTACTTATATTGTGTACAGTAATTCTAGAACAATTCATAAATCTGTCAAAGACCAGAGAAACTGATAGACTTTCCATTGTACAAACTACCAATTTTATTTTTAAAATTTTTCAATTTATTTCCCAAACAACAGAATGTTGGTACATTATGAAATTATCCACTTTCCCAAATACTTTTATATTAGCTTGCATTAATATAATGTGGGTATTTTTTCAGACAAGCTTTTCCCCCCCACTGACGCATCAACAATAAACCAAATTGGAATTGAGAACTGTTTTAGAAATTTCCACTTTATCTGGCATAAATTAGCTAAAGTGAGATCCATAATTATTAGAGTTTTGTTTATGAAGAAGAACATTTAGTGTTACAATGCAAAAATGATTTTATCGTCATTAGGCCAATTAAACTTTGTTTTGCTACCTCTGTACTAAATAAACACTCTTAATGTAATAATTTCTTGTGGAGAAACTTCTACAGAGTAATAAAGTTGTGAAATTCATATACACTTTTCAATATTATTTAACAAAACCCATAAAAATGGTGCATTTGCAACAAAAGAAATGCTTAAAGATCACATTATTAATGGTATTATTACACAAACAAAAGAAAATCAATTTCAAATGATGCAAAACTTTGATCATTATGACAGACAGTGCTCATTGTGAGTACTTATATTTTCTGGGATTTTGTTATTGAAGCTTAACCCAGTTTATTTAATAGTCATTGTGCTGCCCACTTTAGGCAATGTTGCTTTTAACAACACATTCTTATGTTTTTTTTATGCTATCAAAAACCGAAAAGTGGCTTGAAACACAGAGTGCATGCTGGGTATTAATTAACCTTTGTAGTCTTTATTCCCTGGAGAGGAGTGGGCTCCACCAGGTGTAAAATGTCCCAGACACACCTCTCGAGGTGCCCCAACAACCTATGGGTTATGGGACAAGTGAAGTGAAGTGAATTCTTTATACCACCAATAAATTCCTTGTTTTCTCTTTTTCCAGATAAAAAAGCAAGGCCTTCTGATTTTCTTTCAGCTAACAGCCCTGCATAACCATCATAGGCAAGAAGCAGAGCTATAACGAGTCTTACATCAGATTAAATTTCACCAGCATCCCTCAAAAGGATGAAACAAAGCCTCGGCGTGTTGTCTGCATGTAATTCTGTCAGCAGAATTGATAAAACCAAGCCAGCTGGAACAGCACCTAGAACTGCTTCACCCCAAACTTGCAGACAAAGACATTGCATTCTTCAAGCTGAAAGTGGCAAAGGCTCGATGCCTGTGGTGTTTTCCACATTACAGCACTGAAAGCAAATGATGAGCTACAGAAAGTGAAGCCACACCTCACTGCAGAAAAGCTTGTCATTCCAGCAGCAAAAACCATGGTTCGCAACATGCTCATTTGATGGACCAGGTTCTATTAAGCAATTACACAGTGAGCCAAATCACCATGGACGTAGCGAGGGATGTCAAGTAGTGCGGCCTGCAAGATCTGGGCTGCAGAAGCATGCAGCATTCAACTACGATAGCAGAAATCTCTGTTGCACAACTGATTTTGTTTAGCAGACATCCCCATGATAATGCCCTGAAAGGGGGTTTCTTTTACCCCCTGGAAGGTACAAGACTGGTAATCAGCATGAATTGCCAGGGCAGAAGCTGGGTGCCACATCAGGGTTTCAAGTCTCATAGCACAACAATGCTCCAAACATCATTGGTCTGCACTGAGCAGCTCCTGCAGCAGGAACTTTACCTGATAACCAGAAGTCTATTTTGGACACAGCTGTGAAAACTACCAGTTACATCAAGATAATCCTTTAAAATTGCATCTGTTAAGCCTGCTGTGCCAGGATATGGTTACCAAATATGAGACACTACTACTCCACATGATCGTGCGCTGGCTTTCACAAGGTGAAGTTCTCTAAGTGTTTCCAAGCTTCGAGCAAAGGTAGCTCAATTTTAAAAGACCAGAGGTGAAGTTACTTCCAAACTTTGAGAATGTTATGTGGCTGCTGGAGATGGTGTATTTGGGGCTGAGGTGAATGCAGGTGAGATTAAAAGCATGATTTGTGAGCTATTTCCCAGTGTTCCCCAGGTTTCAAAGACTTTTCTCTCTTATTCAAAACCCATTTCTATGCAAAATCTACACGGAGAACCATTTTCAAGTGCTCCTGAAGTTACACCATGAAGGCACCAAAATGCTGTCTATTAGACTTAAGGAACAAATATCTGCAAAATTTTCAAGGTAGTTATGCAAGTTATAGTGTTGTTCCTAATGACTTTCTCAAGATTAGTGGCAATTAAAACCAAAACCAGAAACAGGCCAATTGATGTAGAGATGGATGCTAAGTAGGACCAGGCCCTGAATGGACATCTTATGTGCAAAAAGTAAATAAAATAGCCAAGATTCAAGTCCCCCCTTTTTACCCACGTAGTAGTGATTTGTTCACAAAAACCAATCCCAGTTCTTGCATTTGTTTATTCTTTTAAAGATGCAGGGGAGTTGAGGCAACCAAAGACCTGCATGCTGGCATTGTTGGGAAAATCCAGCTGAGCGGCACTGTTTTAAAGATATAGGAGAATTACAGAAAAGTTCATTATTCAATATTCATCCTAACTGTGGCAAAGCAACAGCTCTCTTGAAAATGCAGCAGCAAACAACTTCATGTCCTAAGCTTTATTTG
Organism: Nautilus pompilius; assembly: GCA_018389105.1. Classification (NCBI taxonomy): domain Eukaryota; kingdom Metazoa; phylum Mollusca; class Cephalopoda; order Nautilida; family Nautilidae; genus Nautilus; species Nautilus pompilius. The sequence goes on from JACATO010001009.1 coordinate 1,615,934, forward strand.
GCAATGCATAGTTGTGATAGCGCTAAATGGCATGCATGTTAAGTTGTGCAATCAGTACTTTTCTAGTCTCACTTCAAAGAAGCTCAAAGGTATATGAGAATTAGTCAGGTATCAATGTGAAAATGTCTGACTATTCCCTATATATAACTGAGCTCAGTTTACAATTACCTTTGAATGTCGCTATTAATATTTTCAAGTTTGTTGATTCCCTTGAGCTTTGTATTGTCAGCCTGAAAGTAAAAGTAGAAATCTGTACAATTACTAAGACTACAAAAGAGTTTGTATAGTGCATGAGAATAGGTGAAAATAGGTTTGTCATGTTTTCTGACCATGTAACCGAAGTATTTTCTCCTCCTGTGATCATCTACAAATGTAGACATATCTGATGAAGTTGCATAGTGCCATGGCTACAACAAGCAGTCCCATCAGTGTTTTACACACCTCTAATATCCAAAAGTTTACACATCCTTATTGAATTAGTGAAAAACCACTGCATTTTCAGTAGGGTTTATATAAAGCATTAAAAAGAAAATCTCACTATTCATGCACCTGTGCTTAGTATAAGTCAAATTTAAAAGTCCACAATATTTTATAGCATAAAGGAAACAGAAAACTACAGGGTAATCTTCAATAAGTCTTTTACAAGGCAGCAACACTTTTAAAAGTGCTTTATGTTGTTTTTTATATAGTAGCAAGTTAAAAGAGAAATTCTTATGCAGATCAGATTTCATGACCTTTTGTGAAATGTAACATATGACACGACAATAAAACAGATCTTCACTGCAAATTGTTCTCACATAATACCTTAAATGTTTACAATTACATTGTATATTTATCTATAGTCTGTTTTGAAAGTTTCCACTGACTTTTAAATAAAAAATTTGGACACATACTTTGGTGCAAGTAGTGAAGTCCTAATTTATTGCTTTTGTTCAGTCTGGTGTTGATAAGAGTTTACAATAATTTGACACACAATAGGTGGTTTACTATGCTAACTCAGCAGTGCCTTTTGAGTCCCTGAGTTCTGTTTTTTTAAAAGAAATTATACCTTACCATGATGCGCTGCACAATTTCCAGAAATTTTAATTAGGCAACTCCTTTCAAATGCAGCCTGGCATCTCTTTTCCCCATCTAAAATGACTACCGTTTGCCTGGACTGCCAATGATTTGCAACGATGACTGAAAGCTGAACAACCCTGACCTGGCAAAATTTGCATGGTGACCATTTCATTCACAAAAAGCTCTGCACTCTAATGTTCCACAAGATTCATCTGGGAAATACTGAGAAGCATCCAACAGCCATCTATACTGGAAGAATTTGTAGTTTCTGAATTGGGATTGGATCTAGTAAAACTGAACAACAGTGTGCTGTTATCTGACATACTGTTGGATGTAACAAAGATTCTCAAGGCTTGACCTTGAGAAGCAAAAGGTGAGAGACCATTTATAAAGTGATGATGATACAAGACCAAAAGATTGAAAATTGACTTTTATAGCATAGCACAACATGAAAAGCTTATTGGGCATATTTTGTCAAATTACTGAAAAGTAAAATCGATCTCCATATTTACCCTTTGTTGCACAATCAATACTTGAGAGGACTGTAATGGGGATTATGATAGGCAATTTTCAATAGCAATAAGTGATATGCCCACTTTTTACATGATGTAAAATGCTGGCCATCCCTTATCTTTGTGGAGCTTGCCACTTTTTTCTCTAGGAGAAAATGGAAAGTTCTTACTGGCACTCCTCTCTAACTGTAGGAGGAAACCCATGCCAATGAGCTGATATAGACCAAGATGATACCATAATAGGCAAATAATGCCACTAAAATTATATATCTAATGTCACACAAACTAGTAGCCTTTACACAAGTGTAACAAGATTCCATGATGTCATCAGTTATGAAGAGCACTAGATGTGATGATATTTTTTCCACTTACTTAACCAACATCAATAGATTTAGTGCACACATAATGCTGGAAATCCACAGATGAGTTGTGTTTTAATTTAATTTACAATATTATAGAAAATCTGTTCTTTTTATAATGTTAAAATTTCAACAAATAAAAATCACATCGCATACATTCTTTTAATGTTGACTTTTTGCTTTAACATCAACAATGATGCAGTGATAAAAGATAGATGGTGTAATACCTTAAGTTTCTTTTCTTCATATGTTTTCTCCTTCTGCAAAGTGATAGTGTTTTTTTCTTTTTTCAGCTTTTCCAACTTTATCTAAAGGAAGGAAATTACATGAATCCTCTATCAGTTCATACATACAAATCGTCATAAGTAATAATTTCTACGGTGATATTGAAGTCTTTAAAAATCTTTCTTTGGAATGATAAGATAAATTAGAATTAAATATTTAAAAGAAAAATGTATTAAAATAAATAGAAGCAAAAAGCATAACTATTTTTGAAAATAGATCAGATTAAAATATTTTTTGGTGATAGGAACTCAGGTGTATGATACAAGGTAGAAAGTTCTGAAAACAGCGAATAAGATCAATGTGACTGCTTCACACTTTCACCAGTAACAACTACAGGACAATGTTTGCTATGCTTCTGGCAGTGAGCTACACACATGGGCATTAGTGAATCCATCAGAGTTTCAAGATTTTGGACCATTTTGGAACCAGATTATTTCTGCCAATGGTCATTTATTTATTTAGCTTAAAAATACCTGACCTACCTCGCAGCCTCTATCAAAGCTAGAATATCTAAGACTTATTCACAGAAGCCAGTCACCCTAGACTCTTTCCTGTGAACCTACTCTATAACATGGACATACAATTCTCTGATCTCATCCACAATATAATATAATTTTTTAATGTGCCATTTCTTTTTAGTTTTGCACACCAGTATATTCCTAAAGAATTCTTTCTTATTCTGCAAAAAGGTAGCACAATAGAGTGAGCCTTTAGAAGATAACATAGAAAATGGGGGATCTTTTAGCAAGAAATTTTTCTACTTACCTCTAAAGGTTTTATCTTCTTCTGGTCTTCCTTAAAAAAAATTAACAATTATTTTGTTTTAATCTGTGTTAATCAGGGATTTCATCTGAGGGTGTTTCAGAAAATAAAGCCAATATACTTATACCAGTGTGACAAAACAGTACGCACTATACTGCCCAAACAACAGTGATGCACAAGGACTTCACTGCCACATCTCCTCATTCAGACAAATGGGCAGGTAAACAAAGCACCCGTGTGCACTAAAGCAAAGCAGGAATTTATAATTTGTGGGCTGGTGTTCTGGAATGTTGACAAAAAACACAGAGTAAAATGTGCCATAGAAAAATAAAAGAAAGTGTGGGTGGACAGGTTTAAAAAATGAATGAACATCAGTGGAAGAAAATACTCCAGCAGTGCAACCATTGAAGAAATCAGCAGCCAGGTGGACCCAGCTCTCCATGATAACAGAGTACTGATGAACCTGTTAGTGCATTTGGCATATAAGCAGGCAGCATCCATTCCAATATCCATGAACACCTGAACTTCCAGAAAGTGTGCACATTGGGTTCCAAAGTAATTAACAAAAGAATTTTGTGGACACGTGTATCCAGCTTTTGCAACATTACCAAGATGGATATGATGAGTTTCTTTCATGTACTATCATTTAAAGATGCATTGTTTTGATCCAGAAAGCAAAAGACAGAGCATGCAGTGTCATCAATGCCTCCAAAGTTTGGCAGTAATCATGAGCAGTGTAACTGTGACTTATATAGCAACTAAAAAGCTTCTTACTGAAAAGCTTGAGAGCTGTTTGACTGTGTGTTGCATAACCAGGGACTACACAGAGAATAGTGATGTAGCCCAATAATTGATACTTGGTCATTTCATTAATTAATTACCTTTACTTTCTGAAACACCCTCGTATTTAAAAAAATACATGATATAGTATGAACTGTCTCTTTCAGGTTATCAAAAGGGGGGAGTTGCACAAAAAATGCCCCTTATTATGGGATTTTTGATATCTCAGTTTTAGGAGAGATTTCAGAAATTTCACAGGCTCGATGTACTGCCAAGCATGTTGCAATCCAAAGTCTGAAACTATTATTTTAATTTGTGCGTGTAATGTAACTACACAGTTTCAGATTCTGGTTTCAACCCAATTTCGAGTACATTCAGAAAAGGTTGCTATGTTAGTGCATTGGCCCTGCATCTTTTGGCATAGTTTCATGTTTTTTGAGATGATTCACAATAGAGTTAAACCTCGATTATCCGAACAAGACGGGCGGAGAGTATTTTGTTCAGATAACTGATCTGATCGTAAACAAAGGGAGCCATAATGAACATAATTACGTTAAAAAAACATGTTTACAGAGTTTTCATTCCATTCAATCGATAAAGTGCGCACAAACACTGGATATTGCTTAAAAATTCATGATATCTTTTCAAACAAAATCATGTTGTGTGTCTTAAATAACGAAAATATGGAGCTAAAAATTCAAGGAAACAGCGTAAATACAAAAAATACCTTTACACAAGTGCACAGGAAGTTCACCGAGTTCATCGAAGACACTAAGTTCATGTAATTCATTGAGGTAAAGGTTGTCATTTTTTTGTGAAGAAAATATCCATTCGCTGTTGCTTGAGGTGCTTCTGTTTCTTTGTTTTTGCCAGCGATAACAGTTGACAAAGATGCATCAACTTAACGGAACTGACTTCGTCTTGCGCTTCGTACCACTCCAAGAAAAGTCGCAACCATTGATAGCTTTGTTAATGGGGACTGGAGGTGGTGTCAGTATCTGTTTTCCCTCATCATCCATGCCGTCCATACTTTCCCGCTGTTCTTCCATGACTGTGTTAATAATCTGATCATCGCTGAGTGTCTCTGTTCCGATGTCGTCGTCACAGTTTATCCAACCAGGCATTGATCTCAGCCTCAACGAAGTCAGCTGTTTGCAGTTCTCGGTGATTTCAGTGGTTACCCCAACACCCTGTGACCGTTGATGGCTTGATGTGGTCCAAAAATCAACAATCCGTTGTCTGCATTGTCTTCATCAATGATGGCATGCAACATGTTACGGCGATAATATTTCCTCATTGTTGCGATGATTCCCCGATAGAGCAGCTGTAGCTTTGAAGTGGTGTTCGGTGGTAAAAACAAACACTTCACAGCTCCGTCTGGCGATTCTAATTGGCTGCCTTTCATACTGTGTGACCCTGCATTGTCAACAAGCAGCAGGGCACATTGCTCGAGTCCAACACTTGCTGAATGTAATCAGACGGCAGGTACAAATTCTTCCAGAAATCAGGATGAAAAAAGTGGATATGTCATCCATGCCTTGTTTTGTGATTTGTACTTCATGGGAAATGAGTTCTTGTCACAGTTCTTGAAGCAACGTGGATTAGCATAATGTCCAATGCAGACAAGTGGTAATTTATGAGTGCCGGTGGCGTTGATGCAAGGAAAAATCGTAATGAGATCCTTCTGCACTTTATGTCCCGATACCTGCTTTTCTTCGGTGGACGCAAGTGTTTTGTTCAGCAATACACGCCAAAACAGTCCACTTTCATCAGCACTATACAGTTGTTCAAGTTCATGATTTTCTTCATAAATGATGGATTGTAGTTTCTGTCTGAATTCTTCCACGATGCTGTCACCCATGGACTTCTGCTCTCCAAGATCGCTGAGTTGCCTAATGCCGTGACAATCTTTGAAACACTGTAACCATACTCTTGTTGCGCTTCACTGGCGTGGATTTGTTCATGGAAACTTGCAGCTTTTTCTTGTAACATCGGGCCAGAGACAGGAATCCCCTTTTCATACTGCTGTGGAAACCACAAAAATATGGCTCTGTCGAGTTCATCTTTCGCTGTCTTCATGGATTTTCTTCTTAATGCACGTGAAGTGTCACTTTGGTTGATAAATTTCTCAATCGCTACTCTTGCTTTCTTGCTGCCGGTCACTGTTGCGTTTCCAATGTTGTACTCTTGTGCAATCTTTGATGCCTTTTCACCACGATCCAGACGCTATAAAACCTCGCTTTTCTGGTCAACTGTCAGTGGTGTCCGCTTTCTCTTCACAGTCATGGTAACAGCAACAAACTTGACCACTTGTAACAGATATGTACATGGAACAAAGTTGCAGAGCAGTGCTATTATAGCCATCTGCCATCCCGCAGGCCTGTCACCCATGGCAGGCACTCCCTGATACCCCCACGTAGGGGATTTCTGTTGCTCTGCCGCCCTAATGGAAGTGCAGACAATACACACTGGCGATGGGAGCTGGAACTCCAGAAGGACTGACGCAATCAAGCCGGAAGATAAAAGAATCCAACCTCGAAGCAGGGACTTCAGCTGGACGCACGCCAGCCAGCCTGGCTCTAGGCCAACTCGGGCCCCAACACCATAACAAACATACGTAGACATTTTTTTTAATATTCATTTTGTAAACAGGTATTTAAACCTCAACGAATAAAGACATTAAAACAAAGATTGAAAGAAATCAATCAATTTATTAAACAATAATAATTATGTTCTTGAGTTTGGATCACACTGCATGCCTAATTAAATATGGGACCTTGAGATTTTGTTCGGATAACTGAGGTTTGACTGTACTGTAGTTTAATTCAACAATCAGCTGATAACTTTACAGACTCAAATGATGTGAAATGGATTAGTGACATTTCTCAGAAAATGGAGTTGAAAAGGTTTGCAACCAGGTGATGTTCAATCTCAATTGAAGGACAGTTCTTGACCATGACAAAAACTGATGGCTAACCAGAAAGAATTTGAGGAATTAACATCCCAAAAGCCAAAGATATGGATTCAGCAAATACCAAAATAACTTCAAGCTAAAAAGAAAGAAAGAAAAAAGTTCAATCTTTGTGGTCTGGGGAGATTTGAATCAAAAAAATATTAAACTACAGAAAGGGGTGAGTCTCCAACATCCATTATCTCCTTGAGTTTTGTGAACTCAAAAAAACTGAACCTTTGATTTAGTTAGTTATATGTTGATGCCTATAGGCTTCAACCCAATCACAAAATGTAATCCTCTGCATTAAGAAACAGACAGTGCATATAGTAGTGGAAATGTGTTCTATTGGAAAGCCAACAAAATATTAAAATAAAAGTGCAAGACTTAGTTAGAGATAAGAGCATTTTGTTAAAAAAGACAAGTAGTAACTGAGTTACCCTGAAACAATCACAACCTACTGACATAATAAGTAAAACTACTATTCATTAAAAATAGAAAAATGTATAATGTAAATCTTTAGAACACACATGAAAGATATTTAATATTTGGCCTGACCAACTTTAGCTGAAGAAAGAACTCAAACTCTTGTCTCCATACTTTCATAAAGCTTGTGAATCAATTCTTGTAGTATATACGAGGTCTGTCGAAAAAATATCTGACCTTAGGCTGGGGAAAAAAAATTACGTATTTGGTGGGGTTCAATTGCTAATCCCCTGCGAAGTGGGCCCCTTGTGCCTCCACACACTTAGCCCAGCGATCCTTCCACTGGTGGAAGCCGTCCGGAAAGCTTCTTCCAGAATGGCTCTCAGCTCTCAAGGCGGGAGCCTTTCAGCGGCATCTTCATGTTTGGGAACAACCAGAAGTCAGGAGGAGCCGGGTGTGGAGATTAGGGAGCCCGCCGGGGGGGGGGCGTTGTCATGATGCAGCTGCCGGTTTTGGGAGGCCCCCAGATCCGGTCTCTTGCGCCGACCTGCATCACGAAGACGGACGACTCCCTGACAGGACTCCTTTGTAACTGTTTGTCCTTCTGGTGCCTATTCGCGATGTACAACACCTCGGTAGTCGAAGAAAACAGTCAGCATCACCTTAATTTTTCTCCTGACCTGATGTGCTATTTTGGGTTTTGGTGATGTTGAGTGCTTCCACTGTGATGACTGAGCTTTGGTTTCTGGACGTCTCATCTCCGGTTATCACGGTATTCTGGAACTCAGGATCCCTGTTGGCAGTATCCAGCAGGTCCTGTGCAACCTCAAAACGAAGTTGTTGTTGTTCCTGAGAAAGCAGCTTTGGCACAGCGCAAGCCCAAATCCTCCTTTAAAATCGCATGTGCAGAATCTTTACTAATCCCAACTTCGTCATCAATTTCCTGCACCATCAAACGATGATCCTCCATTATCAAGGTCCGCACTTTCTCGATAACAAGTGCATTGCAGCTTGTTGATGGTCTCCCAGAATGCCGGTCACTCTCCACCAATGTGCGGCCATCTTTGAATCTGTTGTGCCATTTTTTTATTTGCATAACACCCATGGCATTGTCACCAAAAACTTGTTGAATTTTGCGAATTGTTTCCGGTTGGGTATCTCCAAACTTTTGGCGAAACTTGATGCAAGATCGTTGCTCCACACGTTCCGTCATCACGGAGTAAGTAGTACAGCACCTCACACACTGGCTGCCTGACAGCGACTGATGCATCCAGCAAGCCCGCCAAAAACCATGCATGCACATGAAGGCACGTGGCTCCACTATGCACACTTTTGCCTCCCTAACATCATTACTTCCCATGGGGAAAAAATAAAGTCGGATACTTTTTCGACAGACGTCGTACATGATAAATATTTTCACTACTGTACATCCTTTTAATTATGCAAAATTTTATTTCTGGCATAACAATAATTAGTTTGGCAGTTTTTTTCAAGAAATTACAGCTGTTGCTTAGTACCATTTTAGAAAATAATTTCACTTTTAAAAAATTGCAATTAATTACAGCAAAGTCCAAACAAAGAGCCATTTATGGACTGGGGAGAGCAAATTGGTGTGACAACTTTGAGGAGAGTATTTTGCACAAGTGGCATTATACAACGAACAAGCATCATTTTCCATCTCACCTGAATTTCACAGCTGTAGTCATTGACCTCACTCTTCAGTTTTACCACATTATCCTTCAGCATCAGACACTGCTGCAAGTCATTTTCAGTCTGTATCTTCTCCTGCTGCAGTCTATTCACTTCACTACGCAGTTTGCAAACGTGATCCAAGTAGTCATTGTGTTTCTGATGTTTGTGTTCCAACTGCTTATTTAATGTATCTCTGCCGAGCAAAAATGTAAGTCACTAAACTGAACTTTTAAAAAAAATGTAATGTAATAATAGATGATAGTAAAAAATTGTTTATACTTATTTAGATGAAATTATCAAACATTATATGCAAAATTAATGTTAGCACACTGCTTTCTGATAGTTATCTGCCCATAATTTATTATAAATGGCTAACTTGGGTTATTATAGATCATATCAACCCTAAACCTGATCAGAACAACTTCCACTCTTGGAAAAACTAGACTTACAATTCCAGTTGCACATCACTCTGCTGACTAATCACTTCTTCTATTGTCCGTTCTGACCCTGCAAAGCAACAAAGCTAATGTTTATTCCCCTTCTTTGGAAGAACAATTATCAATCAACTGAACAAAACAAAAAAAACAACAACAACAAAAAACAGGGCGTCTGAGATAGCCACATGATGGCAAAAAAAGAAGTAAAGAATATGCAAAATATGGGAAAGCTGTAATGGAACAGAAATTTTCTGTTCATTCAGTATAGACTGTAAATATTCCATACAGAGATTCAATAATTTTAAGTTTAAAATCTGAAATGGATATGGCCAGTATCCTGACATCATTCAAAATAAATTTGTAATTAGCAAATACAGCTATAAATTCTCTCTTCCAAATTCTACTTAGCCATTTAGTGCATCCCTTTGTTCACATAAGCAGCCCATGACTGATTAAACAAGTAGTAACAGAAACAAAGTTCCATGAAGGCATACAATAAATGGACAATTAAAGATTTCTTTAGTCATAATGTACAAAAAAAATCCAGAAAAGACTTGGAATTAGCATTTGTTATCAGGATGCTCCCATGGTTCCTGAGGATGTGAACTGATGAAAGTATGATTTCTCTGCAAAGTCTATAGACAGCATGTGCATGGTGCCAATTTATAGCTATGGTTGTTCAGATTATTATGATAGGCATCAGTGTCTGTATTTTAAAAAAATCCACTATTTTACCTTTGAAATCAAATTCATATACAGTCAAACCTCCCATTACTGAACATCTTTGGGACCGACCAAAAATGTTCACTAATTGGAGGTGTTCACTAATCAGAAATTATGTTGAAAGATGATAAAACATCAAAATATGTATGAAATTAATCACAGATTTATTGTCAAGGACATGAAATAAAATTTTTATCAGAAAAAAATATGTACACAATCTTTATACACATGAAAAAGTGTAAAATAAAAATGTTCATTGTATATTATTCATTGTTTGTTGCATTGTGAATCGGAACTCTTGAAAGGGACCAGGTGCTGGAGGTGAAAAATATCTTTTTGTTAAATTACAAATAGAGGGCTGTGGTTTCTTATTGTGTGATATGGCTTTAATGAGACAATTGCCTGATGACTGAGTATGGCTGATATGGCTGAGTGAACAAAATGTATGTTCACTAAATAGAATGTCATTTGTATTAAAATTTGATATTTGGGACCAAGAAAAATGTTCACTGTTCACAGTAGAGAGTGGTTCACTAATCAGAAAAAAGCCTAAAATTTGCAATGTTAAAAGATAGGCGAAATTTGGGACCAGGAAAAAACGTTCACTAACTGGAGGTATTCACTATTCGGAGGTGTTCACTAACGGAGGTTTGACTGTATATATATATAATACATATGTGCCTGCATATAAACGTACATATTCTTGCAATATGTCAATTATATTTTTAAATCATTAAAAGCAGTGTTGCTTTTTCTTTTTAAAACAGAAAAAAATTTAGTAGAGACTTTTTGTATGAACATTTTTATTACCTCCACATGATAACAATGTCAACTGGATGGCTATTTTCTTGTCTAGCTCCTGAACTTCTCCCAGATAATTGTCCATCATGAGCACATCAGGTAGCATGTCCTTTACCACTGCCTCATCACTTTCACATCTCTGCAGCTCATCTTCTTTCTATGAAACAATATCAAGAGTATTAAAAAGTATTCTATAGTTTTTTTATGAGCATATATGTGGTTATGATTTCTTTGTTTCTAAGCTGAATAGTAAATAATAAAAAAAGACCACGATGGACTAAAATAGAAAAACAAACAAGCCATTTTTTTTTGGAAACTCATTAAAATGGACAAAACATTAATTTTTCACGGCAGACATACAAAACTAACAAACCGTATTTACTATCTTTAACATCATTGAATTTGGTTCTATGTATGCCAGCCACTAAAAGACCAAATCTTAATAAATTAGAATTTTGTGGCAGCAAGCAGGGTTAGCATGGCTCCTAGCATACTCACTTGTCACATCAGCAGTGGCAGTTTTGCTCCTATATACAAGCTGGTTCCAAAGGTTTTCTATGGATGATATTGTTCTTTTTCACATACCACTAACCAGAAGAGTTTCAGTAGGTTCCTTCCTCCTGCTAAAATTGTCGGTACTTCTGTTGCTGCACAGAACCAAGCTACTGTGCTCTTTGCTTGGTTAAAAACAAGTTGGTTACTTATTTGCATACATAAGAACAACATTTTTGTGTTTTACATGATATTTTGCTGCCAAAGAAATGACTTTGCAAAGGCCTAGCATGTACACATTCCAGTTTTTAGAAGACCCCAACATAACAAAAACAACGATAATAAAGTGGAAAATTTCCAAATTTAAAATCATAATCAGTCTGAAAAATGTACATCAGCAACTACCATTTTATTTGGCAAACAGAATCGTCCCCCCCCCAATTAAAAACCCTATTAAATTCCCCTCTAGGACATTTCAAATTTGAACTGAATGAAAAATAACAAAACCGATGAAATGTAAATTTGGAATTTTGACAGCTCATAATCAGCAATAGGTACAATTCCAAATGTTACTGCATTAATGACTCCTCCTAACATTTAAAATGCTGCTTGAGTTGTCTATTTTTTAAACAGATCCAAACTTATCAAAGAAATCAACTGAAAAAAATATTTAGTTCTTCATCAAACTGTAGAGCTTACTCCTTCAGTAGCAAGCTGGTGATCAGAATGTTCTTGTTTCCAGGTTTGCTTAAATCACAGATGAGAAAGTCAGCTCTTTAAACATAGAAGTGTTGTGACTGTTTATTGCCTTCAAAAATTTTCTGAATTGAACTTGTTTCTATAGTTAATGTCAGAAACAGTAGCCCAGCCAATTTGGTATTTGTCAGCTGTAGTTTTCTAGCAACGTACTTTTCTAGTTTTATTTTTCTACAAGTGTGTTTAAGTTCTGACCTGATTGGCAAAATTAAAAATAAAACATTATTTGTAACAGGTTGTAGGACTTGATGATGATATAGCCAGGTGCAGACAGCAAGGGAACCTCCTCCTTCAACTCAAGATGTAGCACTTATATTACATGACATTGGTGACAAGGTAATTTATAATTATCTTTCATTCTAGAACCCATTACCTACTGTGGTGGTGAATCACACTGGCACAGCTGTGAGATCAATGACATATTCCAAGGATAACTTCTATTGCTCCCTAAAAACACCTAGTAATTAACATATCACATTTACAGAACTATTTATCTGCTTTATTATGGAGAAACACACAGGTTATGCACAAATAATAAGTAAAGAAAATATATAGAAACCAAATGAATACATTTTACAGTGCATTACTGCTTGGTATATATATATGACACCCTAAGCTTTACACAGGGGATGACACCTTGTTTTTATGCTCCCATAAAGGTTATCAATGTCTGAGGAATGTTGTTCCAAAACTTCTCTAGCAGTTTCTAAAAAATTCATCCAAGTTGTTTGTTTGCCATATAACCCAACATCGCTTCAAAGATGCTCATATCAGGTGCAAGTAAAGGCATCTTTGTGAGTGTTCCAACAGCCTCTTTACATTCAAGATAGATTTTTGCATAAAATCAAAGGTATAATGACTGTCCACAGGTACAGGCAGATTGTAAAAACCTGACACCCTTGGCATGTAGCCCCCCCCTAAGTTTTAAGGATTCACTTCCATGCTTCTTTGTAGTTGTTGTACACTAACTGTTACACCACTCCCCATTCCACCTTCAAACAAACTGCCACTGATTATCGGCAAACTTGGACTCCCCTGTAGATAGCACAGTCATCTAGGTTTGGTCACCCCACTATTTCAGCCTTTCCTCAGCAAAAGTTTTTGGGCAGCTAATATTAATGTGTATCTTAATGCTTTTGAAGAAACGGTAACATCCATACTTGCAGTTAGATCATTTGCAAGATTTATACTGGCTTTCTGTCTAGCAATTAGAGAACACATACCTGAGGAATTTAACATTATTTTTGCAAAAGTTTGAGCTTTCTTTTTCAACTATATCTTTTTTCACCACTACAAGTCTTGCATACAAGTCCTCCTGAAACTGGGCTGCAAACTGTCAATACTTCTATTGTCCTGCAAATGTGGAATTTTCTGATAGCGAGACATGAGTACACTAAGGAGCATTTCATTCTAACACACAAAATATGATTACGCACCGACACTGATAAACATACCTTCTGGATGTTGTTTTTGATCCTGGTAACAGCCTCGTTGATTTTGTCCAGCTTTCCTTTGAACTGAGGTATCTCTTCTTCCAGAGACTTCAGCTAAAAGAGAGAGCACATGACCAACTGGTTTGGTTTTGCCTTTCTTCTTACCACCAGAACCAGGCAGTAAAACTAGTGCTAATAATGGTATATGGAGTTTATAAATTTTAAAAACACCTTCCTGACATTTAACATTTTGTATCCACATATCAGCTCCCCACCTCCACAATTATATTAAAACACCTTTCATAGTTAATCCTACTTTAGAATTGTTTGTATTAGAATTTACTTCAGCTTTTCAAAAAAACATATATTTATTGGGATCTTTGCATTTCCAAAACAGTAAAACCTGGTTTGTCTCCTATAATAATAATAATAAAAATAATAATAATATTATTATTATTATTATTAACAACTACATACTTTTTCCTTTAATGGCCTCAGCTGCACCACACGATCATACTTTGTTTGGTATTTATTCAGGTTACTTTCAGTCTGGTTTAGCTTGCTTGGAACCAATTGCAACTTGTTCTCCAACTACAAATGAAATTTTAAAATATTTCCAAAAAATTAAAATATTTGGGCATTTAATTTCTTTACTTTTTGCCTTAACTATTTTATTTTCTATTAAGCAATGTTTCTACTGATTATGTACTGCAGTTTTCATTTCTCTTTTCATCTTATATTTCAACTGCATAACATCTTCAATGTGATGCAGTTTAATTTGAAAAATCGATTACCACTTTAAGGATACTATTTAATCAAGCATGAGGATGGACATCTACTTACCAGGGTGATATTTGTAATATTCTTTATTAAACTAGTTTAATTACAGCAATTTATTTATTTTTTTTTGAAAAATTACTTTAACCAGGGTGATTAACTATACAGAAAAATAACTCTTCGTACATTGTGAAAACAACAGATTAATATAATGTTACTTCACGTTTTGTTTTAAAGAATAGAAGTCACTCATTTTACTGTCCAATGTCCGTGCACAATTGCCCAAATACCATTTACTTCAGCAGTAAAAGGGACCTATGAGAATCTGACTAGCTTTTAGATAGATATCAGTGGCTAGAAAAACAAATTACATCAAGCCAACTTTTTTTCTTCCTAGTTAATACAAAATTCATAACAGTGTATAGCTTTTTAATAATTATGGTTCCTATTTCCACTGCCAGAGGGCATACCAAACCATCATTAACAAACATTTCTGCTGTGTTAAACAAATTTTCACATCCTCTGATGAAATCAGTTTCCATGATGTAAATCTAAACAATGAATAACAACAATAAATTTCGTAAACTCACTTCTATCACCAGTTCTTGAACTTCCTGATTCTGTTCGAATAATCGATGACATAAAGGGCAGCATGGGTTGTTTTTCTTCAGGTCGTCTACATATTTCTTGAAGAAGTGTTCAGCTCCCAGCAATGAACCCTTCTGGCTAAAAATTAAGCAGAGACGCAGGTTATCTCCCTTGTTTATTTCTAAGTACCATATTTTTTGGTGTATAACTATATATACCTTCCCTCCATAAGTCTGGGCTCCAACTTATCTATGGATAGAGTCAGTGAGAATGATTTAATGAAAAAAATTAAAAATGACAGTGTATTATTTTCTGAAATAAACTGTAAAATTGTTCATTTGAAACAAACTACAAATTACTGCCTGGAATGTTTGCTGAGTGAGCAATTAACCATTAATGTGCTCACTGAAGCATGAAAAATTATCTAACCTGTAACAAGTGCATGCCAACCAATTACTTTCTATCTTTTCAATCCTTATGTATCTCTCCAAAAGAGGATATGAATCTCAACCTAGAAATCCAAGCCTTCTTGTGCATCCAATAATCTCTCCTAGGAGATCAGAGTAATTCAGATAACTTTAATGAAGTGACACAAATTATTGATATTTCACTATTGTCATAAATATTATCATCGTCTGAATAATGTGACAAAGGTTACAATTATTAGGAAAAGTACTCAAACAGCACTTCACTTTGTGTGATGGCCATACCAGCTCAAAATATTTTGGCAAACTAGTGTCAATGAATGCACTAAAAAAACAACAAATAGGAATTATCAGTAATTATTTTTTTTCATGGGAAGATTACAACAATACCTCATTGAAAGCTCAGGATGCATTCCTGAGAAGAGCTTTCAGCGAGTCATTATAACATACTTAATAGGAGATACATTCCTAAGTGTTATTTTTTTACCTATGAGTGATACATGATGGTTTAAATTGGCTACTGGTACACAGACAATTGATTAAAGAATAAGCCAGGATACAAGCAAATATAATACCCTGCAATATCATTTATTAAGTGCGAAAAAGCACCCAGCCTCTTCAGTGGTGACAGCAAAGGTAGGTGGCTTTGAGTATAAGCTGAAGCAAATAAGTTGGTTGGCTCAGTACTCTAATATGTCAATCGTCATTGGCTCAACAAATGCAAACAAAAATGGCAGATGCACCCGGATGATTTGAATTCACAAGTTTTTATTTTATTTAATATAATTAAAAACCAAAAAAGCCAAGAACCTAATAGCAAATCAACTTTCAACAGAGTATTACTGTGATTTGAAATGATAACATGGCATCAGCCACCATTTAGGAACAGAGAAGGAAGCGGCCATGACCTTTCAGTCAAACCTTGGAGTCAAAAGACTGATTCAAAGCTAAAATGACAGAATCTGCTAATCACGTATTCACCACCTGTCTTTGTGAGTGTGCTGTACATTATGAGTTACACCTAAAACATAAATACAGCATAATGGTAATGATACAAACTTAAATGATTCAACAGACTGTATTCATTGTGTTAGAGCACTGTACTTCCTTGTGTGTTCAGTATGAATCAAGTCTGCTGTTTACCATTTTAACATATTCCATAATGAACCTGAACATACTCTTGGCTCTGCAACAACTTTTGCTTTATATTCTGCATTTCTTCATCAAAATTCTGGCTTCCACACACATCATAAATCTTTTCTGCCAAACCTGTTTTAAAACACAAATACAGAATTTGTGCATTATATATTTAAAAATGTATAATGAGAGTTCTAAATATCTAATAAAATTCAATATGCTAATTTAAAAAAAAAGTGGAAATGATAACTGCTATAGTGTGTAACCTACAATTTTACTTTTTAATTTGTTTAATTTGATTCTTCTTAAATTACATTTGGTATCATTTAATTATGTGAACCATTTCAACAGAAATATAACACAGGAGATAATTCAGACTTTTCTTTATATTACTGCAACACATTAAAAAAACAAAATTGATAATTACCTGCAAATTTTTTAATCTTTCTAACCCTTTCTAAAAGACAATTTGCAATTCCTTTAATTATTAAAATGTATTCCAAAAAAAGAAAAGAAATTTCATCTAATTTGCCAATTGATTAATTACTAAAAAAGATAATAATACAATGGTAGAAAAATCTTGGTTACATTTACAATTTCTGAGTTCATTTTGAATACAAATCAGAATAGTACATTGGCCTTTCTTACTTTCTGTATATATACGTAAGAATGTTGACAAATACATTAATATAAAGTAACAGGCTCAATGTTTCTTCTCTTTCTAGAGATTCCAAATAAAATACAGGCACAACCTTGCAGAGAGGATAGTTAATATGCATCGAAAAAATGATGAACTTGGAAGAAAATGCAAACAAATACCAATTACAAAACACCTGTAGAACAACTGAAACCGCCAAATGTTGGCTGTCTTCATAAATGAGATTACTTTATTACTAATCATCCTAGTTACTAGTTAAGTCTTAAAATCTTTTCCAAGACATTTTTATCTTATCTTTGACATAATGTGCACGCCCTACCTGAAATGCAGATCTAAATGACAGCTTAAATATTCTTAGTACAATTTACTTTGGTTAAAACATTCAGAAACTCTAACAACATTTTCAGCCCTTTAAAATGTTGTTGGTTATGACTGAAACCCATTTCAACTACCAGTGCTTTTCCAGCACACACACATTCACTATGCAACATGGTTGCCAAAATAGTCTTTCAGCAACAAGAATGTGTTTAGATTATTTTAAAAAAATACACTATGCACTCCATGCAGATACTAAGATAACATTTTCACATGGTATATCACAAATTTTCTTATGTATAAGACCACTAACGATATGCCACTAGTATTAAAGAACTTGCACATCTTCCTACACTCCTTTCCAGAAAAAATTTTCTACCTGCCTTTCTGCCCTTATAACCATCTGCTTGTTAAAGTGTTAATTTAATTACACTTTTACATATATTCCTTGTTTGGCTATGGAATGTAGAGCCTCATTTGTATCAGTTACTAGGCCAATTGGAGACATCTCATTCTATCCTGCTAGACTACAAATGGATTTCTGACCTTGCAAAATCATAGGAGCACCTGTAGCTAAAACATCAGTCAGAAGTTGCTTCTGAATAACAGACATTATTAATAAATGTAACTAATAAAGCTATAATTCAGAAAACTTTTCCTGTCATCATCATGGTTTAGTCCTGATGATGAAGATGATGGTTTTCAAGTGGAAAGTTGATCTTGTGCATAAGCATTTCTATTTTTGGATTGTACAAATGATTAGAGCTGGTCTTGAACCCACAACTTATTTGTTAAGTTCTTGGTGCAATACTTTTTATAATGGTTTAGTCCACAGTGTGCCACTGATGATAGAAAGGGAAAGATCACTAAAAAAATTCGTTAGTTAGTTCCCTTCCTACAAATGAGATGATAGTAAATGTCTGAACCAACCCTCTACTTTCCAAAACTGCACCCATCTACAACAAAGCTTGAGCAGGTAGATAGATTATACGACCCAACATAAGCTGTGTAGCCAGTTAGTACAGGTAGATTACATTAATCAACAAAACATTTCTTTTTCTTTACTAAAATGCTGCTTACGTCTCATTTCAGTTTCTTTTCTTTGCTGATCCTCCCTATTAAAAAAAAAAGTTGAAAGATTTTAAGGCCATATTTCAACACACTATAATTGCAATCTACACTTTTCAGGCTAAAAAAAGTCATACACGTCTAATAGATAGACATCTATTCTACAGAGACCATCTACAAAAGAAAATGAGGATCCATGAAGCATATTTTTTATTATGATACATATGTACATTTATGAATCATTTAATATAGCAAAAAACATTAAATCAATATCTAGTAGCTTTTCCAATTGCCTCATGAAGTTCTAGGATATATGGCATGGATGCAATGAGAGTTTTGATAATATGGTCTAAATTTTTCTAAAGTTCAGTCAGTTTGTTTTATTCAGATCTACCACAGATATGAAAGGAAACCATTTTTTTTTTTTTCCAGTTAGTGATCAAAGTGTTCAGATTTACATGAGCCATTTTGTCTTTTCTGTGTGGGTGGTGGTTTTGTGGGCACGAGAAGTGGTACAATCTTCTTCAACAAATGCCTCCAACTGTGAAACACCTAAATGTAGTACAAGAGAATGGATGTGTATGAAACAGAATTCAGACACTCTTGAATGTCTTTTCAGTGTCTCAAATCTCTAGCCACACCAATACACTAAAACCATAATGTTGAACTGTGGGCTGCAAGCATGTTCCTAAAATGCTTTCTCCACACCCATTTTTGTCCATCTGATATGAACTGATAAAAGTGAGACTTTGTTGGACAGCCTGTCTGGACCTGTGTAAACCTATGCTTTACACTGACTTCCATAAGCGAGGGATTTTTCCAAGCCCAAATTCACTGTAGCCCAGTTTATGCAAACAACATTGTAACAAATTTACGGTATTGGCAATGTCTGCAAGCCTTCAGCTTGGATTGGACCTCGCCTGCCAAACTAGAGCTATTTTGGTTCATTCTTTAACAAGTGATGGCTGTCCTAGTTGATCTTTCATTTGCCTGATTAAAATGAGCAATGATGTAATGCACTATTTGATTTTCAAGCACAAGAATTCATGCTATCTGCCTCATTTTTACCAGTCTAATTCTCCAATCCCAACTTGTGTAAATGGTGGCATCAACTGCATAAAGTATTTTTAACATTCTACTAGCTCTATCATTGTCTCATGACATGCACCATTTATAGCCTGAGCACAGGGTCTTGAGGGTAACATGGTTTGTTCCATGACTCTTATGGTTCTCATTTTATTCTGGCAGGGGTCTGTACATATGAATATTGTACATTAGTGGCCAAAATTATTGATTTGGTTTACTTTAGAAGTTAGAGGCAGGCTGAAAGCATCATAGCTTAATCATTAAACTGATAGATAATCTTTGATATTCTTGTCCAAAGACTTTCTTTACTGTAGTCAGCATTGCCTTTTGTTTTGCAACCAAATTTAAATGTCCATTGTGCTACAATGAAAGATTGCATTTTTAATAAAATAAAGCCAGTTAAGCAGTGTTCAGTTGCCTAATTTCTCATAGAATGCAAGTAATTTTTAATAAGCCACAACTGACTGTAACAAAAGAAATGCAACAATAATCAATCAGAAATAAGATTTAGCCAGGGTGTAATTACATTTAAATTAACAAATTAGAATGATTCTGGTGTTGCAATAATTTGGGCTGCCAATGTACAATGTACATCACACGTCTACTTTTTTATTTACAAAATTACTATCAATTTGGTATTCATATAATTATATTAAGTGTGCCTAAATATTTATATTTATTCTAATTACTGTAAAAAATGTTCTGAAAAACTGCATAGCTTAACAGAAAAGAAAACTACCTTTTGCCTGACTCTGCATGTGATGAAAAAGCAACAAAGTCAGCTGATACAAACCAATAATAAGCAATATTGTTGAGCACAGGTGGTGGAAAATGACTACCAGCTGTGCAGTGTGGGCAGTATATTAATAGTGATGTTTTCATATATTTCTAAGCAAGTATAATCATAAGAAACAGTTAAATATATACTTTTATTCTCATCAAAATTTATTTTTGAATTTTGGTGGCTGAACTTTCGAAATATTTTGCCATATTCAAAATTCCTTCACATTTGAAGATTTGGAAAGAGTAATTTTAAAGCCTGCTGTTATTTAAAATCAGATTTATTTATCTGCCATAACAACATAAGGTGAAAATTTCCCTTCCCAAAGAACACCTATAAATAGTAACTAACTAACTCACTTGTCTGATGCTGCCAATGGGGTTTCATTTTCACAATAACCCCAACAAGTATTCCTAGTGTATAAAGCTGATCTTTAATACTTAATTTTGTTTAGTTTCTTCAGATTTCTTGGTCCGAAAGTTTGTATAAGAATCAACTCTGGCACTTACATCACCATCTTCCTTTGGGTTTCCTGTTTGGAATGTTCTTTCGACATGGTCAGCAGTTCTTTTCGAAGACGACAAATTCTTTCTGCCTGGTTTCTTAAACAACAAAAAATGCAAAAAAAAATAATTTACAATTAAGCAGAGCGCTCAGGAACCAAGTTATATGCAGTGTTTCTCAAAGTTAGCCATATTGTCCCTTAGTGAACCACAATACATGTCTGGGGACCATACAAATTTTCAGTCAAGCGTACAATTTGCTTTTTGGTATTGTAAGTATTAGGACATTTTCAGACTGATTGACAGTTAACAGTAGGCCTCTGTCCAGGTTTTTGGCTGGTTTCTTATGAGTTACTGAGAGTAATATTGTTATGGTAGGTGACAACCTTCCTGGACCTTGAATCGATCACATTATATATACATAAGGTATATCAAAGTTTGGTAGGCTCTAATTACACATTTATTTTTGTTATTCTGACTTTATAGAGGGGACCACAGTGATAAAAGGGGTTTAAAAAGGGGGGCAGAAACCAAAAACGTTTGAGAAACCCTGTTATGAAGGACAGCTACCTACTATGAACACACTGCACAAGTAAAGGCATTCTTTTTCATAAAGGTAAAATAATCCTAGATCAAATTTTAAATCCTTTTTACCTTTATATATAAAAAAAAAAACAGAAAAAAACTTTTCACTCATTGCTGAGAGAACAAAATGGCCACCAAAATCAAAATTCTTAAGCCGAGTTATTTCTGGACTAAAACCATATTAAAATAATGATTATCATATTAATTAAAATATTCCAATCTTTAAAGAGCTGATATTAAAGTGGCTGAACATGTTATCTAAATCTGCTTTTCTATTTACTGACAATTTAGAAAACCTTCCCACAGTGCAATGCTATTTAAACTCACAATTGCTTACAAGACAAAGTTGGTTAAATATCTGACAATCTTTAAAAATAGACCACACTAATTCTTTAGCTCTTGTACTCTTTGTTTGAGCAGCAGAGATGCATACCATACCATACCAGTCAGCTTTGGCTGAGAGGCAAAGTTCAATTCCCAAGGATGACTGGCCTGGTTTGGCAAAATTTGCTTAGGATGGTTTCTTCTTGCTCTTCAGTGTCAATCTACTGGCATGGGATTCCAGTAAAGATGTTCCATGTCCTCCTGTAGATTGGTGCCGCCTAGACCAACAAAGTGCAGGAATGCCAACACCGCTTATCAGCAACCACGACACTATGTACATATACATTTGTAAATGATGATCTGCCATAATGATCTGATAAACTAATTCAGAAATTAATGACAATGGTCAGAACCTAATTGCAAATTTTTGCAGCACTGCATTTTGAGGTTTACTAAATTATCAACACATAAAAACGAGGTCCTGATTGCATACAACTGTGCTGGTTCAAAAAAACTTCCAGTTAAATATTTAAATCCCATGTAAAGCCAAAGTTACTGGGCATACCTGAAGATCTAATTGGCTAGAAAGGATATTGCTGTAGAATGAAAATAAATAATTATTAATAATTTAAGTATTAAATTCTTATTTTACTACAAAAAAGTCACCTGAGGTTTTTTGTGAGGATTTTACTGTTTTTTCCCACATGAAAAAATTACTATCACCATCATCTTGACATGAAAAATTTTGGCCAAAATCATAGAAGTCCCTGTCAGGCTTGAGACAAAATCACTTTCTGCTAAATAGTGTCCAGGTATAAGCTTAATGATCTCCACAACTTTACCTATATCTTTCAGGTAGCATGATTGCTAGTTAGAGCAAGCACAGACGACATGACCTCCACTCCAGTCAGTCAGTCTGAAAGAATCAGCACCATAAATGCCTATCTAGCTGTCTTCCACCTATAGTCTGCAATTTTCACAACACTGCTTTATCCTCTATAGTAAACAGGTGTGGATAGAAGTATACCTGCACAGTGAGCTGTTGGCATTATCAGAGTAGGATAGTTTTCAAATGACCAGGCATCTTAAAAGCTTGAGAAGGACAGCATAGTTTAAAAACAAAAACTTTCTGCCACTGTTGTTTCTAACATGTGATTTGTTCACATCCACTGGTACTCACATTACATACTTATCCAGCTCCCCTCTCAGGTGACTTGCTGGCATTTCACCAAGTACACGGATAATGGTACCTTCATGTTTATCTTTCCTGCAGAGAAACACAAGAGCATGAAGAAATGCCAAAATAAAACCTCCAAAATGTCATTCTCCAATAAGGAAATTAAAATGTTTGCTATCTTCCTTAGAAAAGCATCTAGAAAAAATGTTTACGGTATTACCACAAAAATGTTTTTGTTTTTTTTCTTTTTGTAAAAGTTGCTTAAAAGCCAATACAAGATTCCCTTGCCTGCCATGGTGGTTATATTCTTGAAAACCACCACAGTAGGAAAGGCCTTATAGGAAACAGGAAGTCAGGGGAACTGCAGCCACAGTTTCTTTAACCCCTATGTTATTTCACTACTGTGGTTCAGTGACATCTCAGAGGAGGATGTGGCTGGAGCATCAGTGGCGGCTTTCGTAAAAAACCTAAGATGGAAGGTTGGCTCATTTTCTTCTGTGGATGAAATCCCTTTGTAGTTCCTTATATGGTCTCATTAATTCCTCCAACCCTCACTTTAGGTTGAGGTTACGCTCTTTGAATGGATCAATTTCTTTCCATGAAGAGATAAGAGATTGGTAGCATATATCATTCTGAGGATAAGGTTGGCTAGTCATCTTCAGCTTCTCCACTACATCCTCACCTGCATTGTCATCACTAGATAATTATATCAGCTCCTCAAGGTCTTCCTTGGTTAATTCCTTCATGTGTGACTGAAGGAGCTCCTTGACCACATTAGCTTTGATGTTGGCCAGCCCCTCACCTCCCAAATGCTATGCAGCCTCCACAATGCATTTGAACTTCATCATCAAACATAGGGAAGCCTTTATATCTGTACAGTCTCCCTTTAAGGTTTAAACCAGCAGGTATTCAGTGTCGATAGCTTCACCTCATCAAGTGTTTCCTTAATGTTGGTGATACAGTCTGATGTCACACTTTTTCCACTCTGTCACTGTCATGGTCAGGTCCTTCTCCATGGTGTCCATGCCAGTGAAGGTGTTAGAAAGTTGTTATCATGTCCTGGTCCATGGTCTGAAGGAGCAACATCATGTTAGGAGGCAGGAACACAACTTCAGTACTTGGGTGGGCAAATTGGAATGCCTCAGGGTGGCCAGGTGCATTATCCAAGATGAGCAGCACCTTGAATGCTAGATTTTTATTTGCAAGGTACAATGCACAAAACAGTTGTTGAACCAGTCCATACACTGCAGTAGTAACCCATACCTTGCAGTTAGAGTGTCAAAAGAGAGGGTGGTAGTTTTTTGTTCTTTGTCTTCAGGGAATGGGGCTTCTGTGAGTGGTACAAGAGCATTAGTTTGATGAAGCGATACCCCCGTGGTGCTGCCGGAACAGACTTCTCAACTTTGAGATGAAAGTTCTGTTAGGCATGTGCTTCCAAAAAAGACCAGTCTCATCGGCAGCATTGAAGACCTGATCTGGCAGGTAACCCTTCTCTTCAGTCAACTTATTCAGATGCTCTGAGTACATTACAACAGCCTCGTGATCAGATTCCCCTGCCCCCACAATCTTGATATTATCCAGGCTGTACTTCAAACCAGCCCTTACTAGTTTGAAACTTAATGTTTTCAATGCTTCCCTCCCCCAAAGTTTCCACAAGATGCATGTAGATACACCTGATCATCTCGTGTGACACTTGGCTACTTAAAGATGCTTTTTCTGGGCCTGGTCTTCAATCCATATGTTAAGACCATTAGGGTCACGCTACATAAGGGTCACTTTAGCACTTTTAGATGTACCACCAGTAATACTGACCCTTACTGAACCTTAACTTTTCTTTACTGTCCTAATGGTGGACTCGTTAACTCCCACGAATGATGCACACTCACTATGAGCGAGCTGATCAACCACTCCTAATTATTCACACTTTTTTCACCTTTACCACTAAGTACACTCTTAGGGGCCAAATTATTGTTAATAAACTATAAATACAGGTGATGACACATGAAATAATGTTGAGCAATTGACAACATCCCCTTGGTACAAATCACTGTGCAAGAGATTGCATGGCGGGGATGACCAGCAGTGATGAGGATGTTGCATGGATGAATGTGTGTTTGGTATTCCTAGCCGTGCTATGCCGCAGATACACAGAAATCCGTACTGTGGTTGCTAAAATGGCATACAGAAGGGAAACTGTAGATATATGCATTCTTTGGAGGGTAAAACTGTTTGGAGTGGGAATTCTGTATATTTCTAAGTTAATAAAATAAAGGGAAAGTCGGTTCAGGAATTTCCCTAAAGGTAGTAACAGAACTTGCTAATAAACTCAGCAACCAAACAATCCAAGGCTCAGCACAAGTTCAAGCCACTCATACAATCCAATTATCATCATCACACTCAAATCAAAACAGTCCTCCACAGGACTAAATCTTGAAGATGGCAACATGGAAAGATTTATCAAAAAATGGGTTACTATTCATAACATGATGGGAAAATACCGATTTACTCCTATACTTTATACAGATAATACATCACCAATAACTTTCCAAACTTAAAGGGATGTAAAATCTCAAAAAGAATAACATAAGATTGAGAAATCTTTCAAAATACACCATTCTGAATGGGTAAACAGCGCAGATAGGTAATATTCAGAAAATGTCTAGACTGCTGTGAATACGGTAAACAAATTTTAAAAAATAAATAAACAAAGCTGATAGGCATTTGATTAATTTCAAACAAGTTTTTGTTTTTTAAAAATCATCAAATTTAGTCTGTGAAATTATCAAGATTACTGAAGAGCCAGTTATGAGACTTAAATCTCAGCAAGCAAGATTAAACAAATGGCTACAAAAACCAAAAAATTCATGGAGGCAAATGTGCAAAGCAGGTGGCTCGGCCTGTCAAATCCAACTCTGCCTCTAATTTTACAAAACAAAGTTACAGGCAAAAATTGTTTTCTGCTCCTTTACCTTTCCTAAGATTAGTCAGTTACTAGGTTTTGGTTCTCATAGTTAAATAGACAGAATAGCACACAAACCAACCTTGTCCAACCAGCCAGTGGGCATACTAACCTCTTCCTGATATGTTCATCTTTCAGGTTTTTATCCTTTCTTAGCATGTCCAGCTGAGTCTGAAAGGTGGACTGACGATGGAGCTGGTTCAACTCAGTTCTTAAAAAAAAAAGGGGGAAAAGCTAAAAAAAACAGAATATCTAAAAATAACGAGTACCACCACAAATACGTCTGAGTTAGCACCATGTCACATGTCTCTCAAAAGTTAGTTTTAACAAACATCCAAGACAAAAGACTGAGTCAAATGATCCGTATCGGAGTCGTGAAGTTTTGATGACTATTTATTTTGCGTAAAATAAATAAAAAAAGGGGGGGGATGTAGAATTCTGATTTATAACTTTTACTCCTACAAAAGTGACCAAGTACTTTTTCAAAACACATCCATGCACAGTAGCGCCATCTAGCTCAATCCGAAAGGAACCTAGGACTTGTTTTGACAGCTGCTATATTTAGTTTCAACTGTAAAAGTTGACTTGATGCCTGTTTAATTATCCACTCAAACCAGCATCCTCTCTTTAAGAAACAATGATGGATCAAGAAAGATAACAGCAGAGAAACCAGAATCAGAATTAACCATCCAAATTCTGCCAGTGAAAAACTTCTGACAATCTTGATACCAACATTCAAAGGTGTATTAAAGAGTAACCTATCCCTGATGTGCTACACTTGTACAGAGAAATCTACTTTGTCACTGATTGTTACAAATTTCCAGTGATAAAAAGCCTTGAACAAAAGCAAGAAATACAGTAATAACCCAGACTCCGTTCTCATAAGTGCCCTAACCAAAGCAAACCAAAACAATTTGCTGAATCATTCTCAGCTTCCTTCAAAACAGTTCTCCTGTTTTTTCGTGTACTGTGAAAAGGAATCATATACAAACTGTAAAGTTTTTTAAGATAAAAAGTTCATGAATTACTTTGAAGAAAATTGTTTTCTCACACATGGTGGAAAGTGGACCAATCTCAGAGAAAAGTGCAGGGCTCTGAATAGCAAGCACATAGAAACAAACAAGAATCCTGCACCACAAAGTATATTTCCAGCAAGAATAAAAATGGGTAGGCCCATATGGTTTTGACAGCAGATGATATCAATATTGTCGTCATCTTATTGTATCATGCAAGCCCGTATGATAAGAGAAAACTACATATGGATGTTGGGCTCTCATGGAATAATATAATACAAGATGATAGATAGATGCAGCCTTCTTTTCAGAAAAGCTAGAGAAACATGTGCAGCATTGCCAGGCTCACATGCACAAATAGGATGTGCCCATGTCCCAGTTTTAAAGAAAAAAGAAAATATATGCTATCTAACAATAATGGGGAAAAAATCCGGAGTATACAGTGACAGTTGAAGAACTCAGATGTCAGAACTTGTCTACCAAAACTGAGGAAATGATTGTGTACCTGAATAGAAGAAAATTAACCTAGCCTGTTACAAGGTGTTAAATGATAGATATATTGACCAAATGACAAAAGGCACACCTTTAGAAAATATCAAAAAGATGGAAGCAAACACATTGCCAGTAAGCCAATCAACTCTGAAGCAATAAAATTTGCATGCTAACTATATTTCAACATTATGGAAAAACACAGACAAGGCAAAAATGACACAACTAAAGCTAAAGAATAACAAATGGACCATTGAAGATGGTAAATACAAGTTAGTATAGTTCTGCACTTAATCCCGCTGATGACATTGCCACAAATGTGAACACTTACCTTTCTAATTGTGTTTGGCATAACTTGTGAAAATCTTTTAAATTCAAATAAATATACCCAAAACTCAATTTGAAGACTTATCAGTTAACTTGGTTCATGTAAAATAATGTCACAGCCCCCTGATTAAAATGAAATACTAAAAAAGGCAAACATGACAGTGCACAGGAATTACATGCAAAACGTAGTCCTCTCTATCAAGAGTACATTTTAACAGAAAACAGTTACCTTTGCACAAGAGTTGTAAATCTTAATTCTACACAATTTTCTCTTCTTTTTTACATAAACAGTCATCAAACAACCTTCATAACTTAAACAGACAGATAAATGGATTTGGCTCCTGAACTTAACTACAGCGACATATTACAAAACTAATTCTTTCCCCACATAACTTCATGCAGTATTTTCAGTTTTTTCTACTGTCACCAAGTTTAAGCAAATCATAAAATTCTTGAAATTGTATCTTCCCCTCTTATTGTAGAATATCCTACATCTTGCTCCAACAGCCACGTTTGGTGTAAATTTGTATTCTCTCCAACCAGCTGCTACTGTACATTTGCCCCACATTTCAAACTTCTTACTGTTTGTGTCCACTGACATTTTTCTAACTCACTCACATTTTTTACCTCATATTTTCTACATTTTGAGGTTCTGAAGTATCCGCAACAATATACCAAGATGTCATTTGTAATGGGAAATCACCTCCAATTGTTCAGAAACAGATTTACTATTATAGCAGAGAGATACCCTGTTATTGTACATTAAAAATAATTTAAAAATAGAGGGTCATACATTCAAACTTTAAGAGATTTTAGCATATTTCTCAGAAAACTCAAGTGATTTAATAGTAATGGGGTATAACCCTTCAAAATCAGTTATATCTCTAATTTTCCTAAACAAAGGGATACAATTTTCTTAACACTACAAATTACAAAGTTTCGATCAGAACAATAAATAATGAATGGCTCATTCAGCACAATCTAGAATTTAGTTTGTACCAATAATACTTATTTTTCACCTAATAATTCCCTAGATCCATGCCTTACCTACAATTTTTTTATTTTTTTCCAGATTTTAAATTCTATTAAAAAAAAAGAAATGGAAAAGAATTTTCAACTCTGAAAACATGGAAACTACATCACTAATAATCTGTGAAACTCAACAGATATGGCAACATGCTAGGCTGAATTTCTCAGCAAAACTGCCAGTGCATCTTACAAGAGATCTGTTTACCATTCAGCATAAAGGCACCCCAGGACAGAACCTTTATTGTGATGTTTAATGTCAACAACGACACCAATTATTTAAATTATATCCTTGCATGCAAAACCGCACATCGCCAAAAGCATTGTTTATCCCAATCATCCACCATCTTTGGGCTTGTATTTTTTTAGAGATGGAGGAAATCTGATTATTGAGTGCTAGTTTAAGATTTTTAATGAATGAAGAAGAGTGATGACAGGAATTCAATTATATCCAAAATATATCTATCATATGTTTTAGTCAAAAAATTAAATAAGGAACAAAAGAATAAGAAAGACCAATTTAAAGCTAAGGAATTGGTACGAATGTATCACTAAATGTATTGTCACTCCCTTCTTGCAGGCAATCAACAAATATTATATAAACCTGCATTTTTAATTATGCATGAACAATTTTACTAGTGGCATAATTATTTACTGGTCATTTATCACTCTGTCTCAGCAACCTTCACTGGTGAAAAATTCAAATGAGTAATGATTATGACAAAAATCAGAGAAATTAATAACACTAATTGTTTTAGCCAGTTTGATACAAAGCCATGGCAGAATCTTCCATCAATTTATAAGTATAAAAAATAAATAAAATATATTAATTGGTACAGAGGACATTGGAAAAACGTCACCAACACAATACCTACCCCAGCTCAGTCAATCTCCCTTCTATAACAGTTTTCTCCCTATTAAGTTTACCAATTTCCTTTTTCAGTCTGTCAATATCAACTGAGCTCACTGTGGTCTGAAGGTCTTCTTTCTGAAAGCACACGTAAAACAACAGGAAGTTATTGGTGAGATAGACTATTTACATGGAGAAGATGGCTAGAATAGGCATTTCCTGGTACTTTATTAACAATAACAGAACTAATAAATGGATTTACATTTTGCACAATTATCAAGATTTAGTCCGGAGGACAATGACGATGACTGTTTTAAAATAAAATGATTTCATTTGCACTAACCATTTCTATTTTGGGGGAGATTGTACCTATGGCCTGAGCTTCTTTTGAACCTGCAGCATGTTAGTTGCTGATGTTCCACATTGTCTTTTTAACAGTCCATTGTACCAATGGAGCAACCAACAGGTTGTGGATTCAAGACTAAACTTGAGTACCATTAGTTCAAGGTTTGCTAAAGCTGACCAGTCGGGAACTGCCAAACCAACGCTGAAGTTTTTTTTTTTTTAACCATAGTGAAGCAATTTAGTTTTTCATACTTGAGACCACAAATTGGGAAGAGTTAGCAGCCATGCCTCTGAAAATATTCATGCAGTTTCCTGAGAGAAAACTTAGAATTTCTTTAGTTAATAATAAAATATTCTATCTACAGAAATCCATTTAGTTCAATGCTCAGCATCGCTGCTTATGCCTGCTAATACAAAATAATTTAAATGTCTGCGCTAGAATTACAAAACTGAGGAGGCCATTTGCTGCTAAGAGAGAGGGAAATCCCTTCTTCATTTGATATGATTATAGGCAAATTTTATGCTGGGATACAATGTATGCCAAGAAACCTGGGATACAAACCATGTAGAAAAGTGTGGGAAGACCAATGAGACGGTGCAATAAATACACGTTTTAGTAAGCAGACTCAACCATTTGAAGTGAGAAACCCACTGGAGTTAATTTTACTCATCTTATTAGTTCTGCTTCACAAAAAGCTGACATTTCCTTGATTCATCTAGACACAGCATTGTCAGAGAGCGGTATGCCATCAAGTTTTTTGCAAAATTTCTCATCAATCATACGTCAATAAAATTTTCTGGAATAATGCGCCTTTCACCTGATTTTGCTATTGCATAACTGATATGATATGAAGCAACAAGTGCATTTTTGTTTTCATTATGCATAGAAGTTTGAAATGCACTTTTTTATCCTGAAGTTCAGCACATTTTCTCAAAATACTCAGAACTTTTCTCTCTCAAATGCGGATGTTTGGTTTGAAGATGTTTTTGTAACTTGGCAGATTATACCACTGCTACTCAATACTTGTTAACATTCAACACATTCTCCACTTGGTTTGTCTTTGTTACCAGACCAGGTAAAACCAAACTTGATAAAACTTTTGTCATACTTCCATTTTCTCACTGTACTTGGGTTTAACTTATCAGAAAGACAAAAAATGGACATATGTAATTGTTTATGTGTCTAGACATTGCAAAGTAGGAGAAACACCAGCAGCACTAGTATCATTTGTCTTGTTCCTATCATTTTCATCCTTGTTTACCAGTTTTTACCCTTGATCCATGTATAGCAGATAACAATGGTTTTTTTAAATAATAATGTTGCTGTGAGGGCTGGTTATTTCCTCACAAATTCACAAATATAGTGGTGTCAACAAGATGAAGGCCCTCACTTGGTAAAATCCAAAAATAGAACAACAAAAGGATAATGAGGATGCAAAAACGAACTCAGATATTATCTACCTTCACTATGGCAATGTCCAGGTCACATGATAATCTGCTGGCTTGACCCTATATATTACAGATAGCAGCAGTCCTTTAGTTATCAGTAGCAGCAATTGAAAAGAGAGAGCAGTGTCCAGTCTCTCTATTTATAGAGTTCAGCTATTCTCTCTCATGGAGGTGAATGGGTCAAGGGGGGTAATCGATTTCAGATGGTTGATTCAACCACAATAATGTATCCAAACATGAAAACAACCAAGGGTCATTCCATGTCAAGTGGAACAAATTTTGGACTCGAAGAAACCTGACCCCCCTCAGAAAAATTTGCAAAAATTACATGTTGTAGTAGAAGCTTTTAGAATTATAAATATGAAAGTTGAGCATCCTAAGTAAAAAATTGACTGAGATATGGTCATTTTTCTGCATAGTCCCCTTTCAGACTTAAAAACATCATTAATTTTCTTCCATTTATGCCTACATTTTTTTACTAGTTCCTGTTGGGCTACAGATACCTGACTTTGCAATCTGGAAGAACATTTCACGTAGATTACGAATATGCATTTGATTTTTCTGTATTTCTTAACCCTTTCCTGTCGGTGCTCTGCAAAAGCGAAAAAAAATTTGGGCTGCTTTGTATTTTGGCGTTTTTAGCGGCTTCTTAGAGTACCTGCTGTACCATCCAGAACCGTGCAAATTGAGTTTTCGGTATATGATTAGTCATATAGACTAGAAAATAACATTGTGGTCATATGAGTGATATCCCCCAAGATATCGCTTTCCCATGGGAAAGTGGCCATGTCAGACAATGTCAGCAAGATTCATTTTTATTGCAAATGAAAGCTCTGATGTCCAGTTCTAACTTATCCAAAATTCAACTCTGGCACTCAAGTGCTTCTATTTTTGTTTTTATCATCTTTTTTCGTGCGTCTTGGCAATATCGTGCATTGTTGCATCTTCGTAAGCTGATATCATCCTGAGTCCTAAGTTACTTTAACTACATCAACATAACTTACAACCTTTTCCAGCTCCCCAGTCAACTCATTCACTTTGCACTCAGATGTGTTAGCCTCATCAAGCTTCTGGTTGATGACTTTGATTTTATCATCATTTTTTCTCTGAAAAGAAACAAATCAAGAAACATTAGAATGAAGTCTCTTTATTTTCATTTTTGCGAACTAAGGGTGAATTCATTCTCCTCAACCACTGCACTCAAACTAAAAAAGATTTTTTATTACAATTGCTATAAACCATATAATTTTTAGATTTATTCAATTTGAACCATGTCTTTTAGTTTCCCTTTTCAACACAGTAAATAAACAAGCAATTCCTAAGATCAGTAATAGTAACAAAACCAAAGTGGTTATACACATAAACAACAGTAGCCAGACTTTATGCCAACGGATGTTATGCTGACAAACAGATAAAATGAACAGAAAATCATATTTTACACGTTTTCTCGGATGAAATATTTTTGTCGAATATCTTAAATATATTTTTTTAAACGTTTCAACTTCCCATTTCACTTCATTCATACAAACAGACAACAAGACTATAAATCCCTGTTATATATCTGCTAAAAATAATGACAGCCCGTCATTGAAAGCTGATGGAACGGCGTGTCAACATGCTGATGTAATAGTAGCATTGTCCGGAGCCATTTGGAGACTAGCTGATGAAATAAGGACATCACCCATCTTGCTGCTATTGATAGACAATCTGTTGCCTGCTAGGGTCACTCTGACTGCTGCTTGCTGGTTTGCATAGAAATTCTTCCTCATCCGGAGTCCACTCACTTTCCATGTGGGTTGGCATAACACAACAAAAGCATGGAGTTTGTTGAGACCAGCAAAGGTGGCAAGAAGCTTCTTTACATAGGCTCCGCCTATGTTATTGACAGAGAAAGAGACAGGCAAACTTACTGGAGATGTGAAAAGCAGAAAGGCTGCAGTGGGAGGCTGAAGACAATTAATGATGTCATTCAGAGTATTCCATCAGAACACACATCCACCAGATACAGCATGCATTTATGCTCTAAAATCTGTACACAAAATGAAGCAAAGAGCTGGACAATCTGAGGAAGCTACTAGTGGCATCATACACAATTGTACAGAAAATTTCCCTCTGAGCACAGTTGGCTTGTTGCCTAAAAAGGAAGCATTGGCACAAATAATTAGATTGTAGAGGACAACCCCTGATAGTGATGATATAAGCAAAAACCTAAAACTCACCACCAGAGGGGAACCATTTTTGGCATTTGAAAATGAACAAGTGATCATTCTAACATCATCTAAAAATCTAGACCTCTTGTCCACCAAGCCACACTGGTTGTGCGATGGCACATTAGACAGTGCACTTTTAGGAACCCAACTGTACACAGTCCACGCTATTATTAAGGAAACCCACACTCTGCCCTTAGTGTACCGTGTAATGAAGAACAAAAACGAGGACACACACATCATCATATTCAGTTACACGAAGAACGTTTGAAACACAAATCCTGGGTCAATTACAAATGACTTTGAATGAGCAGTACTAAATAACATCAAAAGCATTTTCCAACCACCACAGATTTTGGATGCCTTTTCCACTTTGCGAAAAAATATTCAGTCTCTTGAACTGCAATGGAAAACACTTAACTGATTAGAAGTATACAGGCACTTGCCTTTGTTTCACCAAATGATGTCACTGACACATTTAATGCTCTGATGGCCTCTTTCGATAACGAAACAGATGAAAGAATAGCAGACTTTTTGGCCTATTTGGAGAGCACTTGGCTCAGTACTATTACTTGAGGGAGATCAAGGTCACCCACGTTTGAGATTGAAATGTGGAATGTCAAAAGCAGAGCTCAAGACAACCTGCCCCAAACCAATAATTCTCTGGAGAGCTGGCACCAAGCTTTCAACCAATGCATAGTGATTACATACCCATCAATTTGTAGACTAAAAGAACAAGCCAGTAATGAAATTTTGACCAAGCAGGCTGCAATGGGATTGAACACAAGACCACAAGACAAAAGGTACAACCCCATTAATAACTGCCTGAAGACACTATTTGCCAACTATGCCAATGAAGACAGACTTGCATATCTGAGGGTGACTGCTCATAATTTGTGACTGGTATGATTTTAATTCTCTATGATTCACTGCACTAAATTTCAATCATTAATTTACTACATTTCTATGGTTGTTTTAGAACATTTGTGTTGATGTGTTTGTAATAAACTACTTATGTATTATTATATTATATTTCTTATTATTGTCAGCATAATGCCCATCGGTATATTATCCACACATGTAAGTAACACAAAACTTGAAAAACAAATTAAATTATCCTTATAATTGTTCAAAATATTTCAGGCATGTTACCTGTAACTATTTCTATTTTATCTGTGTGTACTACCTCTTTGGTTTATTATTGAGCTTAAAACTTATCACTGATTGATCAAATGTTCAGTATTTTCTGCTTTTATTGAAAATTAAATACATTCTGCTAAATTCTCTATTCTTTGATAACCTAATTAAAAATATGGCTTTATATAAAGAGAACAAAACTAAGCAAAAAAACAACTCATCTATCTAGAAAGATCTCAATATTTTTAGAAGAGAGATTAAGCTACAAATTCTTTTAATATTTCATATTGTGTATTATTTAGTTTTAACAAAGACATACTTAAAAATTATTTTTTCATCTTTTAAAGAGAACTGTTAATCGTTTTGACCACAAATAATGGTTAGCCAAAGTATAATTTAGATAAAAATAAATTTCAAAACCATTTTTTATTATAAACTTAAGAAAAACTCAAGCATCAGTTTTATACTGAAATAATAAGTGTATATAGTGATAAACTGAGTGAATATAAGGGTATATATAACCCAGATATAGAAAAACCTAGGAGAATATAAAAGATGGAGCAGAGAAATTTCATTCCTTTAAATTCAGTTTTTGATGGTATATTTTTGAAATAAAAATCCAAACAAGACATGGCCAGTGTTCACATCATCAAAGCCAAACGTACCCCCATGTTTTTTTACCGAGACTGAAATTACTTGGAAAATACACTGGATAGTTATTTCTAATGTATGCTAATCTACGGTTCTAACATTTGACAGAAAAGTACATGTAATTTATCAAGGATTGGAATAGTCTTTAAATTTAAATAAAAAAACAAAATAAATGTCCCATTCCAGCACTGATTGCATACTCTTGATGTGATATGCAGAAATAATTTTTTTCAAGTGGTTTTAATTACTTCTCTTTAAAGTAAAGCTGAGAGTACCTAAAAAGGGATTTTAGTATAAATAATCATTTTAGAAACAGGATCTAATCCATAATGGGTCAAGAGTAGAACATCTTCAGTATATTACATACAAGTGTCTTTAAATTTGAAGCAAAAACCATTCATCAGTTTTATATGATCAGTGAAGAAGAATGGAAACAAGATTTTCTTTAAAGCAAAGAAATCTGGTGTCTATTTTCTTTCTGGACACAGTCTGTATTATAAACTCGCTTTCACAGCTTACTTATGAAATGGTATTCTTTTGCTTTGCTTAAGAGATCCAGCCAAAAAATTCTGCCAAATAAAAATTAAGCAATTTTGTACCTTTTTTGTTGATTTTTTAACTAGTTTTTATAGGTTTCAGATAAAAGTGCACCTCCTCAGCAAAAATGAATGGATTTTTGTTAGATCATTCAGGGATTACTTACAATCCTCTCCTGCTTCATATCTATCTTCTGCTCAATCTTTGTTTTCCTGTCTCGCACATCATCAATCTCCTGCTGCAGATTTTGCTCCAGGTCCTCAAACTCAAGCTACAGCAAGCGATGATAAAGGAATAAAAATAAAAATAAATAAAAAGTTACAAAAAAAGGTAAAAGTAATTTGTATTCAATTATTTCAGGCTTTTGCCATTACCACATTAGTAACTGAACTTAATGTTTTGGTAATCACCTGGCACTGATCACCAGGGTTATTTAGCACACCAAAAATAATCTTTCAGTACTGTTAGCAACAGAAAGATTGCTGGAATCTAAGTACATTAACTACTTCTAGTAATGAAAGCAAACTGGTAAAAATAAAGTCCAAATAACCTTATTTCTATATATGTTGCAAAAATCTACAAGACCTCATTCAAATGTGACTACACACGCTGTATGATAGATGTTTTAACAATAGTGCAGATTCAGACACACCAACAATTTTTTAAAAACCCCAAAACCAGTGGGCAGGAAGTGCACACCCCAAACCCAGCATTCATCATCATGTTTTCTCTATTTTTTAATATCGGGAGATTTTAGAGCCAGATTTGGAGATTTTTTGTACCACCTAAATATATTGGTAGCCTACTGATGAATATGGGGCAGCTAACATGTATCAAATGTGTAAAAGTTTTCAAGAACCAAGATCATTCTGAGGATAAAGTTGTCA
Organism: Nautilus pompilius; assembly: GCA_018389105.1. Lineage (NCBI taxonomy): Eukaryota > Metazoa > Mollusca > Cephalopoda > Nautilida > Nautilidae > Nautilus > Nautilus pompilius. The sequence continues at coordinate 1,652,702 of JACATO010001009.1, forward strand.
CAAAAGCAGTGGGAAAGGCAAAGACCCATGTATAACTGTGCTGAACTATATACAGGTATTAAAACCTTGTTTATTTTTTCATTTTTGTTTATATTATTATTTTAAAAAATGAACAATCTGCTTTTAGTATGTCAAAGACTCACAATAACAGAAAGAGTATTAATTAATTAACCAAATGACCCTTACCTTAGCCTCTTGGGCATTTTTCATAAAGATTTCATACTGTTTGTTAAGTTTATTCAAAAATTGCTTATAGGTTCCATCAGTGAAAGGACCGCGGCAGAACCCTACAAACAAATAATTCATTTAGTTTACAGACAAAAAGATATGGATATCATAATTTGAACATTATAGGCTTCACACATGCATGTTTATTTCACAAATAGTGTACAATAAATGTATAAAAAATTAGTTTCAGTATTTTGCATGAGCAATTTCTTGCATTGTGTAGACATTCCTTTTGTGAAATAAACTGTCTATCAAGATGCTCCCTCCATGGGTGCTCAATAGGGATTGCTGCAATCCATACCAAATCTTCCAAGATGTAGTGCATATGCATACATTGTTATTCTATCCATCAATAAATGTAAGATCCAACTTACTTCCTACCAAATACCTGCTCAAATTATTGCTCCAAATCAACCATATTTGGCTCAAATGTAACACAAACCTGTCTCCAACAACTGTATGTCCAAAAGTGAACTAGTAAAAGTTTTAGACTTGTCGATGAAGAGTATGAATGGCACATATACAAAGAGCATGCCAATATACATACTGCACCTGTTAAGGCAATGTGGCCTTTATGTACACCTGTCACTAATGGTTTTGTCAAACAATTTTCCAGTATACCCATTTTATGCAGGAACCATGCCATGGCAGTGATGTTGGTGCTGCAACAGCTGAAACAAGATGTTGGCAGTTGCTGCAATTCTGCTGAATGTAATACAAGCAGATTTGTGTTTAGTGATTACTTACACCTTCCTCCCCACACATATTTGGTCAAATCACAATATGTATGAATGGCAAAAACAGATGAGTAAATATCTTGGCTAACATGCATTTTTGGTAGCACATTTTATAGTGGTGATAATGTGGTTAGATAGATAAATCACAAAACTAACCCATTTCTTGAAGCTCTGTTTTGGAAAGGCATTTATATTGTTATTATTATGGCAAAGACCTGCATGCTCTGTCTGTGAATATGAATGAATGAATGAGACAGATAATAACCAAAACTGCTTATGATTTATAACATTATCAAAGTATTAAAATTATACTGAGAAAATCAGTTGAACAGTAGCAAAACAGCAATATCAGAAATGTGTGGCATCATAATTACATAGCAAAATTTCAAGCATGGTTAAAACATTTACAAATTAGTTATCTTGTTCCAAAAAGGTCTCTATTGTTGACAAATGTGTCCAACGTAGGAACCAATATCTAAAGTCCAAGAGAAGTTATGCACTTGATGTGTAGTAGCTCTGTGTATAAGAAAGTTTGGATTTGATCATCACTAAAAGCAGTGGAAAAGAAAATGCCATCAAAATGTGAACTTTCCTAAATAATAATTGCTTGTGCAATTTTATTGTACCGAATACTGAAAAAGTATCATAATATTCCTGGTATACATATGTATGAAGTCTTTTTTGGTGGGTGTTGCTACTGTACTGGAATTTCTCAACTAGTGATGTTTCAGCAATGTTTCCTGACACTGATTTAAGCATAGTCCAGGAAAATTGTCTGCTAGTGTTAGTTTCATCAGTAAGATTCTACAAATGTTTTTAAAACTGCTACAGTAGTCAATCAGAGATAATCATCTGCTCCACTGGCCAAGAGATTTTGAAGAGAGGAGGGAGAGCCAATGACCAGGTTTGCACTTACACCATGTATATCACCAATAAAGTATCAAAAGTACTCTATATGTAAAACTGGATCACTGTAGTTTCAAGCTAGACAAATATGTGATAAATGTAGCTGAGGTATACATATGCACATTTATATCAGATTAAGGAGAACAAAATTCAAAGTTTAACAAAATCAGCAGCAGGACATTAAACAAAATAGAGATTTTCAAACAAAGCCTAGTCAAGGATTAGTCTAAAAATTTCCATTTGGTTTGAAGTTATGTCTCTTATTCAAATAGATATTATAGGAGTCAAACCATCCCCTGGTCATTTAGATCTCTCACACGTCTGTTAATATTCTAAACTGTCAAAATACAGAAACAGATTAACTAAATTCGTCACACACCTTACCATTCTTTTAGTGATAAAATCTAGGTATATTTTCATTCTCTTCTCTAAAAAAAAATCATTTACCAAGTGACAATACTTGGCTTGGGTTGTTTAATTTGTAAAAATTTAAGATTTGTTAGTATGTCCACAGAAACACTACTCTAATATTTTTACCTTCAAATTGATACTCTCCAGCCAATTTTCTTATAAGTGAATCTCTCTTCTGAATATTCTCTTTATTTACCTGTTGAAAGAGAAGTTTTTATTTTTTGAACTTGTTATTCAGGATAATCAATTAGTAAAAAGCAACAAAGGTTTTATAAACTTTAAATTTAGTGCCAGTCAAACAACTTATTGTGAGTAAAATTTCATTTATTCAAGTCACCATCTCAATCTACAGACTAACACCAATGTGGAACCAGTCAGTATCATATACTGAAATATTGTCTTTGTTGAGCAACTACTGGTGAACAGAATTTCTCACAGCATTCTCACACTGTCCACTAGTCTCTGATGTTCTGAGACTTATGTGATCCCACCATGCACAAACTTTACATTAATCAAGGTTACTACTAATCATCTTTATGGTTTAACTCTCACTCAACTCGAACTGTGTCCATTTGCCAAATAAGTTCAACCTTCTGTGTACTGTTTTCATTAACAGCTCCTGCCAGTTGCCCATGGCAAGGTCTATCTCAGAGTTGTTTCTCCACTTTTCACACAATTCATACAGCACTAATCATCAATGCATGTGTCCATACAGATTCATCACACAATGATGAATCTCAATCAGTAAAATCTACTCAGCTGTGAGATGCTCAAATTACTAATCTACTTAACATATGGATCAAGCATTTTAAACTGCTGTAATATGTTATCTCCAGGTGAATAAAAGAAATGAAACTTTCAGAATAGCAGCAGCATATAAAAAAGACATTTTGTGTATGATTTTTATTACCATATCACTCAACATTTATCACAAAATAAATAGGTATTATTAGGTCGTTACAAAAGTTTTGTTGGTTTTTATATTATATTAATTTGGGGTTCATTTTTGCATGCTTGAGGTTTATATAGATAGGTTATATATTGTTTTGTAGTGTGTGCTTTGGCATACATTTGGCAAAGCCTACCTTCTTAAAAATCATACAATGGATATTTGTTTCGGGGTTCTGAGTAAAGCATGGATAGAGAAATGTTTTTGTGTCATTTTGCTTCATGAGTTCAAACGGGTCACAAGCGAGCGAGGCAACCAGTGACATTAAGCAAGCATGGGGCGAGGACACAGTGAATGAGCACACAGTACAATGATGTTTTGCAAAGTTTCAATCGGGAGGTGAGAGGTTCGAAGATAAAAAACATAGCAGATGTCCTTCTAGCTGTGATGACTACCATCTGAAAGCCTCGGTTGAAGCCGATCCAAGAAAAACAGTGCGAGAAATTGCTCAAGAGCTTGACGTAAGCCCTGAAACTGTTTCTGGCCAGGTGAAAAAGTTTGACAAGTGGGTGCCTCACGAGTTGAAACACAACAACAAAATTGTTGACTGGAGATCTGCTCTTCACTTGTCATGAGAAACAAAATCCATCACAGCTGAAAGGTACTGTCATGAATTAAATGTTGTTCATCAGAAAATTTCCCAACGGCAGCTGGCATTGTTGAATCGAGAGGCCCAATCCTGCTCCACGACAATGCTCATCCTCATATTGCATAAGTGACTCTTCAGAAATAAACATGTTGAGGTACAAAATTCTCACTCACCCAGTCTATTTACCAGACCTTTCTCTCAACTTTTCAAGCAACTCGACAGCTTCCTTTGTATGAAATCCTCCAACCAAGCAGCAAATGAAACAGCCTTCCAACAGTTTATCAACTCCATAAATCCAGATTTTTTTTTTCAAAATGTTATAAATGCACTTGCACAAGTGCACTGATTATAATGGAACTTACTTTGATAAATAAACTTCACGTTCAGAAACGATACGAAGTCTCATTGTTGCAGTAAAAAAAAAATCAACAAAACTTTTGTAACAACTTAATACCTTTGGGTGCCCATTGTATGTATATATATATATAGAGACTATATGCAAAATTGATGTACCTGGATGAAATAATATTTTAGTTTGTTTCTGATTTACTGGAAAAAGATCCACAATGAGAAAATAATTTCGATCTCTAATATTGATTAAAATCAAATCGGACATTTGCTTGTAACATGTAAAAGCAACAAATATTTTCACATGTTATCAGAAATTTGAAAGCTACTGGGTAAGACAAATTTGTAATTTCGTGTGATTAAAGCTTGACTTTGGTTGGAATGTCATGCATTTGTTTTGTTTCAATCTATTCAAATCATAAACATTACCAATAACGACAAACCAAAAAAATGTGTATAATAAATGGAAAGACATGGATCGTTTTTGTGCTCTATCCTTAATGCACAAAGGAACAGAATATGACAGATGCAGATTTTAAATATTAAATCATGAATAATCCAGCCTGGAAAAATGTTAGGTTGGTTCATCCACAACTTAAAAGTGAAAACATTTCTGAATGAATACTGCCCATACTTGTCCTCAACAACTGTATAATGGAAGCTTCAAAGAGAAACCATTTATCCAATTCTTCATTTTTTTAATCGTCCTCTGGCAGCACTTGACAATTATTTAAGTAACAGTTTAAATTTACTGAGATAAACCTGATATAGATAAGTTATTAACAAGAAATATTTTAGTTCTGGAGTAAGTAAAGTCAATTAATTTCTCAGAATTCAGTGTTCCTGTCCCTAATGATTTTCCTTTCAATATTCATTAGTAAATTTACTTTTTTTAAATTTCTTTTTAGAAGAGGGTATGACATATAGTGAAGGATCTTATATTGAGAAGCATCAATAGAGCTAAAGAAATTCAGGTAAAATCTAAAAGCTACGACATGGAGGCAGCAAACCAGAACAGGAACTTTGGGTATAGGTGAAACTCACTTCGGCTTCCTGTTCTAACTTGCCCAGATCTAGCAGCAGCCTGGATTCATATTGAGAAGCATCAATAGAGCTAAAGAAATTCAGGTAAAATCTAAAAGCTACCACATGGAGGCAGCAAACCAGAACAGGAACATTGGGTATAGGTGAAACTCACTTCGGCTTCCTGTTCTAACTTGCCCAGATCTAGCAGCAGCTCAGATTCAGTTTTCTGCAAATTATCTGCCTTACTGATCAGTCTCTCTTGCTTGAACTCAAGCTGAAAAATGACAAGGTGAAAACTCATGAAACTATACTTATCTTTAGGTAAGAGAAACAAATATTCAGAAAAAAAGAGAATAGTAGTTCTTTTGAAACAACAACATTCTGCTCAAACCTACAATCAAAGATACCACAGAGTCGGTTCTGTAAGTATAGGAAAGACCCTGTTTACATTTGAAGTATAGGACTATATTCTGTACTGTAAAGAAAAGATAAGAAAATCTAGAACAAGTTTATCCAAAACAGTTGAGTCTGCCCAGTTAAATTTGTTCACATTTGTGAAATCTAACAGACAAGTTTGAGATTAAGAAGCAGGTTGTTTCTTATTGCCCCTCAGAGCAGCAATGTGTCAATCAGGACCAGATACCCTTTCTATGAAGAAACTAAAATAAAATCACAACGGTAACAAACCTCGACCTGTAAGTCTTCCATCTCTGCTAACTTGCTCTGAAATTCATTCAACGTGCTTTGAAGTTTGTTGGTGGAACCTGCAATACAGAAAAGAACATCAGCATAGCTTCTGAGGCAGCCTGACACAATCCTAACAGCATAAATAACATTGGCAGGTTTGCTCGAGAACAAAACTCATACTCTGCAAAGCGATAATTCTAACTTCCCACAACCTCAACATACTTTTACTTTACAAACAGGAGTTATGTAGAATGGAAGAAAGTTATTAACTACGTAGCTTGCCATCTAGATGTCAAATACACACCTCAAATATGTAAATTTTGTCTCTAAATACATACATTTATGGCAGCTGCTAAACTAATATGGCAAGTCACTGAACTTTATCACTAGAACACAATCTGAAATGAATTCCTTATCTGCAGGAGATTTTCAGTGATAAAAGTAAAATGATTATTTTAAGTCAGCAGAGCAGGCAGCTTTAAACAAAACCTCAGCTAGTCTGTTTTTTTTACAAATATTTATACTGTTCCGCTTCCGGTATTTGTTCAGGTGGAGACTACTAAATAGCTACTAGCGCTACTAATGCCTAACCAATAACATCTCTTATTTGGCACATAACGTTACACAAACTGTCAGAGAAATTATTTATCATTATACAATCCTCATCAGAAATTTTAAAATTTCAATTGTGCCACAATGAAAACACCTCTGTCCATAAATCAGACTATTACTAATAAAAAATGGTTAAATGTCCTAAAACATTTTCTAAGACATCTTATCACCTCAACCGAGATCCTACTGACTTCGAAACACACTTTACAGGGAAATTTGTCCTTTTCTTCTACTAGTGTATACTAGTGCATACATTTTATTATGAAATATACAGTGTTGGCCAAAATTACTACTTCCCAAAATATTTTACATTTTTTTTATTCAAGTGTAATTATATCCACAACTTAGGACATTTATTTTGTTGAAATAAAAGTCAAAACAATATTTTGGGGTGATGTCACTGCTTTATTACTGCTCAACCAACTTCACAAGAGAAAGAATGTACCCTAAAAAATATTGAAACTGTAACAAGAAATGAACACAATATCTGGTAGGTTATGTGATAATTATGCCCACCAGTGTATGTCTGGTATTTTTACTGAGGTCTTGTGACATTTTCTAGTAAGGAGCTCATTACAAAACTTCCCCAGGTAAAGAGCTTTGGATGCAATGTAGAGGGGTTTCTTTGAGTGGGGGGGGGGGGTGACACTATTCAGGTTTTTAATCCAACCTCCAATCTATTTATCTCAATTTGTATAAATCAAAGCACACAAGCACCCGCTAACTACAAGTTTAGATCTCTCCACTAATGTATACATAAACCAGACGGTACCCGAACAAATAGCCAACAAAACCACCCCAAAAAAGTCGATAAAAGCACAAGAAATAACCTGGAGAAAAAAAACAAACAAAAAGCTGAAGTACCTTGAAATTCATTTTTAATATTTTTCTGAAGCTCTTCAATTGCCTTTTCCAGCTGTTTCTTTTCACCAGATAATTTTTCTGAAAAGTAAATATAAAACAGTTTCTATTGCCACACTTTTTTTTAAAGTTTATGTGGTTTGGAGAAATTTTTGCCTGCAGTAGATAAAGCAAATGTCCCATTTCACTTGTTAATACTAGTTTAGCTATAACATCATAGGGCAGGAGTCTTTAATTTTCACACTGGCTGTATTTGGCTGGACCTCTTAACAAGATGAGGTGGATAATGCATATGGTTAATTACCCACAAACATTTGCCATTAAAAAAATAATAATATTTACTAGGTTTGCCATCTGCTCACAAACCTTACGGGGAAGAGGAAAAGAGAAAGAAAACTGCTTCTTGACAAAAATAGTATTGCAGAAAATGTAAATCAAAATTTAATTAATTTAGATTTTTGATTACTTGATATGATGAGTGTTGTTTTTTTCCTTTATTTAGAAACAACAGTAATGAAACCATTCATTTTCAGTAAACTGTTCTACAAAATATTTTACTCAAAATTGATCAATCTAATTTTGGTCTAAACCCTTCATATTTTATATTACATATGTACGTAAACTTTACTATACAGTCTTACAAGTTTACTGGTCGTTGTTTCAATTGCCGGTACGAAGAGCATTTCTCAGTTGTCCAGGTACCTTTCTTCCTGTAACAGTTCCGTCGAAGAACTGTGGACCACCAATTCCATCAGACGATATCCTCCCAGGACAGTTATTCCAGGCTGGTTCAATTGGGACTTGATTCGTAACTGGATAAGACTGTATAGTAACTTTACGACACCCTGTATATTAATTATACTGTACCCTAGTTTCAGGAGAACACAACATTTTTTAATCTAATAAGAGCACTGCATGAAATATCGAGTTTCCAATTATGAAAGCAAATGAAAACTGAATCCATCTCAGTAGTTTCTGCTTGTGCAATCTGCACATTGCCACGTTTCCAGATGATATCTGAAATAAACACCTGATATTCATGCAGTGAACTCAAAGGTTTCTGAACAATCAGATTTATAAAAGGTTGAGTTTGATACAGCAAATTTACCAATGTCATTTGAAAAGTTTATGAGCTTGGCTTGTATGGACAGGGATTGTCAAGCTTTTCCTGAAAAGAAAATTATACAGAGATGGATGCAGATAATGTCAAATTATCGCTGCTACAAAAATTTTTGTCAGTGAAAAGTTCATGAGCTGACTCACCCAGGTAGGCTAATAAAAAAAGGGAGGGATGATGCCCAAAAATTACTTTAACTTACTGATATTATACTATTTAAACCTACATTTCAAAAATCAGTTTACCATCAAGTTCTCCAATAAAATGCAGTTCTATTCAGCTCTTCTTTTGATGTTGGAGTTATTCTCAGCTGAGAGGTCATGCCAGCTATTAATAAACAAAACTACTGAAAACCATCAAAATTAATTACTATATAACTTCTGACAGCCAGTTTAGATTAGAACTCATATTGTGCAAGTCCTAATATTACTGATGTGTAAAACCCCTTTTCCTCAAATGTAAATCACATCTTTAAGTAGTTACACCCGCTTTAACAACATAACTTGACATGGTCATTAGTCACCAAATTCAATGAAACAACTGTGAGATTATAAACTACAAGAAATGTTGACAAAAGAGAATTTTGAAGACAGGAACATAAAAAGTTTGCTGAAACAATAAAATTAGATCCCTCAAGTGGTGATAAAAGCTCACATAAAAAGCACCGTAGATAAATTCTCATAACAATAAATTTTATTCAGTAATTTGAGGGGTAAATAAAAAAAAGTTTAGGTTCAATTCTAATCTTGCTGTAAGGGCCACCAAGGGTCTGTGGGAATGAATTTACTCAAAATAATATATGGCAGCATCTGCTCACAGTATGAGGGAAAGATAGCAGAGTCTAAGTGGAGGCTTGAAACTTACCTCAACTGGCTGCAACTTGCCTTAATGTTCCTATGGATTTTTCCAATTCTTTATGTTAGCTTGGTCGGCTTCTAGATTTTTTTTAGCTGTAAAAACAAACACACACACAATCACAGGAAATCAGTTTTTTAAAAATCAGATCAGTGTTTCTACAAAGCTAAATTAAACAATATCAAAAACCATGAAAAATTTTTGTTTTAAATGAAAGAAAAATTAGTTTGACTGTGTGCATGATAATGTTTATAACTTGTTCAGTCAATCTAATCTCTTTTCTTTCCAAGAACAGTAAAAATCTACTGAAAAAACAAATGTTCATCCATCCCCCTTCCTCTATCTCTTTCTTTTTCTCTCTTTCTAAAAGCATTAAAACTAGCAAAAAATATCACACATCCACTAAACAACTCACCTCACACGCCTTCTGCTTGTACTCCTTCAGGTATTTGATATCACGCCTGTACAACTTCACATTGGCATCCTGAAAGATGTACAAAAAATAATACATAGCATAAAAAGGGCAAAGACAAGATTAAAGTTATTACGTTTAAATTGCCTTATCCTCAAGCAAACTTAGATTTCCTCAGTTTGAAAATTTAGGTAATAACTTTCTTAGAAATATAGAAAGTGGAAAACATTAGCATTATTATATCAATAAGTTAAATGAAAATTGAAAGTGAGCGTAGTAAACCAAGAGGGGCACAGGTATGTTAAAACTATACAAACAGTTAGGGTTCTAGTTCCTCTGTACAAATCACTAATCAGATCCATCCTGGAGTAGGCAGACCAGGCACAGAATCCTCACCACTTTGTTTCATTGAATATTCAAAGACAATTCTAATAGAATGATCTGATGTGTCAGCAGTTATAGTCAAGAAAGAGTACAAAAGTCTGGAATGTCTGGTTTGAGTAATAGCATTTTAAAAGAGACATGACAGAAAAATTCAAAATCTTCTTCAGGTGAAAAAGCATCTATTAAAGGAATTAGCTACCTCAGGCTGATGCTCAAGGTGATCATGCACAAGCAGGCGAACACACCCACACACAATCAGATTGTGTTTTAAAATCTTGTTTTTAACAGTTGAGTGAACACTTTCTCTACCTTAACATCTCAACTTTGAGTTACAGGCCAGTTTGACTTAACGTTTGCTAAAACAGACAGAGAGAAATAAACCAGAGCCATACCAAATTAACACATAATGGATGTCTAAAAACTAAAATGAAAAAAAAAAACTTTTTTAATTCATAGTTGACAAAATCAGATTACTATTTACTATTAAACTAACAGTTTTGCATACTATTATACACTGGAACTTTATAATGTTAATTTTTGTTTGAGTTCCATCTTTGTATGGCAAAAAGTACCCTTCACTTTGCTTTCTTTTTTATTAAACACTAGTGCAATATTCGCAGTTCGGTCAGTCTCATTTTCCAGAATATTCTCTTATCACTGCTTATGAGGCATAGGCTCAGTTTCGTATATTCTTCTGTAGTTATGAGCATCTAACTATGCCATTCATTGTTGAAAAGATATGTTGTTGAGTTTCTGTAAGTTGAGAACTAAAGAGCAGTGCTTGGCAACGAGGATTTAGACTTTTTTACGGGAGAGGAAGCAGAAAGAAACTTATAGACACATCCAACAATCCAGCCAATCTGTTGCAGAAGGTGTTGTATCTTTGTGCAAGAAATTCCATTACTGCAATTTTAGAAATAGCGTGAATAATAAATCTGTGATTGTCTTATATTGGGAATCTGTTCAACAATGATTTGCTAAAAGTCTCTTCAGGAGAAGCTGGACATCAAAAGGTGTACTGAAATTGTCATGGCATCAAGCATGCTGAGACAAATGTCATTTAAATTCAAGAAAAAACTACAGCACAGAAATTAAATTTAGAAAATATTAAATGAACATGTGAATTTTAAATAATACATCTTTCAAAAACAAAATAAGTAATTTTTCAAAAGTATTCTGCTAAATGGTAGTTAATATTATTAAGTTTTTGTTTGATTTTAGTTTCCTAACATAAGATTTTTAAATAGGTGGATATCTTGACAATTTCTGAACCTAGTTAGACAGACATAAAAAAAGAAAAGAAATGAGGGTGTTACCTGCTCCTGCTTGATTTTCCTGATACAGTCTAAAGCCTTAACATAGCGTGTAGAAGCAAAAATGGCATCAAATTTATCCTTCAAGGCTTTTCCTTCACTAAGTGGCCTACAAAAAAGCAGCGAACAAAAGATTAAAGTCTATTTTAAATAATGGAGAAATTAAAAAAAATAAAATTTAACAATAAATGAATATATTCATATTGATAAGGATCAAATAATATTCCTTGCTTCAGAACAATCCTTTGTAAAGAGATAGTCTCTGTAAATTAACTCTGTCAGAACATCTTCTGGGTGCAAAAACTTAAAATCATTGATTTCACAGAAGTCTGAAAAGATTGCTGTTGAAAGGGTTAAATCTCTAACAGTCTGTAAACTACATTAGAAAGAATTAAAGACCTGATCCCGTTGTGGATTTAATATGGAAGTAAAAGATGTCATCTTCTAAATGGTTTTCTGTAAAGTAGGAACATAAACAAATGAAAGCATAAATGACAAAATTATCTGATTTTGCTAAATAATCTGTCATCCACAAACTGAAGCCAGACCTCAGCATAAAGACATTTGGATGATTGATAGAAACATGAAAAATATAACCAGAGTCCAAAAGACACAGCTTTCAGACATGGTTGTTGTTACCCTTGCACTTTTATTTCTACTTGAATATAAGTTATACAATTTTAAATTTCTGGCATAAAGAAATTGTTAAACACTTTTATCTGTATGAAAAATCATCCTACATTCAGACAAACTGCAGATTTTTTTTTTACCCAAATGTTTACAATGTGCTTTTGTGCAAATGTTTTTGTCAATTTAAACTTTCTAAGAAGAATTCCAGTTTTGCTGAAACTGCTATTGCCATGCATTATTTCTTATCAAATTTCTCAGGTTAGAAATAGCAGAGTCGTGAAAACGCCTTGCTTAAAAAATGTTCATTCTAAAATTAACTGGTCTGCTTTGCTAGAAATGGTAAAATCTGAATTATTGTCTCTGACAAGGTTATTCAAAAAAAAACAAACAAAATTAGTATTCATTCTTGTACAGCATATTTACAAAATGTTCTTCTAATTCTAACTTCCACATTAAATTATTTTTATCAAAAAAATTACAGCAGCAAATGGTTATCCATTAAAATTAGAAAATCAAGTATCTAGTGCTTTAAGTCAGTCAGATACAGTGTTTCCAAAACGTTATTTATCCTGTGCTAACCATTTTCAGGTATTTAGAGAGTTTGATCGCAGAAACTACGTGGCCTAAAACAAATTATTTTCTCAAATACTATTGAGAATAGTACTTCACATTTAAGGACAGTCCCCCACTTAAGGTCTCATGTAGTTTACTACATTAAATGTTGAGACTGTAGTTATACATAGATTACACTGATAAGACCATCTATGAGAGGTTTGTTTCTCTTTTGTCTGGTCAACCATGATTCTGCCTCACTTAGCCATGTGGCTGGCAGTTAATAGACATAGGTAATGTCAGGATTTTGGGCAGATCCTCTTCAAGGTCAAAGTTAAAAATCATGGAATTTTTTTTTTATTAGACACCTTAAACCTGCCTTGAACAATCACTTTTCTATTCCTTTGCTTAGCAAATATTTTTTTTTTCCCTCCCCTATTATACTTACCATTCATTCACACACTATACACTGGATCCTGTTGGTCTGATTATCAGTTTTCCTTTTGTATATGTTAAGTTTTGTTTTTGTTAACAACGGATAAATTTACACCCCAAAATGCCACTGCCAGCCCCTTGTTTTTTTTAGTTCTACTTAAATTTAAGATGTTCCATTCTGAATGTATGTGAAGAATATAATCCAGTCATTCATGGAGCTCTGCGCAGCATCTGGCTCTTCAATTTCAGTTAGCTTTCTTGGGATTTTAGTACATCATTCACAATGATGTGGAAGATACTACCTGCATGGTTTGGAAAGTAGTACGCAAGCAGAGATGGAAACATCTGAGCATCAGAAATCTGGGTTCTACCTAACAAGGTGAGAGCACCCAGCATCAATGAGCACACACCAAAAGTGTAATGCTTTCTACAAGGGCCTAGTGCTGAAGTAGTCATTTAAAACAATTTATACAAAGTGAATTGCTAATTAGTAACATCTCCAAATCATTTGTCCAAAGCATTCAACTATTACAGTCTCAATTAAGATATACTGTCTGTTTTTAACAGAAAGTTCTTCCACAAGTATTAGTTATAATAAAATTTAATTAAGTGCAATCAGTTTTTCTGACATTTAGAAAGGCAGCTGCCAATTTAAAAAAATTTAATATGAAAAAAAAAACAATTCTATTTTCATTTACATCTGTATTGCTTAATTATTTAATAAATATTCAATGCAAATTATGGAGAAAGACTCTATTCACTATTTTCTATCTAAAAGTTTGGTGGCTTCAACAAAATGTATAAATATGAATCTCTCTTTTACTCGTTCTACCAGTAATAGGACTGTAAAAGTTGTTTCCCACTAGGATATCACCATATTTCTTGCGATTACTCGTAACCTAAAAATTAAATTAACACCACAGAGATAAATGTTAAATACGAAAGATCAGTTTCCACAAATGACACATCAAACCCGCATATAATCACAGCTTTCAGTTTTGTGAGATCTTTCTTTTCCTTTCCAAATTCATTTTGGTACAATAATTTTCTTCACTATCACCACAAATATATTTCCTCATTTATTAGCACAAATAATTAACCACAACATCAACAAGTATTGCTTTTCTAAATCAAAAATACTATAAAACTAATTCAGTTCAAACCCCAGAAAATCTAACTTCAGTATCCAATTGTCAAAGATTTTTTTTTTTTTTCCGAAATTGCATCTATCTAAAAGCAACCAACACAAATGTTTTTTCACATAATTTTCATGTATCCACAGTGAATGTTATTTAGGATTATAATTTTTCCTAATATTTTTGTAATGATATGGACAAATGTTTCTGAATCCAGAGGGTTTTTTAATAAGTATATTCAGAGGAGAGTTGGATGTAGATATTCAGGTTAAGGAACTCTGCAAAATTCAGAGATATAAGCATTATTGGACTATTACTGTATGGCTACTGAGAAAGAGAGACTTTTCACAAACCGATTGTTTAGCAGTGGGTAAAGATGCAGTATCTATGGTATTTCTTTAATAATTATTTGTCAGATGCATGCTACATTTAGGTTCTTATACTTAAAAAAAAATATTTTGTAATTCTGAACTTAAAAAAAGTAAATATGAATTGTAAGCACGTTCAGTCTGAGTCAATTAGGCTGGTAATTAAGGAAATGCTTTGACTTCACCTTTGGAAAAAATACACTGTTCAACATCACAATCATTTACCAACATGAACATAAACAGTCCAGGTATTTTCTTTTCAGTATTTTCTCTGCAAAGTTTGAATAAATGATTCAATTCAGACTTATAAAAGTTTAACAACCCGCATTTGTATACAAAATATTTAGAATTACTGCAATGAATAAAGACAGGTTGTTGTTATCTTGGACAGGATTCAATGTCAGGCACATGGATGTAGTTATCACATGAACCCAACGAGTCAGCTAAACCAAATTTGTTTTGACCTGTTATAAAGAAAATTAACCAATGCTTCTTTCACTGTAAGTTAATGTTAGAATATTTTAACATTTTATGACTATAAACCATATAGGCATCTTTAATAACTCACAACATATATGCATTAACTGAGCAATTAATTTACCTACCAGTTGGAATCGTCCTGATGGCAGAATATCACATTTTCCAACACTGGCTTAGAAACTCCAAGAGCTGTAACCATCTAAAAATAAAACAGAATAAATTATTTATTTCTACCGTTAGTTGGATAGCTTTCATATCCTGTAGTAGTTCACTGTAGTGTTGTTATATCAACTCGGGACCCAGAAAACCAAAAAAGGAGGAAATGTGTGAAGACAATGACTAGTACAACTTTCCTGATCTAGCCACACATGTGAAACAAAAAACCATAAATCTTCTGACTGGAAGTGAAGGAAAATCACAGAGGCCAGCAGACAAGGGTGACAGAATCCCTGCTACTGGCTACTCAGTATAACAAAAGTACCACCTTGTCATCGTTTAATGGAAACTTAAAATCTTAAATACAACAATAATAGTAGTAATTTAAAAGGGAGATAACCTACGCAACTACACTGGAGAAGTCATCCTTCCTTTGATAATTTGTACATATATTAGTGTGTTTGAGCATCATCATTGGTATACACAAAGCTACATAATCTCTGCTTTACAGAGAGTATTTCAAACAGATGAATAAAAAAATGCAGATTTTGGAGTTGGACAAATAATTGAAAGAAAACATCATTCATTGACAGAAATTCAATATCACAATTTATACAAGCAAAATTTCTCCATACTATCATTTTTATTTTTAGTATAGTTATGGCCTTTTTTGATGACCTCAGGAGACTCCCTGGTGGTCATATACTATGATTAATCATTATTTCTTTCAAAATGGTCAAGAAGGCAAAAAATCTATTATACAAAGCAACACCCATTTATGCCCTAATATGAATAAAGTTGCTCTGAATAATTAAATGTAAATACTAAAAAAGACACAAATCTTTTTTTTTTTTTAAATTTAGCTTAAAATCCACTACAACTGCCCCTGTAACCTTGATAATGCTCGTCTACAAATTTAAGAAAAGAAAAGCTGAATAAAACAGTTGTGCAAGAAAACTATCAAAATAAGTGTCTTGGTAAAGATGAGTCTCAAAGCAGGTTAAAATGTTTCACAAACCAAGGGGCAAAATAAATTAATGACAATTAATATCTATGATCAAAGCATTTAGCAGTTACTTCACTTGAGTACACACAAAATTAAGTATTAATTTGATATTAATTAATATAAACAATTTGTTGCTTAATCTTTCTCCTATTACCTAGTTTTAAAAAAGCATATTCCAAAGCAAAAATTAATTTCCTCATCTTGATACTAACAAAGATCATCACAATAGATATGCGTGATGAGCTGAAGTTGTTTCAATTATGATGATTGCTTTACATGAAATATTATTGATTCTAACCAAGTTGACATTTACCTCTCTGTCAATCTCAGCACATTTCTGAGTAATGCTTTTCTTTTCCCCATCTGGTCCACGACGTGCGATGATGCCATCTAGTGTCCGCATTTCAACTTTCTTTGGCTGAAAAGTTGAACATTGCAGTTAAATGAAAAATCCTAATGCGTATCTACACAAGGGAAACAAGATTCATTGTGCACCATGATGACTGTTTCTCATAAATACATACATTGCATTTTCAGGTATACTTTCATTAATAGTAAATCCATGGAAAACATACTAGATTCACTTTTCGTTATTCAGTTTAATTTACATGAATAATTCAAATGAAATGTTGCGAGCTATTCACATACCTTAAAATGTATACAGTAGACATGACCAAGCACAATCACTATAAATTCACCTCAAATGGTTCTTAACATTGCATGGCATTCCAATCCGTGGAAAGAGCTACTTTATAAGATACAATCTTGAGGCTTTGCTATGTCCAATATTTATCCACTGCTGTCTGAGCAGATAAATGATGAGATCCGAGGTATGATCACTCAAGATCTCCACATAACCAAGAGATGATTCGCTGTTAGATTCCATCGTGTATCAAGTAAATAAGCAAACTCAGTAATCACGTGGTTCACAGTAGCTTCTATAGTAAAATCACTTTTGCAGGAAAACAGAACATAATAAATAGTAAGAGGAAGTGATATTTTGACAAGTGTACATCCTTCTATATGTACTATCTTTAATATCGATGGAAGTGATCATTAAATAAATCAGTGCCTGGCTGGTTTCAGCTGATTTAAATTGGAAAGGATTCAATTATTTTAATTTGCATAAAAAGTGAATATAATTCTGTTTTAAAGAGAGTGGTGACAGAATTAACAATTGTAACTTACTTTCTGTGTTGCTACCATTGAGCGCTGGACTACACACTGCTGCCCAGATATGTCCAGAAATTGCAGCTTTATCTGACCTTTCACCTCTCTCAGATTGGCCACCTATGAAATGAAATACCAGAAAGCATAAACTGACATAGTTACATCCCTAACTGATTCATTTATTTCCAAGCACTAGTGCAATTGGGTAGTGAGCATCAAACAAAACATAAAATTAAATAATAAAAAGGAACAGTTGATAAATCATATAGATGTACCAGTTTATAAGTTTCTATGCCAACAACCTCATACCAAAGTATATGATTAATTATTATTTCACTTTATATATCTGAAGATTAAATATTAATTTTCATCTAAATAAAACATGTAGAAACATTTTGGTCTCTGTCTGTTCAAATTCAGTTTTTTATTGAAGAAACAAATAATGTGAAAGTGAATGCATTTCTCACATTGGACATCATTTCCCCTCGAGTGAATACCAGTTTATGCTCAGTGGTTTTAACTTTATTTATTTCCTAGTGATCTCAAGTCTAGTTTGCCTTACCTTGGGGTCGTGAATGAAAGCTGCTCCTGTTTTGCTTCCTGAAGGAAGATCACCTGTAGTCAAGTACTTCAGACACTCTATAATGGTCTTTTAAAAAAAAGGAATTAAAAAAGAATTATGAAAAAGGCATAACTTGCTGACACTTTATTACCATGAAAAACACCGTGAAAGAAACAATGATAAATTCTACAGGATGCAAAGTTGGAACAATCTAAGCAAAGCTCAAAATTCTTGAAATGTGTGACTGAACTTGAAAAATGTAGACCATGCTATCACAACTCTCGTTACATACATGCCACACAAACTAGCCCTCCATGAGGCAAATGAAAAGCAGCTACTACATATTAATTTAATGTTTTCTGCTATTTTGCATGATTCATAATTGTACATCTGTACCACAATAAAAATTACTGATGCTACATTCTCATTTCCTTCTGTAAATGGGATCAGAACCAGTTTGTAAAAGTTCTTCCATTTTTGCTCCATCTTAATATTTTGAAATCTTAAAATGTAAAAATTTGTCCAAAATATTGCAGAATTCAACAATACCACAGAATTTTTCAAAACGTTTGTCTATGGCTAGGATGGAGTCAAATATGAAATAGCTCGATCTGAGATAACCTTAAAACAAGATTTTCTACCTGTTGAATCCCTTTTAAAATTTCAAATGACTTGTAAAAAGATTACATTTTCCTTATCACTCAGCGTACTTTGTTACCCAAATCATTTTGGAAAAATTCAAAGATATTTTTCCAGATTGTGAGCATCAAGCATACAACATAGTTCTGTTTAGCTTCAGTCTATGCGGAAGCCATGTTTCAACTTCATTACCACTTTCAAGTTTAACTAAATTTAAAACCACACTGTACAAACTCCACAAATATTATAAAGATTTAGTTAGCATTATTGATTATGATGATTCCACACTCAGCACTGGATTGGACTGATCCATTCCTGTGATGTAATGAAGATTGTTTCCTACTGTTCTTTCATTTGCTTCTGGCAACTCAAAACCGTAGAGAGTTCATTCTACATACTGTTTTTCCTGTTCCATTCTGGCCCAGAATCAAGGTGAGAGGAGAGAAGAAGTGCAGCAGCTGCTTGTCCGAGTCACCATGTCCAAAACTTCGAATTCCCTGTATGCTCATTTTCTCAATTGTAGACATCTTGCCTGTGGATTGTCTTGGAACCCTGCACTGCAATATTAACAAGCACTAATAAAAAAACTGCTAAGGATTAAACACTACATCATCAATGTCATATTTTAGATTCCATAAGGAAAGCAAAGTTGAAATGTGTAGAAGAATGCATTAATGTTTGAAAGCAAAGATATCATTTTAAAAAAGGTACACCTCAAAAATAAAAAAAATATTTCTTTTAGTTAACAAAATAGTGTAAAATGTCAAATTCTTGTTCATAAATTCATTCAGTATCTTGTTTAAGAGCTTCTAACATAAATGACTATTTGACACGAACATCTCACATTTTTGATAATTCTTTGAATGTTATTCTGGGCTAAAACATCTCACATTCCTCTATAAGGACATCTTACAACAGAAGCCTGAAGCCTGTTTCAAATTCCTTTTATTGGATTAAGGTCTGGAAAATGAGCTTGGTACTCCATATGGTTGATTGTCTCCTGCTCCAGAGAAGGAATGACAATTTGAGCAGGATGTAGATAAGCATTATACACAATAGTCAGTCTCAGTATCACAGCTAATCCCTCCCTACACCACCCATCAGCCGTGTTCAGCAGTGTTAGCTTTTGAAATCTGCTTTCTCCTCAAGTGAATAAAGGCTTTTCCTCACTGAATACCATTAGTCTGAAGCTGATTACATAATTTTAAAGATTCCTTTGAAAATAGTATTACTGGTCGTCTCATCTAGGAAGAATTCTATAGCTAAAATTTATGAAAATTATCATGGAAGTTGTTGCATTCTTCTGATTAGTAACTTTTGTGATCTCTTCAAAGGGCTTTAAAAGGAAAATGAGTTTTTAAGCTAGACTCCATTGATATAGAGTTGGATTTTAAATATTATGTTCTATTGCATATGTCATGACCAGGTGTCTCTGTTCAGTATTACGTTCTAGATAAAGGCTTGAAGGTGTTTTGGATCTAATGTAGCTGATGATCTTTGTACAATTAATGGAAGATATAAAAAAGTATGTTATCAGTCTTTTGCAAAGACATGAAATTTCTTCTGGCAGTTGATTAATAAGTACAGCATTTATATGCAACAAGATAATAACCTTAAGCACATTTCTAAATTATGCAGACAACGTGTACATATAACAAGGTGTCCCCCAGAACATAGTTTGGGCACTAAAATAATCTAATTTATATCACCCATTAGATTTTTATATTTGTCAAAGTTACTTGATGGACTCCACTAAAAATTTGCAAAAGTTGTTATCCAAGCAAAAGACAGAGGGAGTTATTTTGATGAAGCCAAGATTTAAAGTCACAAGTTTATTGTTTGTTCTTTTTACATTCACCGTGTTATGGTGAGAAATAAAATGGTAATATTCTTTTTTAAATAATTATTCCCATATTTGTGTCAGCTTCCAAACTTTCAGCCAGTAGTTCATATATATATACGTGACTATATAGGTAGATAAATACCCAGATATATTCATAAATTTATATGTACATATAATATAAATAATGGTTTCAAGTCTGAAAATCATGGTTTTGTAGAACTGTTAAAAGTAGGGTTTACTCTGTTAGAATTTAACTATTTTTCTAAATATAAATTCTATGCAGACGGGTCGGCCTTAAAGCTCACAGGGAATAAGTGGCTTTTATCCAGATCTATTACGGTTTATTTTACATCAACAGAACTTTGATTTTGCAAGATTTTAATCTGATCGTTGTAAAATTATTCCTCTGACAATGGAATCGGTCTTGTGGTGGTGAGTTCGCCATCACGAAGCCACTGTTCTATTAGATAAACCTCGCTGTTGTGGCCGACTACTTAGAGCCGGTGAGTGCACTTACAGCCTCATAAAAACTGGCTTCCAGAGTCGGAGTGCGGGGCCCTAACCCAGCAACAACTGTCTTGCTCTTCCATTGCCCGGAGAAGCTTTGGTCCATCTCCTGTCACCTGTCACCCCCCCCCCCGGACAGGTGACCGACTGTACCCAGCTCGAACACGAGACACCCAGTCATAAACCCAACAACAACTGTCTTGCTCTTCCATTGCCCGGAGAAACTTTGGTCCATCTCCTGTCACTCCCCCCCCCCGGACAGGTGTCCGACTGTACCCAGCTCGAACACGAGACACCCTGTCACAAACCCAACAACAACTGTCTTGCTCTTCCATTGCCCGGAGAAGCTTTGGTCCATCTCCTGTCACCTGTCACACCCCCCCGGACAGGTGCCCGACTGTACCCAGCTCGAACACGAGACACCCAGTCACAAACCCAACAACAACTGTCTTGCTCTTCCATTGCCCGGAGAAGCTTTGGTCCATCTCCTGTCACCTGTCACCCCCCCCCCCCGGACAGGTGTCCGACTGTACCCAGCTCGAACTCGAGACACCCAGTCATAAACCCAACAACAGCTGTCTTGCTCTTCCATTGCCCGGAGAAGCTTTGGTCCATCTCCTGTCACCTGTCACCCCCCCCCCCGGACAGGTGCCCGACTGTACCCAGCTCGAACACGAGACACCCAGTCACAAACCCAACAACAGCTGTCTTGCTCTTCCATTGCCCGGAGAAGCTTTGGTCCATCTCCTGTCTCCTGTCACCTCCCCCTCCCCCGGCAGGTGCCCGACTGTACCCAGCTCGAACACGAGACACCCAGTCACAGTACCTGTCTCCTAGTCGTTTAACAGCGCAAAATTACTCCGTTATTCCGTTTCAGAAACGAAGAAGATAATATACTTGAAGGAAAGACAGACCTGAATAGGAAGTCGCTCGCTGGGTCGAGGTTTTAGAGAGAGAGACACACACACATATATTACATATCTCTCTTCATTCCATCGCGAGTCCCGCCATCCGAGAGAACGACCTTTAACCTAAAACTGGCGCGATTTTCCGCGGGGAGACATCACTGCAAAAATTTACACTCTGAATAATAATCGTCTTATTCGAAGGTAATATTAAGTCAGAATGTTATTAATAATGCTTAAAATATACAGAAATTTCAAAAAAACACATTAAACATTTAATTTAACAACGTTCCATGTCAGACTTAGATTTAATGTTCAATCCGTATTTCGTTCCAAAATCATTTTTGCTGAAACCCTGTAGCTCTAACATAGGCGGGGACCGTTCGTGTTACCAGAAATTAGGCGATGTGAAACAAAATATCTTGATGCATTAGAACAGTTTCTTTTTTTTGGTTTGTAAATATTCAAAATTAGTCTTCGGTATCGTTGTAGCGGGAATAGTGGCCGATTTTTCTCTACCTAAACGATGGTTGCAACGAAAATTGCATAGCTGTAAAACGAGACAATAGTAGTAGTAGTAGTAATAATGGGGTATTCCACGTCGAATGTACACACTTTTCAGCAAACTTCTGACACACCGCCTCAGATTCCACTCATTTTTTTGAGCAAGTGCTTGTTTCTATAGTGAAACATTATGTACCAATTTTCAGACCTTGGGGCCCACTGGGGGCCAATTTTAGAAACTCGCCCCCCCTCCCCCAAATTTGGAGTTCCCCGGCTGACCCACAATCTTTCAGAGGCTAAAGGGGGAAAACGGTTAGGGTCAGGGTCAGGTTGGGAAAATAAGGACTGATAAAAACGGGGTCTGCCTGCTCCTATTTTAGGGATTGATGTGATTTTCGTTGGGGAGGAGTAAGAGACTGCCTGTGTGGTGGAAGACTTTTAGCTTTCGGTCTTTTAATTCCTTATTGAAGTAGAAAGGGTTAACTCTAAGTAAAAATTGTAAGAGTTAGAAAATGTAAAATAAATTTGTGGGAAGATAAAAGTAAAAGTTGCTTATGGTGGGTTAGGGTCAGGTGAATGTTTACAGCATATAGTGTAAAAACTGAAAAAAATAAGTATGGAGGAAACTGAAAATTGGAAAAAGTGAAAACGGAAGAATCTTGTTGGTGGCGGCCCCTGGTGGCGGGATCAAGCGGTGTCGGCCTTCCTTGGTTGTCAACTGGACTGTCCGCCGCTCAGGCAGAGTTTCGATCCTGCTGTCGGCGGGTGGACCAGTGGGATTGATGCTGTGCCCGGCTGCTGTTCTGATGGTTCTCCACAGGGTTCTTATAGAGTGATGGGATACGGTCCTCGCATTAAGGAGTCGTCCCCAGTTTTGAGCCGTTCTCAGTCCGGTTTGTTCAGCAGTCCATTCCAGGTTTCGCTGCCTGCCCTGGATGATGATGTCCCTAAGGGTCGTGGAAGGACACTCTGCACGTGGTGCAGGAGGTGTAGAATATTGGGTTCCTGGAGGCGCACGTGATGCTTCGTTGGGAATAGAAACAGTGTTTATTTTGGCTGCAGATGATATTACTAGTTGACAGGGTTCTCCTTCCTCCTGTGATGGTGTAGGGAGGATACTACCTGGTGTTCCATTGGATCAAAATGTAAAACAAGTGATGTCAGTTAAAATTTGCACAAAATTCTTTTAAAAATCAGTGGGGATTACTGTTAAGTGATGGTGTTCTGTCGTGCCTATGCTACACCAATACCACCTACCATATGCAATTAATTATTACGATTTAAAATTTATCTGTACAAAGAACCCTATCCTCACGTTGTTAGCAGTTATCCCTGGCCTGGTCCTGACCCCTGACCGGGCGACAGATCTCTGATGGAAAAGGGAATCGATTTAAGGGGAGTCTCCAATAAATATAATAACAATAATTTGGAAAGTGATTGTTTGTCTGTAGGGGTGGAAAATTATACAGTGATACCTCGATCTAACGGACCCCCCCAACCATCCGACGGACCCCGTCTGGTGCACCGACAACAAAGTTCGCGTAGAACTGTGCGAAAAAGTTTTTACTTTGCGCATGCGTCAGTAAAGGTCAGGGTTTAATGGCCTCCTGATGTCATCGACACCTTTCCCATAGTCCGTTGTGTCTGTCGCTGCACGTGCTTCCCGCTCGCCGACGTTCGGTGTCCAGAAAGCGGTCGGCCGACAGGTGTCGCTCTCTCCGCACATCCGTGATACAGGCACTGAACTGGTCTGGAGTTACTGCGGTGTTCTGACGGCTTTAGTCGGACAACTCGTCTCTGTCCGGCGGTGGTGACAGGGTTAACTGGGATGACGGACGGCTGGCGGTGTTATCTTTGTGTAATCAGATAGGACGGTTTCCGAGCTTTCCGAACGTCCATAGTTTGTTTGTTTGTTTGGTTATCAGAGAATAGGAGGTAATTTAAGATATTAAACCAAACCCAACCGGGAGACCGAGTCCCTGTCGACCCTCACAGGTCCCCCCCCGTCTCTCCCCTAATGCGCCCTTTTGGCGGCGGTCGGTCGGTCGGATCTCGGTGGCGCCAAAGACCCTGGATTATTTTCCTTTTGTAAATCGTCTTTTTATTATTTTTTTATTATTCATTTATTTTCTGAAGAAAAAGTTTTTTGTCCAAAACCTCATAAATTTCTGCTTAATGAGTTAGAAAGGAATTTGCTGCATCTTCCCGAAGATGGATGATAACTGTGATGTCTGGAGCAGCTGTCAGCTCGGGTTGGCCGTCCTTGTCTTACCTGTCACATCCCAGCCCTGTGGGGTACACACACCCACTACACGTGTACTTTAGGGAAACAGAGGACGGGTACATTTAAAGGTATCAGATAACTAGCAATGATTCTGCCTAAATAGGTCTTAATTCGCTTAGCTGTTAAGCACAACCAGCCAAGAGGGTCACAGATGCTTTCATAGAATTGCCAAGAGTTTTGCAGCTTGGAAGGAAAAAGAGAGCAACCCTTAAAAAATGTGAAGAAACCCCTAAATCTCCACACTTTATTGCACTGGGCATGAAACTGCTTTATATAGACCACACTTCTCATTAACCGGTTCTGTTACAATGAATGACCTTTGCCCTTTGTCTCCTTTCCACCAAAATTTTAAAATATTCGACTGGTTATTGATGTTTTTGTTTACTGCTGTTGTTTTTAAAAATAATTCCTTACTAATTGTTATTTGTAGGAATTGGGGAATCGTGCTGTGGAGTAAAGAAACGGGGTAAGATTCTTATTTCCATTTTCTGGTTGGTTGTATTTTTAATAAAATCACAACCAGTTGACATCACACGGAAGAGAAGCAGTTCCAGCCACCGCATTAGGGTGAGTTAAATGTTCGACCAGAAAAAGCCGGTTGATAATTTGTACGGCCCGCAAATGATGTTATACATATCCAAATGTCCCTTGATAGGAAAAAGGTTCCCCGCCTCGGGTATAAAGGAATGGCATTGATTGTCAGCAGGAACCAATGGCACTGCACAACCTCATCACCTATTTCTACAGCTGTAGACAATGATTGTTAAAAGAAGAAAAAGAAACCACAACTTCCATTTGGGATAATTTTTCATGAGCTGAAAAGAAACACAATTAATATTTTCTCGATGAGGCTAATTTCAATTCAGCTTGTTCTAAATTCCTTTTCAGGAGTGATACATGGCCACAGGTATTGCATCACCGACATCCTCCACATCATATTCAGGTTGTCATGGAAATGGTCGTTTTCTAGGCTTGCAGTCACTTTGCAGATGCTTAGGAAAACCAAATATAGTAGGCATCCTGCCACTGCGAATTCAAAAACAACTAACTGATGCCTTGTCAATATCTTCTGCAAAGAGGCAAGAGTGCAACACTGCTGATTTGAGGGGTTAATGTTGACTCTCTCTGTTGCTCTTATCCATTTTTCTCTCAATTGTTGATTTTTTGGAAAATTGGAAAAATATAAGCATTTTTATGACAATTTTTTGAAAATCAATGATATTTTTCATATAAAAACTGGTGAGAGATTATGTAAAAGTGTTTTACACAACTGAATCATGGCAGTGGATTACAGTTTAAAAGAGAGGATTTTAAAAGTAGATGAAAGCAAGCGGAAGCAGCCTTTGATTTTAAACCAAAGTTTCTGAAATTTTTTTGGCTAATGTCATCCTTTTCAAACTCCTTGTACCAAGGTGAGCAATGACGTAATTTAGGCGGCTGCCAAAATTGATGTACATAATGATAAGTACCATGGTTGATTAAGGTCCAGGGAGTTAGCATTACAGTAACTCATCAGGAAGCAGCCAATGAACTAAACAGGGACCTACTGTTAACTGTCAATTAGTTTGAAAATGTGCTAATATTTACAATACAAAAAGGAAATTGTACATCTGATAGTGAAAATTGGTGTTTTCCTCACATGTTTACTTGGCTTTCCTATGGTCTAATTGCTTTACATGACCTAGTAATGGCTCACTTTGAGAAATACAGATTTAATCCATAAGCATGTCCAGTTGATAATCATTTACATCATTGTGGACGTTCGAGTTGAAGAATATCAAAAATGTTAGCTTTTCATGTGACCCATGGATTTCATTTATGCCAGGAAGTCATTGTTTATTCTTGTAACTGCAACCTTTAATTTAATCACTATAGCTGATATAAACAATTTAATTTTTGATGATGTTCTTGACATTAATCTGAATGCTACAATAATCTCACAAGGCTGAATTTTATAAATTGTTGAAGAATTTAGTTAGGTTTTTTTAGACTTTTTATTAATATAGAAAACAGATTTGTAAACAACTTATTTTGTTATGGTTAATTTTTTTAGGAATCAAATATATTATTTTTTCAGAATTTGTAAAAAATATACCAAAACAAGGTAAAAATTAAATGAGTTATGTCCGTTTTCCTAACTCTTGACAATGCACAGTATTAAAACAGCAGCGCCATATGCCATCTACCTGATGATTTGTTTTTTTGTTGTTTTTTGTTTTTTTTTTTTTAAAAAAAGTTGCTTTAACTTTGTACATTTTTTTGGTGGTTATTTTTGGAAGGTTCCATTATTTAGCAAAATGCATTTTTGTGTGTTTGAATCAATATATTGTATGACCATTTCTTCTTATCTTTTCTGAGAATTTGTTTTTTATACATGCAAAGTTTGGCTACATTACATTTTCATCATGCAGTATTCAATGACATAGAAATGCTTAGTTGACATTCTAGCTATTCTCTTCCTCATCTGACTCCTTCCATTTATTTTTCCTAATCCTTTGTTTTTAGACTTAACATGAAAAAAGGGTGCTATGAATTGTTTTATCGTGAAATTCCTCAGCTTTTTTAACCTGTATTAAATATGTTATTTCTAATGGAAAAACTAACAATCACAGCAAGTGATGCACTTGTAATTGTTTTTTGCTTTCCCTAATAATTAATGCCATAAACCAAAATATTTTGCTAATTTGTTAAAGATAATGTTTATTAATGGAATTTATTTCCCATGTTGAAGAATAGGATAAATAGCAAAGGTATCTGACTTAACAGATAAGCATTATAGCAATCTAAAATATTTTAAGAACGTATCTTTTTTATGCATTAACGCTATTGCTCTTATATCTTGGTTGGTATCAGCTGCCTTTTATATAAACCCAGGTTTCTCAAACCTTTTTTTTTTTTGTCTTATGTCATCCTTTTCAAACTCCTCCCGCCAAACGTTGATATACATTATGAATTTGTACCATGGTTGATTAAAGGTCCAGGGGGCTTACCCTTACCACAACAGCATTACAGTAACACATCAGCAAGCAGCCAAAGAACTAAACAGGGACCTACTGTTAACTGTCAATTAGTTTGAAAATGTGCTAATATTTACAATACTAAAAGGAAATTGTACCTCTGACACTGAAAAATTGGCGTTTTCCTCACTTGTGCGCCGTGGCTTTCCTATGGTCTAATTGCTTTGCATGACCTAGTAATGGCTCGCTTTGAGAAATACTGATTTAAGCCATAAGCATGTGCAGTTAAAAATAATTTTCTTCAAAGTCTACTTCCACATTGATGCATCTCAAAATGTTAGCTTTTCATGTGAGGAAGTCATTGTTTAGTCTTGTAACTGCAACCTTTAAATATTTTTAACGTTAATTTAAGCAACATAGCTGATGTGAACAATTTAATTTTTGATGATATTCTTAACATTTGTCTAATTTCAAAATCTGAATGCTACAATAATCTCACAAGCTCTGTCTTAAAAATTTGTTGTAGCATTTAGATTTTTTAGTCTTTTAATATAGAAAACAGATTTGTAACAACTTATTTTGTTATGGTTAATGTCTTTTCAGGAAACACAGTTTTATTATTGCAGAATTTGTATAAATATACCAAAAAAAAAAAAGTTAAAATTACAATGAGTTATTTCCCTTCGACTAACTCGCTAACAATGCACAGTATTAACACCAGCGCCACATGCCATCTACCTTATGTTTTTGGTGGTTATTTCTGGAAGGTTCCATTATTTAGCAAAAGGCAGTTTTGTGTGTTTGAATCAATATATTGTATGACCATTTCTTCTTATCTTTTTCTGAGAATTTGTTTTTTATACATGCAAAGTTTGGCTACATTACATTTTCATCATGCAGTATTCAATGACATAGAAATGCTTAGTTGACATTCTAGCTATTCTCTTCCTCATCTGACTCCTTCCATTTAATTTTTCCTAATCCTTTGTTTTTAGACTTAACATGAAAAAAGGGTGCTATGAATTGTTTTATCGTGAAATTCCTCAGCTTTTTTAAACCTGTATTAAATATGTTATTTCTAATGGAAAAACTAACAATCACAGCAAGTGATGCACTTGTAATTGTTTTTTGCTTTCCCTAATAATTAATGCCATAAACCAAAATATTTTGCTAATTTGTTAAAGATAATGTTTATTAATGGAATTTATTTCCCATGTTGAAGAATAGGATAAATAGCAAAGGTATCTGACTTAACAGATAAGCATTATAGCAATCTAAAATATTTTAAGAACGTATCTTTTTTATGCATTAACGCCATTGCTCTTATATCTTGGTTGGTATCAGCTGCCTTTTATATAAACCCAGGTTTCTTAAACCTTTTTTTTTTGTCTTATGTCATCCTTTTCAAACTCCTCTCGCCAAACGTTGATATACATTATGAATGTGTACAATGGTTGATTAAAGGTGCAGCGGCGTTTACCCTTACCACAACAGCATTACAGTAACTCATCAGCAAGCAGCCAAAGAACTAAACAGGGACCTACTGTTAACTGTCAATTAGTTTGAAAATGTGCTAATATTTACAATAGTAAAAGGAAATTGTACCTCTGGCACTGAAAAATTGGCGTTTTCCTCACTTGTGCGCCGTGGCTTTCCTATGGTCTAATTGCTTTGCATGACCTAGTAATGGCTCGCTTTGAGAAATACTGATTTAAGCCATAAGCATGTGCAGTTAAAAATAATTTTCTTCAAAGTCTACTTCCACATTGATGCATCTCAAAATGTTAGCTTTTCATGTGAGGAAGTCATTGTTTAGTCTTGTAACTGCAACCTTTAAATATTTTTAACGTTAATTTAAGCAACATAGCTGATGTGAACAATTTAATTTTTGATGATATTCTTAACATTTGTCTAATTTCAAAATCTGAATGCTACAATAATCTCACAAGCTCTGTCTTAAAAATTTGTTGTAGCATTTAGATTTTTTAGTCTTTTAATATAGAAAACAGATTTGTAACAACTTATTTTGTTATGGTTAATGTCTTTTCAGGAAACAGTTTTATTATTGCAGAATTTGTATAAATATACCAAAAAAAAAAAAAAGTTAAAATTACAATGAGTTATTTCCCTTCGACTAACTCGCTAACAATGCGCAGTATTAACACCAGCGCCACATGCCATCTACCTTATGTTTTTGGTGGTTATTTCTGGAAGGTTCCATTATTTAGCAAAAGGCAGTTTTGTGTGTTTGAATCAATATATTGTATGACCATTTCTTCTTATCTTTTTCTGAGAATTTGTTTTTTATACATGCAAAGTTTGGCTACATTACATTTTCATCATGCAGTATTCAATGACATAGAAATGCTTAGTTGACATTCTAGCTATTCTCTTCCTCATCTGACTCCTTCCATTTAATTTTTCCTAATCCTTTGTTTTTAGACTTAACATGAAAAAAGGGTGCTATGAATTGTTTTATCGTGAAATTCCTCAGCTTTTTTAAACCTGTATTAAATATATTATTTCTAATGGAAAAAACTAATAATCACAGCAAGTGATGCACTTGTAATTGTTTTTTGCTTTCCCTAATAATTAATGCCATAAACCAAAATATTTTGCTAATTTGTTAAAGATAATGTTTATTAATGGAATTTATTTCCCATGTTGAAGAATAGGATAAATAGCAAAGGTATCTCTGACTTAACAGATAAGCATTATAGCAATCTAAAATATTTTAAGAACGTATCTTTTTTATGCATTAACGCTATTGCTCTTATATCTTGGTTGGTATCAGCTGCCTTTTATATAAACCCAGGTTTCTCAAACCTTTTTTTTTTTGTCTTATGTCATCCTTTTCAAACTCCTCCCGCCAAACGTTGATATACATTATGAATTGTACCATGGTTGATTAAAGGTCCAGGGGGTTACCCTTACCACAACAGCATTACAGTAACACATCAGCAAGCAGCCAAAGAACTAAACAGGGACCTACTGTTAACTGTCAATTAGTTTGAAAATGTGCTAATATTTACAATACTAAAAGGAAATTGTACCTCTGACACTGAAAAATTGGCGTTTTCCTCACTTGTGCGCCGTGGCTTTCCTATGGTCTAATTGCTTTGCATGACCTAGTAATGGCTCGCTTTGAGAAATACTGATTTAAGCCATAAGCATGTGCAGTTAAAAATAATTTTCTTCAAAGTCTACTTCCACATTGATGCATCTCAAAATGTTAGCTTTTCATGTGAGGAAGTCATTGTTTAGTCTTGTAACTGCAACCTTAAATATTTTTAACGTTAATTTAAGCAACATAGCTGATGTGAACAATTTAATTTTTGATGATATTCTTAACATTTGTCTAATTTCAAAATCTGAATGCTACAATAATCTCACAAGCTCTGTCTTAAAAATTTGTTGTAGCATTTAGATTTTTAGTCTTTTAATATAGAAAACAGATTTGTAACAACTTATTTTGTTATGGTTAATGTCTTTTCAGGAAACACAGTTTTATTATTGCAGAATTTGTATAAATATACCAAAAAAAAAAAAGTTAAAATTACAATGAGTTATTTCCCTTCGACTAACTCGCTAACAATGCACAGTATTAACACCAGCGCCACATGCCATCTACCTTATGTTTTTGGTGGTTATTTCTGGAAGGTTCCATTATTTAGCAAAAGGCAGTTTTGTGTGTTTGAATCAATATTGTATGACCATTTCTTATCTTTTTCTGAGAATTTGTTTTTTATACATGCAAAGTTTGGCTACATTACATTTTCATCATGCAGTATTCAATGACATAGAAATGCTTAGTTGACATTCTAGCTATTCTCTTCCTCATCTGACTCCTTCCATTTAATTTTTCCTAATCCTTTGTTTTTAGACTTAACATGAAAAAAGGGTGCTATGAATTGTTTTATCGTGAAATTCCTCAGCTTTTTTAAACCTGTATTAAATATATTATTTCTAATGGAAAAACTAACAATCACAGCAAGTGATGCACTTGTAATTGTTTTTTGCTTTCCCTAATAATTAATGCCATAAACCAAAATATTTTGCTAATTTATTAATGGAATTTATTTCCCATGTTGAAGAATAGGATAAATAGCAAAGGTATCTGACTTAACAGATAAGCATTATAGCAATCTAAAATATTTTAAGAACGTATCTTTTTTATGCATTAACGCTATTGCTCTTATATCTTGGTTGGTATCAGCTGCCTTTTATATAAACCCAGGTTTCTCAAACCTTTTTTTTTTTTCTTATGTCATCCTTTTCAAACTCCTCCCGCCAAACGTTGATATACATTATGAATTTGTACCATGGTTGATTAAAGGTCCAGGGGGCTTACCCTTACCACAACAGCATTACAGTAACACATCAGCAAGCAGCCAAAGAACTAAACAGGGACCTACTGTTAACTGTCAATTAGTTTGAAAATGTGCTAATATTTACAATACTAAAAGGAAATTGTACCTCTGACACTGAAAAATTGGCGTTTTCCTCACTTGTGCGCCGTGGCTTTCCTATGGTCTAATTGCTTTGCATGACCTAGTAATGGCTCGCTTTGAGAAATACTGATTTAAGCCATAAGCATGTGCAGTTAAAAATAATTTTCTTCAAAGTCTACTTCCACATTGATGCATCTCAAAATGTTAGCTTTTCATGTGAGGAAGTCATTGTTTAGTCTTGTAACTGCAACCTTTAAATATTTTTAACGTTAATTTAAGCAACATAGCTGATGTGAACAATTTAATTTTTGATGATATTCTTAACATTTGTCTAATTTCAAAATCTGAATGCTACAATAATCTCACAAGCTCTGTCTTAAAAATTTGTTGTAGCATTTAGATTTTTTAGTCTTTTAATATAGAAAAACAGATTTGTAACAACTTATTTTGTTATGGTTAATGTCTTTTCAGGAAACAGTTTTATTATTGCAGAATTTGTATAAATATACCAAAAAAAAAAAAAAGTTAAAATTACAATGAGTTATTTCCCTTCGACTAACTCGCTAACAATGCGCAGTATTAACACCAGCGCCACATGCCATCTACCTTATGTTTTTGGTGGTTATTTCTGGAAGGTTCCATTATTTAGCAAAAGGCAGTTTTGTGTGTTTGAATCAATATATTGTATGACCATTTCTTCTTATCTTTTTCTGAGAATTTGTTTTTTATACATGCAAAGTTTGGCTACATTACATTTTCATCATGCAGTATTCAATGACATAGAAATGCTTAGTTGACATTCTAGCTATTCTCTTCCTCATCTGACTCCTTCCATTTAATTTTTCCTAATCCTTTGTTTTTAGACTTAACATGAAAAAAGGGTGCTATGAATTGTTTTATCGTGAAATTCCTCAGCTTTTTTAAACCTGTATTAAATATATTATTTCTAATGGAAAAACTAACAATCACAGCAAGTGATGCACTTGTAATTGTTTTTTGCTTTCCCTAATAATTCATAAACCAAAATTTTGCTAATTTGTTAAAGATAATGTTTATTAATGGAATTTATTTCCCATGTTGAAGAATAGGATAAATAGCAAAGGTATCTGACTTAACAGATAAGCATTATAGCAATCTAAAATATTTTAAGAACGTATCTTTTTATGCATTAACGCCATTGCTCTTATATCTTGGTTGGTATCAGCTGCCTTTTATATAAACCCAGGTTTCTCAAACCTTTTTTTTTTTTTGTCTTATGTCATCCTTTTCAAACTCCTCCCGCCAAACGTTGATATACATTATGAATTTGTACCATGGTTGATTAAAGGTCCAGGGGGTTTACCCTTACCACAACAGCATTACAGTAACTCATCAGCAAGCAGCCAAAGAACTAAACAGGGACCTACTGTTAACTGTCAATTAGTTTGAAAATGTGCTAATATTTACAATACTAAAAGGAAATTGTACCTCTGATACTGAAAAATTGGCGTTTTCCTCACTTGTGCGCCGTGGCTTTCCTATGGTCTAATTGCTTTTTGCATGACCTAGTAATGGCTCGCTTTGAGAAATACTGATTTAAGCCATAAGCATGTGCAGTTAAAAATAATTTTCTTCAAAGTCTACTTCCACATTGATGCATCTCAAAATGTTAGCTTTTCAAGTGAGGAAGTCATTGTTTAGTCTTGTAACTGCAACCTTTAAATATTTTTAACGTTAATTTAAGCAACATAGCTGATGTGAACAATTTAATTTTTGATGATATTCTTAACATTTGTCTAATTTCAAAATCTGAATGCTACAATAATCTCACAAGCTCTGTCTTAAAAATTTGTTGTAGAATTTAGATTCTTTAGTCTTTTAATATAGAAAACAGATTTGTAACAACTTATTTTGTTATGGTTAATGTCTTTTCAGGAAACACAGTTTTATTATTGCAGAATTTGTATAAATATACCAAAAAAAAAAGTTAAAATTACAATGAGTTTTGTGTGTTTGAATCAATATTGTATGACCATTTCTTATCTTTTTCTGAGAATTTGTTTTTTATACTTGCAAAGTTTGGCTACATTACATTTTCATCATGCAGTATTCAATGACATAGAAATGCTTAGTTGACATTCTAGCTATTCTCTTCCTCATCTGACTCCTTCCATTTAATTTTTCCTAATCCTTTGTTTTTAGACTTAACATGAAAAAAGGGTGCTATGAATTGTTTTATCGTGAAATTCCTCAGCTTTTTTAAACCTGTATTAAATATATTATTTCTAATGGAAAAACTAATAATCACAGCAAGTGATGCACTTGTAATTGTTTTTTGCTTTCCCTAATAATTAATGCCATAAACCAAAATATTTTGCTAATTTGTTAAAGATAATGTTTATTAATGGAATTTATTTCCCATGTTGAAGAATAGGATAAATAGCAAAGGTATCTGACTTAACAGATAAGCATTATAGCAATCTAAAATATTTTAAGAACGTATCTTTTTTATGCATTAACGCCATTGCTCTTATATCTTGGTTGGTATCAGCTGCCTTTTATATAAACCCAGGTTTCTTAAACCTTTTTTTTTTGTCTTATGTCATCCTTTTCAAACTCCTCTCGCCAAACGTTGATATACATTATGAATGTGTACAATGGTTGATTAAAGGTGCAGCGGCGTTTACCCTTACCACAACAGCATTACAGTAACTCATCAGCAAGCAGCCAAAGAACTAAACAGGGACCTACTGTTAACTGTCAATTAGTTTGAAAATGTGCTAATATTTACAATACTAAAAGGAAATTGTTCGTCTGATACTGAAAAATTGGTGTTTTCCTCACTTGTGCGCCGTGGCTTTCCTATGGTCTAATTGCTTTGCATGACCTAGTAATGGCTCGCTTTGAGAAATACTGATTTAAGCCATAAGCATGTGCAGTTAAAAATAATTTTCTTCAAAGTCTACTTCCACATTGATGCATCTCAAAATGTTAGCTTTTCATGTGAGGAAGTCATTGTTTAGTCTTGTAACTGCAACCTTTAAATATTTTTAACGTTAATTTAAGCAACATAGCTGATGTGAACAATTTAATTTTTGATGATATTCTTAACATTTGTCTAATTTCAAAATCTGAATGCTACAATAATCTCACAAGCTCTGTCTTAAAAATTTGTTGTAGCATTTAGATTTTTTAGTCTTTTAATATAGAAAACAGATTTGTAACAACTTATTTTGTTATGGTTAATGTCTTTTCAGGAAACACAGTTTTATTATTGCAGAATTTGTATAAATATACCAAAAAAAAAGTTAAAATTTAATTACAATGAGTTTTGTGTGTTGAATCAAATATCTTGTATGATCATTTCTTCTTAGCTTTTTCTGAGAATTTGTTTTTTTTTATACATGCAAAGTTTGGCTACATTACATTTTCATCATGCAGTATTCAATGACATAGAAATGCTTAGTTGACATTCTAGCTATTCTCTTCCTCATCTGACTCCTTCCATTTAATTTTTCCTAATCCTTTGTTTTTAGACTTAACATGAAAAAGGGTGCTATGAATTGTTTTATCGTGAAATTCCTCAGCTTTTTTAAACCTGTATTAAATATATTATTTCTAATGGAAAAACTAACAATCACAGCAAGTGATGCACTTGTAATTGTTTTTTGCTTTCCCTAATAATTAATGCCATAAACCAAAATATTTTGCTAATTTATTAATGGAATTTATTTCCCATGTTGAAGAATAGGATAAATAGCAAAGGTATCTGACTTAACAGATAAGCATTATAGCAATCTAAAATATTTTAAGAACATATCTTTTTATGCAATAACGCTATTGCTCTTATATCTTGGTTGGTATCAGCTGCCTTTATATAAACCCAGGTTTCTCAAACCTTTTTTTTTTGTCTTATGTCATCCTTTTCAAACTCCTCGTGCCAAACGTTGATATACATTATGAATTGTACCATGGTTGATTAAAGGTCCAGGGGGTTTACCCTTACCACAACAGCATTACAGTAACTCATCAGCAAGCAGCCAAAGAACTAAACAGGGACCTACTGTTAACTGTCAATTAGTTTGAAAATGTGCTAATATTTACAATACTAAAAGGAAATTGTACCTCTGACACTGAAAAATTGGCGTTTTCCTCACTTGTGCGCCGTGGCTTTCCTATGGTCTAATTGCTTTTTGCATGACCTAGTAATGGCTCGCTTTGAGAAATACTGATTTAAGCCATAAGCATGTGCAGTTAAAAATAATTTTCTTCAAAGTCTACTTCCACATTGATGCATCTCAAAATGTTAGCTTTTCATGTGAGGAAGTCATTGTTTAGTCTTGTAACTGCAACCTTTAAATATTTTTAACGTTAATTTAAGCAACATAGCTGATGTGAACAATTTAATTTTTGATGATATTCTAACATTTGTCTAATTTCAAAATCTGAATGCTACAATAATCTCACAAGCTCTGTCTTAAAAATTTGTTGTAGAATTTAGATTCTTTAGTCTTTTAATATAGAAAACAGATTTGTAACAACTTATTTTGTTATGGTTAATGTCTTTTCAGGAAACACAGTTTTATTATTGCAGAATTTGTATAAATATACCAAAAAAAAAAGTTAAAATTACAATGAGTTTTGTGTGTTTGAATCAATATATTGTATGATCATTTCTTCTTATCTTTTTCTGAGAATTTGTTTTTTATACATGCAAAGTTTGGCTACATTACATTTTCATCATGCAGTATTCAATGACATAGAAATGCTTAGTTGACATTCTAGCTATTCTCTTCCTCATCTGACTCCTTCCATTTAATTTTTCCTAATCCTTTGTTTTTAGACTTAACATGAAAAAAGGGTGCTATGAATTGTTTTATCGTGAAATTCCTCAGCTTTTTTAAACCTGTATTAAATATATTATTTCTAATGGAAAAACTAATAATCACAGCAAGTGATGCACTTGTAATTGTTTTTTGCTTTCCCTAATAATTAATGCCATAAACCAAAATATTTTGCTAATTTATTAATGGAATTTATTTCCCATGTTGAAGAATAGGATAAATAGCAAAGGTATCTGACTTAACAGATAAGCATTATAGCAATCTAAAATATTTTAAGAACATATCTTTTTATGCAATAACGCTATTGCTCTTATATCTTGGTTGGTATCAGCTGCCTTTTACATAAACCCAGGTTTCTCAAACCTTTTTTTTTTTTGTCTTATGTCATCCTTTTCAAACTCCTCGTG
This sequence comes from Nautilus pompilius, assembly GCA_018389105.1. Taxonomy (NCBI): domain Eukaryota; kingdom Metazoa; phylum Mollusca; class Cephalopoda; order Nautilida; family Nautilidae; genus Nautilus; species Nautilus pompilius. The sequence continues at coordinate 1,689,952 of JACATO010001009.1, forward strand.
CCAAACGTTGATATACATTATGAATTTGTACCATGGTTGATTAAAGGTCCAGGGGGTTTACCCTTACCACAACAGCATTACAGTAACTCATCAGCAAGCAGCCAAAGAACTAAACAGGGACCTACTGTTAACTGTCAATTAGTTTGAAAATGTGCTAATATTTACAATACTAAAAGGAAATTGTACGTCTGATACTGAAAAATTGGTGTTTTCCTCACTTGTGCGCCGTGGCTTTCCTATGGTGTAATTGCTTTTTGCATGACCTAGTAATGGCTCGCTTTGAGAAATACTGATTTAAGCCATAAGCATGTGCAGTTAAAAATAATTTTCTTCAAAGTCTACTTCCACATTGATGCATCTCAAAATGTTAGCTTTTCATGTGAGGAAGTCATTGTTTAGTCTTGTAACTGCAACCTTTAAATATTTTTAACGTTAATTTAAGCAACATAGCTGATGTGAACAATTTAATTTTTGATGATATTCTTAACATTTGTCTAATTTCAAAATCTGAATGCTACAATAATCTCACAAGCTCTGTCTTAAAAATTTGTTGTAGCATTTAGATTTTTTAGTCTTTTAATATAGAAAACAGATTTGTAACAACTTATTTTGTTATGGTTAATGTCTTTTCAGGAAACAGTTTTATTATTGCAGAATTTGTATAAATATACCAAAAAAAAAAAAAAAGTTAAAATTACAATGAGTTATTTCCCTTCGACTAACTCGCTAACAATGCACAGTATTAACACCAGCGCCACATGCCATCTACCTTATGTTTTTGGTGGTTATTTTTGGAAGGTTCCATCATTTAGCAAAAGGCAGTTTTGTGTGTTTGAATCAATATATTGTATGACCATTTCTTCTTATCTTTTTCTGAGAATTTGTTTTTTATACATGCAAAGTTTGGCTACATTACATTTTCATCATGCAGTATTCAATGACATAGAAATGCTTAGTTGACATTCTAGCCATTCTCTTCCTCATCTGACTCCTTCCATTTAATTTTTCCTAATCCTTTGTTTTTAGACTTAACATGAAAAAAGGGTGCTATGAATTGTTTTATCGTGAAATTCCTCAGCTTTTTTAAACCTGTATTAAATATATTATTTCTAATGGAAAAAACTAATAATCACAGCAAGTGATGCACTTGTAATTGTTTTTTTGCTTTCCCTAATAATTAATGCCATAAACCAAAATATTTTGCTAATTTGTTAAAGATAATGTTTATAATGGAATTTATTTCCCATGTTGAAGAATAGGATAAATAGCAAAGGTATCTGACTTAACAGATAAGCATTATAGCAATCTAAAATATTTTAAGAACGTATCTTTTTATGCATTAACGCCATTGCTCTTATATCTTGGTTGGTATCAGCTGCCTTTTATATAAACCCAGGTTTCTCAAACCTTTTTTTTTTTTTCTTATGTCATCCTTTTCAAACTCCTCCGCCAAACGTTGATATACATTATGAATTTGTACCATGGTTGATTAAAGGTCCAGGGGGTTTACCCTTACCACAACAGCATTACAGTAACTCATCAGCAAGCAGCCAAAGAACTAAACAGGGACCTACTGTTAACTGTCAATTAGTTTGAAAATGTGCTAATATTTACAATACTAAAAGGAAATTGTACCTCTGACACTGAAAAATTGGCGTTTTCCTCACTTGTGCGCCGTGGCTTTCCTATGGTCTAATTGCTTTTTGCATGACCTAGTAATGGCTCGCTTTGAGAAATACTGATTTAAGCCATAAGCATGTGCAGTTAAAAATAATTTTCTTCAAAGTCTACTTCCACATTGATGCATCTCAAAATGTTAGCTTTTCATGTGAGGAAGTCATTGTTTAGTCTTGTAACTGCAACCTTTAAATATTTTTAACGTTAATTTAAGCAACATAGCTGATGTGAACAATTTAATTTTTGATGATATTCTTAACATTTGTCTAATTTCAAAATCTGAATGCTACAATAATCTCACAAGCTCTGTCTTAAAAATTTGTTGTAGCATTTAGATTTTTTAGTCTTTTAATATAGAAAACAGATTTGTAACAACTTATTTTGTTATGGTTAATGTCTTTTCAGGAAACAGTTTTATTATTGCAGAATTTGTATAAATATACCAAAAAAAAAAAAAAGTTAAAATTACAATGAGTTATTTCCCTTCGACTAACTCGCTAACAATGCACAGTATTAACACCAGCGCCACATGCCATCTACCTTATGTTTTTGGTGGTTATTTTTGGAAGGTTCCATTATTTAGCAAAAGGCAGTTTTGTGTTTGAATCAATATATTGTATGACCATTTCTTCTTATCTTTTTCTGAGAATTTGTTTTTTATACGTGCAAAGTTTGGCTACATTACATTTTCATCATGCAGTATTCAATGACATAGAAATGCTTAGTTGACATTCTAGCTATTCTCTTCCTCATCTGACTCCTTCCATTTAATTTTTCCTAATCCTTTGTTTTTAGACTTAACATGAAAAAAGGGTGCTATGAATTGTTTTATCGTGAAATTCCTCAGCTTTTTTAAACCTGTATTAAATATATTATTTCTAATGGAAAAAACTAATAATCACAGCAAGTGATGCACTTGTAATTGTTTTTTGCTTTCCCTAATAATTAATGCCATAAACCAAAATATTTTGCTAATTTGTTAAAGATAATGTTTATTAATGGAATTTATTTCCCATGTTGAAGAATAGGATAAATAGCAAAGGTATCTAACTTAACAGATAAGCATTATAGCAATCTAAAATATTTTAAGAACGTATCTTTTTTATGCATTAACGCCATTGCTCTTATATCTTGGTTGGTATCAGCTGCCTTTTATATAAACCCAGGTTTCTCAAACCTTTTTTTTTTTGTCTTATGTCATCCTTTTCAAACTCCTCTCGCCAAACGTTGATATACATTATGAATGTGTACAATGGTTGATTAAAGGTCCAGCGGCGTTTACCCTTACCACAACAGCATTACAGTAACTCATCAGCAAGCAGCCAAAGAACTAAACAGGGACCTACTGTTAACTGTCAATTAGTTTGAAAATGTGCTAATATTTACAATACTAAAAGGAAATTGTACGTCTGATACTGAAAAATTGGCGTTTTCCTCACTTGTGCGCCGTGGCTTTCCTATGGTCTAATTGCTTTTTGCATGACCTAGTAATGGCTCGCTTTGAGAAATACTGATTTAAGCCATAAGCATGTGCAGTTAAAAATAATTTTCTACAAAGTCTACTTCCACATTGATGCATCTCAAAATGTTAGCTTTTCATGTGAGGAAGTCATTGTTTAGTCTTGTAACTGCAACCTTTAAATATTTTTAACGTTAATTTAAGCAACATAGCTGATGTGAACAATTTAATTTTTGATGATATTAACATTTGTCTAATTTCAAAATCTGAATGCTACAATAATCTCACAAGCTCTGTCTTAAAAATTTGTTGTAGCATTTAGATTTTTTAGTCTTTTAATATAGAAAACAGATTTGTAACAACTTATTTTGTTATGGTTAATGTCTTTTCAGGAAACAGTTTTATTATTGCAGAATTTGTATAAATATACCAAAAAAAAAAAAAAAAGTTAAAATTACAATGAGTTATTTCCCTTCGACTAACTCGCTAACAATGCACAGTATTAACACCAGCGCCACATGCCATCTACCTTATGTTTTTGGTGGTTATTTCTGGAAGGTTCCATTATTTAGCAAAAGGCAGTTTTGTGTGTTTGAATCAATATATTGTATGACCATTTCTTCTTATCTTTTTCTGAGATGCAAAGTTTGGCTACATTACATTTTCATCATGCAGTATTCAATGACATAGAAATGCTTAGTTGACATTCTAGCTATTCTCTTCCTCATCTGACTCCTTCCATTTAATTTTTCCTAATCCTTTGTTTTTAGACTTAACATGAAAAAAGGGTGCTATGAATTGTTTTATCGTGAAATTCCTCAGCTTTTTTAAACCTGTATTAAATATATTATTTCTAATGGAAAAAACTAATAATCACAGCAAGTGATGCACTTGTAATTGTTTTTTGCTTTCCCTAATAATTAATGCCATAAACCAAAATATTTTGCTAATTTGTTAAAGATAATGTTTATTAATGGAATTTATTTCCCATGTTGAAGAATAGGATAAATAGCAAAGGTATCTGACTTAACAGATAAGCATTATAGCAATCTAAAATATTTTAAGAACGTATCTTTTTATGCATTAACGCCATTGCTCTTATATCTTGGTTGGTATCAGCTGCCTTTTATATAAACCCAGGTTTCTCAAACCTTTTTTTTTTTTGTCTTATGTCATCCTTTTCAAACTCCTCTCGCCAAACGTTGATATACATTATGAATGTGTACAATGGTTGATTAAAGGTGCAGCGGCGTTTACCCTTACCACAACAGCATTACAGTAACTCATCAGCAAGCAGCCAAAGAACTAAACAGGGACCTACTGTTAACTGTCAATTAGTTTGAAAATGTGCTAATATTTACAATACTAAAAGGAAATTGTACCTCTGACACTGAAAAATTGGCGTTTTCCTCACTTGTGCGCCGTGGCTTTCCTATGGTCTAATTGCTTTTTGCATGACCTAGTAATGGCTCGCTTTGAGAAATACTGATTTAAGCCATAAGCATGTGCAGTTAAAAATAATTTTCTTCAAAGTCTACTTCCACATTGATGCATCTCAAAATGTTAGCTTTTCATGTGAGGAAGTCATTGTTTAGTCTTGTAACTGCAACCTTTAAATATTTTTAACGTTAATTTAAGCAACATAGCTGATGTGAACAATTTAATTTTTGATGATATTAACATTTGTCTAATTTCAAAATCTGAATGCTACAATAATCTCACAAGCTCTGTCTTAAAAATTTGTTGTAGAATTTAGATTCTTTGGTCTTTTAATATAGAAAACAGATTTGTAACAACTTATTTTGTTATGGTTAATGTCTTTTCAGGAAACACAGTTTTATTATTGCAGAATTTGTATAAATATACCAAAAAAAAAAAAGTTAAAATTACAATGAGTTATTTCCCTTCGACTAACTCGCTAACAATGCACAGTATTAACACCAGCGCCACATGCCATCTACCTTATGTTTTTGGTGGTTTTTTTGGAAGGTTCCATTATTTAGCAAAAGGCAGTTTTGTGTGTTTGAATCAATATATTGTATGACCATTTCTTCTTATCTTTTTCTGAGAATTTGTTTTTTATACATGCAAAGTTTGGCTACATTACATTTTCATCATGCAGTATTCAATGACATAGAAATGCTTAGTTGACATTCTAGCTATTCTCTTCCTCATCTGACTCCTTCCATTTAATTTTTCCTAATCCTTTGTTTTTAGACTTAACATGAAAAAAGGTGCTATGAATTGTTTTATCGTGAAATTCCTCAGCTTTTTTAAACCTGTATTAAATATATTATTTCTAATGGAAAAACTAATAATCACAGCAAGTGATGCACTTGTAATTGTTTTTTGCTTTCCCTAATAATTAATGCCATAAACCAAAATATTTTGCTAATTGTTAAAGATATGTTTATTAATGGAATTTATTTCCCATGTTGAAGAATAGGATAAATAGCAAAGGTATCTGACTTAACAGATAAGCATTATAGCAATCTAAAATATTTTAAAACGTATCTTTTTATGCATTAACGCCATTGCTCTTATATCTTGGTTGGTATCAGCTGCCTTTTATATAAACCCAGGTTTCTCAAACCTTTTTTTTTTTTTGTCTTATGTCATCCTTTTCAAACTCCTCCCGCCAAACGTTGATATACATTATGAATTTGTACCATGGTTGATTAAAGGTCCAGGGGGTTTACCCTTACCACAACAGCATTACAGTAACTCATCAGCAAGCAGCCAAAGAACTAAACAGGGACCTACTGTTAACTGTCAATTAGTTTGAAAATGTGCTAATATTTACAATACTAAAAGGAAATTGTACCTCTGACACTGAAAAATTGGCGTTTTCCTCACTTGTGCGCCGTGGCTTTCCTATGGTCTAATTGCTTTTTGCATGACCTAGTAATGGCTCGCTTTGAGAAATACTGATTTAAGCCATAAGCATGTGCAGTTAAAAATAATTTTCTTCAAAGTCTACTTCCACATTGATGCATCTCAAAATGTTAGCTTTTCATGTGAGGAAGTCATTGTTTAGTCTTGTAACTGCAACCTTTAAATATTTTTAACGTTAATTTAAGCAACATAGCTGATGTGAACAATTTAATTTTTGATGATATTCTTAACATTTGTCTAATTTCAAAATCTGAATGCTACAATAATCTCACAAGCTCTGTCTTAAAAATTTGTTGTAGCATTTAGATTTTTTAGTCTTTTAATATAGAAAACAGATTTGTAACAACTTATTTTGTTATGGTTAATGTCTTTTCAGGAAACACAGTTTTATTATTGCAGAATTTGTATAAATATACCAAAAAAAAAAGTTAAAATTACAAAGTGATTTTGTAGTGTTTGAATCAATAGATTGTAATGACCATTTTCCGTTTCTTCTTTTTTCTGAGAATTTGTTTTTATACATGCAAAGTTTGGCTACATTACATTTTCATCATGCAGTATTCAATGACATAGAAATGCTTAGTTGACATTCTAGCTATTCTCTTCCTCATCTGACTCCTTCCATTTAATTTTTCCTAATCCTTTGTTTTTAGACTTAACATGAAAAAAGGGTGCTATGAATTGTTTTATCGTGAAATTCCTCAGCTTTTTTAAACCTGTATTAAATATATTATTTCTAATGGAAAAAATAATCACAGCAAGCAAGCAGTGATGCACTTGTAATTGTTTTTTGCTTTCCCTAATAATTAATGCCATAAACCAAAATATTTTGCTAATTTATTAATGGAATTTATTTCCCATGTTGAAGAATAGGATAAATAGCAAAGGTATCTGACTTAACAGATAAGCATTATAGCAATCTAAAATATTTTAAGAACATATCTTTTTATGCAATAACGCTATTGCTCTTATATCTTGGTTGGTATCAGCTGCCTTTTTATAACCCAGGTTTCTCAAACCTTTTTTTTTTTTGTCTTATGTCATCCTTTTCAAACTCCTCGTGCCAAACGTTGATATACATTATGAATATGTACCATGGTTGATTAAAGGTCCAGGGGGTTTACCCTTACCACAACAGCATTACAGTAACTCATCAGCAAGCAGCCAAAGAACTAAACAGGGACCTACTGTTAACTGTCAATTAGTTTGAAAATGTGCTAATATTTACAATACTAAAAGGAAATTGTACCTCTGATACTGAAAAATTGGTGTTTTTCCTCACTTGTGCGCCGTGGCTTTCCTATGGTCTAATTGCTTTTTGCATGACCTAGTAATGGCTCGCTTTGAGAAATACTGATTTAAGCCATAAGCATGTGCAGTTAAAAATAATTTTCTTCAAAGTCTACTTCCACATTGATGCATCTCAAAATGTTAGCTTTTCATGTGAGGAAGTCATTGTTTAGTCTTGTAACTGCAACCTTTAATATTTTTAACGTTAATTTAAGCAACATAGCTGATGTGAACAATTTAATTTTTGATGATATTCTTAACATTTGTCTAATTTCAAAATCTGAATGCTACAATAATCTCACAAGCTCTGTCTTAAAAATTTGTTGTAGAATTTAGATTCTTTAGTCTTTTAATGTAGAAAACAGATTTGTAACAACTTATTTTGTTATGGTTAATGTCTTTTCAGGAAACACAGTTTTATTATTGCAGAATTTGTATAAATATACCAAAAAAAAAAAAGTTAAAATTACAATGAGTTTTTGTGTGTTGAATCAATATATTGTATGATCATTCTCTTATCTTTTTTCTGAGAATTTTTTTTTTTTACATGCAAAGTTTGGCTACATTACATTTTCATCATGCAGTATTCAATGACATAGAAATGCTTAGTTGACATTCTAGCTATTCTCTTCCTCATCTGACTCCTTCCATTTAATTTTTCCTAATCCTTTGTTTTTAGACTTAACATGAAAAAAGGGTGCTATGAATTGTTTTATCGTGAAATTCCTCAGCTTTTTAAACCTGTATTATATATATTTCTAATGGAAAAACTAATAATCACAGCAAGTGATGCACTTGTAATTGTTTTTTTGCTTTCCCTAATAATTAATGCCATAAACCAAAATATTTTGCTAATTTGTTAATAATTTTATTAATGGAATTTATTTCCATGTTGAAGAATAGGATAAATAGCAAAGGTATCTGACTTAACAGATAAGCATTATAGCAATCTAAAATATTTTAAGAACATATCTTTTTTATGCATTAACGCTATTGCTCTTATATCTTGGTTGGTATCAGCTGCCTTTTATATAAACCCAGGTTTCTCAACCTTTTTTTTTTTTTGTCTTATGTCATCCTTTTCAAACTCCTCGTGGCCAAACGTTGATATACATTAATGAATATGTACCATGGTTGATAAAGGTCCAGGGGGTTTACCCTTACCACACAGCATTACAGTAACTCATCAGCAAGCAGCCAAAGAACTAAACAGGGACCTACTGTTAACTGTCAATTAGTTTGAAAATGTGCTAATATTTACAATACTAAAAGGAAATTGTACCTCTGATACTGAAAAATTGGCGTTTTCCTCACTTGTGCGCCGTGGCTTTCCTATGGTCTAAATTGCTTTTTGCATGACCTAGTAATGGCTCGCTTTGAGAAATACTGATTAAGCCATAAGCATGTGCAGTTAAAAATATTTTCTTCAACGTCTACTTCCACATTGATGCATCTCAAAATGTTAGCTTTTCATGTGAGGAAGTCATTGTTTAGTCTTGTAACTGCAACCCTTTAAATATTTTTAACGTTAATTTAAGCAACATAGCTGATGTGAACAATTAATTTTTGATGATATTCTTAACATTTGTCTAATTTCAAAATCTGAATGCTACAATAATCTCACAAGCTCTTCTTAAAATTTGTTGTAGAATTTAGATTTTTGTCTTTTAATATAGAAAACAGATTTGTAACAACTTATTTTGTTATGGTTAATGTCTTTTCAGGAAACACAGTTTTATTATTGGCAGATTTGTATAAATATACCAAAAAAAAAAGTTAAAAAATTACAATGA